>JAJHZJ010000237.1:11768158-11831553 GCA_023548195.1 Bettongia penicillata ogilbyi | reverse complement strand
AGAGGCATTGTAACAATATTTATCATGCTATAATAGATAATGATTAGCTCATTGCTAATTATAATAACCACAACTACCGGGTGGCACCATGACTAAAGTGCTCATTTTTTAACACTAAGGGAACACACACAGTGATTTGGCAAAGGGAGAAGAGTCCACAGAAAGGCTAGTAGGAGCTGATTCATCGTAATCCAAAGCATCCATAGCTCAAAAGTCGACACATTTCTGTTATGCGCTGGCTTCCTGGATAGAAGCAGGAGGCTTTTGGAGAAGAATGCAGATTATGGGGAAGAATGCTGTTAACAACGGATGCAGGACCCACCCTGCATTAACATCAATTTGATACAGACGTATAAGATATTTAGTCCAAATGGACTTTAAAATTTAAGGCAGTGCTATGAAATCTATGAAAAATGGAGGAAATCATTCATTTGACCACAGGAATAAATTACAAATGTAAAAGCATATAAAGTAAATGGAATTATACTACCTCTGCTGTACCAATTATTTGGAGAGAAGACAAAAACTTTAATTCAGAGTTTTTGTATTAGATTTTTTTTTTCCAGTTAAACCATTGGAAAAAACCAAGGGCACACAGAACATATCTGTGCTAGAGGTAATACAATTTTGACAGTATTGAGAGATTACTCCCCAACATATTTGAAAGAGGGAAGGATGAAAGGGTCTTGGGGAGGGAATAATCACAAACATTGTTGGTTATTATTTATTTATCTATTTTTATTATTATTACCAAAAAGAGGTAATGAAGAAACTATCAGTAACTATGGGTCTATTTATCCACAAATTTGTTTACAAATCTCTATAAAAATTCATGGGAAGAATCTATAAAGGCATCAAGCTCATATTTGATGAAGGTATGAGAAAAGAGTGGGCAGATTTTTGCAAATAATATTCAACAGCCAACATAAAAGTGACTAAAACTTAAAAAGAATAAGAGATCCCATTGCGTTATTATATATTCACTTTTTTAAAAAAAAATTTGACTCTTTGTTGTAAAAATAACACTTTCCAAACTGTTTTTTAATAAGTCATCTCCTGTGTGCAGCTTAACATCTTACAAAATTCCACCAAAGATTATACTATCAGAGATAACTTTGTTCAATGGTCCTCAGATTATTAATATCAGCAAAGGCATGAAATAGGTATATATAAGATCATCAAATCTGTTTGCTACTATCATGGAGAACATGTAACTCAGGATTCAACTTGAGAAGAGTCTCCCTTAAGATATGGGTACATGAGTACATGAGTATATGTACATGAGTACAGACTTCAAGTCTTAGTCAATTAGTAGCTGAGGTTCCTAGTAAGAAGGAGAGGAAAGGAAGTTATATGGGATGCTTGAGGAGAAAAGATATGCATAGCATCCACTGTGATAACTGGAATAGGGAATCAATTAGAAAAGAGTAAAAAGATTGCCTTGCTGCAGTGAGAGCCCAGTTGAAATTAGATAACATAAATCTGTAATGAACTCAGTCATAAATTTGTGTCCCTTCTTCCAATTCTATTTACCTGCAAGAAGTATTAGGGGTAGAGGAGGTGAATAATTGGAGTAGCCTAATGTGGGATCTAAAATTGACCAGAAGATCAGATTAGATTATGTTTGGAAAATTATGAAGTCTTTTTAAGTATTTTCAAGCTTCTCTCTATTCATTTTTCTAAATCCCGTTATTCTTCCATGGATACTATATAACTTCAAGTCATGGTGGAATGCCATGGCTTCCAAAGGAATAAAGTTTTAGTTCTACCAAAGGAGAGGTCAGTGCTAGACAGGGATAGTACATTATATCATATTACAGAGGATTGTATAAGGGAAGCCTTGTCAAGAATAGTATCCAAGAGATCTATAAACTGAAAAGACGTAGGTCAATCATGGACCAAGAGTAAGAAATCAGTATGTATATTCCTTGTTCTCCTTGGGTACCCACACAGTGAGATACCACCAGCACAATGAACAGAACTGTTCTGGAGAATTTGTAGAAGTACATAGACAAAAATCTCACAAGAGGAAAAGGCATGGATGGGTTGTAATTGCACAACTGGAAAAAATATCACAAGGCACTAATTATAAGTTTCATGGCAAGAAGACCAGAAGGTAATAGTTTTAAATGGACACTTCTTATGATGTAAAAAGGAAGCCACTTGTTATAAGATTATAGATACTTCAGGGGCAGCTTTTTAGAGATACACTTACTTGAAATGGATACAATGACTACAGTATTGGAAATATGATAAGGAAGTCAGTTGTTAAGAGCTGAGGTGTATTTCATACTCTCTTTTCTCTAACAGATAGTTCTCATTAGGAAAGAGTAATACCCTCCTTGATCCACTAACAGCATTTGAAACCTGATGAGAAAGAGTTGCAAATAGAATTTGCTAGAGAATATTCCCACCCGCAGTCAGAACCTGGGAATGGCCCTGGCTATTATTATTATAGGGGCAGGTGTCATTCTTCCACAGTCTAGAGGGATCTTGCAGGCTCACAATGACAAATTAGTCAAATGTTCAACTCATTTCTCTCCTGAGTTTCAATCTTATATCTCCAACTGCCTACTTGACATCTTCAAAATGGATCTACCATAGGCATCTCAAACTCAATATGTCAAAAATGTACTCATTATTTTTCCCCCTAATCCCATTCTCTCCTCCTAACTCTTATTTCTGTCAGGAGGTCCATTATTCCTCCAGTCATTTAGCTTACCAACTTTGAAGTTATCCTTAATTATTCCCTAATATTCAATCGGTCTTCTCAATTCCATCTTGCCAATTACTTTCACATCTATCTCCTTCTGCCTACTCATCCCAAAACCACCAAGATTGATATTCTCACATCCTTTTGCCTGGAATATGGCAGTATCCTCCTAATTGATCACCATAAATACAGTATGTCCCCCTTTCTAATCCATCCTCCATACAACGGTCTAATCATCTCTCTTCTTCTGAGAAATTCAGTGACTTCCTGTTGCCTTTAAGATAAAATACAAATTATCCTGTTATACATTTGAAGCCCTTTACAATATGGCCCCAGACTACCTATCCAGAATGATTACATGTTGTTCCCTCTCACATAATCCATGATCTAGCCAAACCAACCTACTCTCCATTTCTCCTAAGCAATATTCTATTTCCCACCTCCATGCCCTTTAACAAGCTCTTATATACCTTAAAAACACACCTTCCTTATTTCCTCCTCTTGAAACTTTCAGCTCCTTTCAAGGTTCAGCACAAATACTAGCTTCCTAAAAAGACCTTTCCTTATCTCCTCCAGTATTTTTTAAAGTCCCCCTCCAAATAAATGTGTATTGCTTTCATTTGTAAAATGTTTACTTTTCTGTAAGTATATTATATTTCCCTAATAGAATGAAAGCTACTGGCAGTGATGAACAGTTTCATTCTTTTTTTGTCTATGTTTCCAGCATCCAATGTACTGTCTCATACATGGAAGGCACTTGATAAATTCTCCTTGATTGATTGATTTCCTTCATATCCATGCCTGCCCAAGAGGTAGGTTCTTTCTAGGTCCTAGAGTCAAGAAGGCTTGAATTCAAATTCTGGCTCTGACATATAACAGTTGGGTAACCATAAGCAAGTCCACTATGAGTGACTCAGTCAAGTTTCTAAGACCACCAATCACAGAAGAGTTGCTGGTCTACTTTGGAGAAGGGAGTTTTCATACTATAAGTTCCCTACATCAATTAAATAACAGGTTCAAATTCTACTGGAGGGGTAAACATACAAAGCAAACATAAGCTTTGATGAACTGAGAAAGTAACCCCTCTGAAGGAAAATTCAAGCTACTTTTTAAAATATTAAGGCAGGTTTAAATGAGATCATTGTTAATTTTGAAGGACAAAGACTCTAGAGTAAAATCCTTCTTGATAAAGCACGAATATTTTCCTGTAATCACAGTCTCTCAGATTTAGAGGACAGATATTCAGACATTTTGACCATCACTAAACCTGGTGACTTAAAATTAGAATTACCATAAATCTGGAACATTCACCTAATTTTCTATTTTGTACCTCAAATTGTTATGTTCTCCAAAATTTCTGTGGAAATCATGGGCATGACCTATTCTTATGAGGGTGGAGTTGGAAGAAAACTATGAGTAATGGGAAATTTTATATAGTTAACAGAAGCAGAAGTTATCAACTTGGTCAAAAAAGGGGACATATTCTGGAAAGCCTAGTGGATTGTAGGGTTATTGTGAGTCAGAAGCATAATGTGATGGGCAAGAAAGCTAAGGTGATCTTGGGCTACCAAGAGAAGCGTAACATCCAGGAATAAGGAGGCGATGATCTCACTGTATTCTGTCAGGATCAGACCTGAATTGAATCCAGTTGAAGAATTGTATCCAGTTCTAAGCATTTCATTTTAGAAAGGAAATTGATAAGCTGAAGAACATTCAGAGCAGAGAGTCTGGGATGATGAAAGGCCCTGAACTCATGCCTGTCATATGCACATCACTTAAAGGAAGTGATAATGATTAGCCTAGAGAAGAGAAGACAGGATAGCTGTCCTCAGGTATTTGAAAGGTTGGCATATGGAAGAGGAAATGGACTTGTCCTGCTTGGCCTCAGTGGGCAGAACTATGAGCAATGGATAAAAAATTGCAAAGAGGCAATTCTAGACTTGATATCAGAAAAAAATTTCCTATCAGAACTGCCCATAAGAGAAATTGACTGCCTTGAAAATGGGCTCTCTCTTTGAAAATCTTCAAGTAAAGGCCAAATTAAAGTTAAGTTACTTTTCAGTTGTGTCCCATTCTCTGTGACCTCAGTGGATATTTTCTTAGCAAAGAATGGTTTGCCTTCTTTCTCCAACTCATTTTACAGATGAGAAAATTAGGTAAACAGGATTAAGTGACTTACCCAGGGTCACAAAGTTACTATCTGAGGTCAGATTTGAACTCAGGAAGATAAATCTTTCTGATTCCAACCCCAGGGCTCAACCTACTTCACCACCTACCTGCCCTAAAATCTGAATTACCAATTGCCAGACATTTTGTAGCAGGTCTCTTCTAGATCTAAGATTATGATTCTAGAATCCTAAAGAAAAGGGGTTCTTTTTCAGGTCATAGGTTAGATTAGACTGTTGTACCTCAGATACTATGCTCTAACTCAATCCATGACTTTCCAGTGATTGTGCCCCTTGCCTAGGGTAGTCTACTTTCTCACATTCACCTCCTGGCTTCCTGACTTCCTTCAAGATTCAGCTCAAATCCCACTTTCTGTAGAAGACATTTTCTGCTCCCACTGCCTTATCCTACCCTATCACTGTTAGTGTCTGATGTCACCTTTCATTTACCTGCTTTAAAGCTTATATGTGGTAGCTAGGTGGCACAGTAGATAGAGCACTATGCCTAGAATCAGGACAACATCTTCCTGAGTTCAAATCTGGCCTCAGACACTTCCTGGTTATGTGACCTTTGGCAAGTCACTTAACTCTGCCCCAGTTTCCTTATCTGTAAAATGAGCTGGAGAAGGAAAAGGCAAACCACTCCAATATCTCTGCCAAGAAAACCTCAAATGGGGTCACAGAGAGCTAAACACAACTGAAAAATTACTGAACATATCTTGTATAAACATTGTCATTAGTATATTATCTCCTGTGAACACCTTAAGACAAGAAACCATGTTTTTGCCTTTGTGTCTCCCACACTTAGCTCAGTGCCTGGCACCTAGTAAGTGTTTAACAAATGCTTATGAACTGAATAAATAAGTCCCTTCTGGTTTTGAAATTCTGTGCTTCAATGTCCACACAGACAAATTAATGAAAGATGTTCATGACTCGCTTTCATTAGGAATTTTCAAGAAATGCAAATAGAGAAGCCCTAAACACCTTCCCATGGGTGATAAGGAAGAGAGGGGGGAAAGAGTTCAAAATATAGCATCCTTTCAGCACCATGACTAGGGAAGAAGCTGTTCTAGTAGCATACAACTTGGTCACCACCATTAATAGCAGTGAAGCCAATCACAGATGGACACCCTTATCATTCCGTGTCTGCTTGAGTGGAATGCAACAAGGACCTTTAAGGAACGACAACAGGAAATAGTGTTTGATACTGACCCAGTGGCTGGAAGTCAGATTTCCATTTCTAGTATAGCCTAGGCTTCCTCTCTGATATAGCAATTTTTCAAGACTCTGCCCTGTCAGTCATGGAGTATGTTTGAGGACTCCAGAGTCTGTAACTTATTCTACCCAATGTTGAGTAATCCCCTTGTCTTTACTTTTGATGCTAAATGACTATTTTACTATTTTACTCCCAACTTTCTTCATACCTTTCTCTGTGTGTACATGTATTTTCTGCTGAGATCCAAAAATAAATACATTATTCACAAAGAACAAGATTGAACCTAAGGACTAGGATGCTTGCCCCAGTTCTATCAGCAACTCATATAGCCAGCCCAGAAGTGACTTGTTTTCACTGTACCTTGGTTTTCCCATTTATAAAATCTGAAATATTTTGAAATATCACATGAGTTGTGATTTCCTCGAAATAGTACTTCCTCTGAAGTTGGTCATTTAAGGGAAATAAATTAATATTTCAAGCCTGAAAGAGCCATTTGGCCCATCATTCAATGAAACCCTGTAGTATAGCATTGGACAAAGCATTTACAAAATGAATATTACACTTACTTGCTGTGTGACCATATATACATCATTAAATCTCTCTCAGTCTCAGTTTCCTCATCTAAAAAATGGGGATAGACTTCTATCTCATAGGATTGTTTTGAGGAACAAATGATATAATATATGCAAATGTTTTTTAAACTTTAAATGGTTGTGTTAGCTATTACAATGTAAATTATTATTATTATTCACTAGTATATTTTCCTTCCTTTCCTTTACTTTCCCTCTGATTTATTAAGAGATCATCATCAAAGGGTTTGGTCTGAACTGTCAAAGAGCTATGAATGACCCCATTTGAGAAAAATCATTTGAAGAATGTTTGAAGAGGTATCAGCAGTGGGGAAACTATCCTAACCAAACCTTCAGAGGTTCTGCCAGAATAGAATTAGGCTCTTAACATCAGTGGCTTCGGATTCAAGTTCATCCTACCAATTATCATAGACAGGAAGATTTCTTTCTGCCTAATATCTGTCACTCTCCCTGCTCTGAGATCTCTTGCTTTTAGAGGCAGAGTGTAGGGGGACAGTGACTTAGTGAGAAGGGGTGGATTATATGAAGATGATATGGTCCCTGCTCTTAACAGCAAATATAAAGTAATATCATACAGTGTATTCCAAAAGTGTTATGGCATTTTTAAGTTTTAATTGCTTAAAACTGCACTTAAATGTTTGTAACCCCTATCATATACTGCCATAAGGTGTGAAAGGACACAGAGTAAATTACATATTTCAATATGTCCTGAACAGTGAAACAAGCTAATTTATACCTAGGTTTGACTATATTCTTTACTCATGGGTGAAGCATACCCTTTTATCATGATTGAGGAGTCTAAACTTGCCCAAAGGAAAATTGTGATTTTTTTTTTTGTTCTCCCATGCCCTGTTAGAAAACTTTAAATCTTTTCTCTTCAGACAGGCTAAAGAAAAGAGTAGAAGGACCCAAGTATTTTTACGAAAAGTTATCTTGAGTTCAATTCAGCAAACATCGATAAGCATTGGCTTTATGCAAGGTAAGAGGCCTCATGGTGTTGTGTGGAGATGGCTAGATTCGGAATAAGGAAGACTTGAATTCAAGGCCTGCCTCTGATACATACTGGCCATATGTCTATGGGCAAATCACTATACCTCTCCATGGCCTCAAGCAATCATCTAACACTGCAAGTTACAAAAAAGTCATCAATCTACATGGGTGAAGGAAATTCCCACATTCAGAATTCCCCATCGTGATACAATCATCGGTCTAGATGGGGCATTATGGGAGGTATGGGGATGTAAAGACAATCACAAAGCAGTCTCTGTCCTTAATGAACTTACATTCTACCATACAAACCCCAGGCCCAAGTAAAAAAGAAACTATTCTCCCTGACCATAATTAGGAAATGGTTAAACAAATTATGATCTACAAACATGATAGAATACTATTGTGCTGTAAGAAGAGTAAGGTGAGCAGAACCAAGGGAATAATTTATACAATGACACCAATATTGGAAAAACGTAGTGACTATGATCAACATAATGATGGAGAAGTGATACACTCAGAATACAGATTGATGCATATTTTGGAAAACGGACAAGGAAAGTAATTTGTTTTGTTTGACTATACATGTTTGAGATAGGGAGGAGGTAGGAGAGAGAGAATCCAAATATTCCTTTTAAAATAAAATAAAATGTAATTTTTTAAAAAGTAAAGAAAACCTCTTCTCTAGAAATAATAGAATTTGGGTACAAAGAAGACAAGAATTTACAGTGAAAAATTAGAAAGATAAATCAGGGAGACGAGAAATGGAGACATCATATCTCATGATAAATAGATAGATAAAAATAATATCCACACAAATATGTAAATAATATACACAAAAGTATACAAATTACATATACATATTCATTATATACACATATACATATGAATATATAACATATATTCATATGTGTGTGCATATATGTGTGTATATATATATGTGTGTGTGTGTGCGCGTGCATGTGTGTATGTAATCAGGATCCAAGATGACTTCTCTCCCTTTAGATACTCTGGTTTCCAGAGTTAAGGCTCAGCAAGCAAGCTGTACCCTAAGCTTGGCATAACAATAATCCTTTGTGCTCCTGATGAACTTTGCTGCAACTATATCACAGAACTGATGGCCCCTGAGCTTGGGCAGGCACCAAGAGGTCCAGTCATGAAGTCCTGCTATGAATGGACTTTTTGTCACTAGACAACCTTGCCTCCCTGTTGCTGTTAAGCCTCAAAACTATTGCTACACTACACTGTTTGATTCCTTGCCACAATATATAAATCAAGGTTTAGCCCCACTGCCTCAGGTCTCCTATTAGAGGAGGCCCCAACACGTGTCTAATTTCTCTCCCTCAAGAGAATAAAGCAAGCTTTCTGCTTTTAACCTGCTTGAGCTCTTTGGTATTTTTAGAGTTAACAGTGGTTGCAAACCTTCTATGATTCTTTGGTTATTTGTTACCAGAATTGACAATACACACATATATGTGTATGTATATACATATATGTGTATATTTGTGCATACTACACATATGTGTGTGCGTATTTTTTTTTACCATAATCACTTCTGTAGGGGAGGTAGGCACAGAGCCCATTAGGAAATTTTTAGTTAGAACTACTCTCTTTTTTGTAATGCATTAATGAATTAGTTATTAATTCATTAATGCATTGCCCTATAGGGACATAGAAGAATAAAAAATAATGCAATGCAATGTATTAATTTCTAACAAGGAGAAAAATTACACTCATCCTTAAAAAAGATTTCAGGTAGGATATAAGGGGAAAAAAGAATGAAGGAATTAGAGCTATGGCAGGTGGGACACCTTGATAAATGAGAGACTCAATTTAATTCTGAGACTATTAAACATCTTCTATATTCAAGACATTGTTCTAGGCACTAAGAATACAAAAAAAACTCTCTGTCTCTCTCTCTTTATCTCTCTCTCTCCTTATCTCTCTCTCTGTTTCCCTGTCTCCCTGTCTCTCTGTCTCTCTCTCTCTGTCTCTCTCTCTCTCTCTCCCCTCTTTCTCCCCCCTCAATTGTTCTGATTATCCAACTCAAAAGATTCACAATTACAAAGCAAAAACACTGACAGCAAGATCATATTATTCTCAGTCAAGAGTAGAGCACTTATTCCATTACTAGGCAAGAATGCCACTGATGAGAAGAAAGTCCTCAAATATATCAAAATATTCATAGCAGCAGACATTTAAGGTTGTGAATATTTGCTTGTGGGAAGGAGGGGTGGAAAGCAGAAGGCTTGAGAATAGTGGTGTCCCCTGCAGTGCTAATGTGTATTGACTTTTTGGTTACTATGATGGATTTGGCTTTCTGGTGTTGGGTTTCGGCTTTCTGGCATTTGAATAAATGTTTTTCTTCTGCCTTTTATATAGAGAGTCTGCTATATTTTGTGACTCAGAACTATGCCAGCATATTCATAGTCGCCATCGATGCTGTAAATATTGCCTTGGCAATACATAGGGTGGGAAATGGCTAAAGAAATTTGAGTACAGGAATCTACTGCTATAAGAAATGATAAATGTGATAAATATAAAGAAGTATGCTAAGATCTATACAACTGATGCAGAGTGAAGAAAACAGAACCAAGAAATCAATATGCACTACATAACTGTGTAATGACTATAACAATATAAACAGAAAGAACAATAATAGGGGAATAAATCAAAATGAAGGTTGCAAAATTATAAGGAAGCACAGAAGGAAGAGATATGAGAGGATACCCCCACCCCCCCTCTCCTTGGCAGTGGTAAGAGGTCCACAAATGTTGTACGTTGAACCTATTTTCAGATGTTTTTAATGTATCAACAATTATGCTAGTTGTTTTCCTCTTCTTTCTCTTTTTTTTGTCTTTAAAAAACACTTTGTTATAGGGAATAGTTTCCTGAGAAGGGACGGTATTGGGGAAAACAATGAGGATATTAAAAACCAATAAAAACTTACTATCATCAACAAAATACATTTAACAAATTATAAAATATGATAGTATATTATTTTAAAATAAATTATTATCAATGCAAATGACTGAACAAGTTGTGATATCTAATTGTGATGGAATACTACTTCTCTATTAAGAAATAATGAGCTAAATTATCTCAGAAAAACATGGACAGACTTACATGAAATAATGAAGAGTAAAATGAGCAGAACCTAGACAACATTGTATGCAGTAATAGTAATATTGTTTTCAGAACAACTTTGAGTGAATAAGTCATTTTTACTATTGTAAATACACAAATCAATGACAAAGGACATATAAAGGAAGACGCTATCTGCCTCCAGAGAAAGGACTGAAATAGAAGTATGAATAAAATGATTTTATACACACACATACACATATTTGTGTCTAATGGTAGCCATCTTGGAGGAGAAGAGAAAAAAAATGAGAAAAATATTATATTTAAAAGGAATTGCAAGTGTACATAATAGAATCACAGTTTTATGCACAATTGCCTTTTTAAAAATTATTCTATATTATGGAAATGCTTGTTTCATTCCATAAGTTAAAAATAAAATAAATAAATTTAAACTTATTTTAAAACAAGTAGAAGAAAATAAGTTCAGAAGGCAAAACCAATAAGGTGATTTTGTTATTACTATCTAAAATAATTCAGGGGTGGGGAACCTGCAGCCTTGAGGCCACATGTGGTCTAATACTTCCTTGAGTATGGCCTTTTAACTGAGTCCAAGTTTTACAGAACAAATCCTTTTATTAAGGAAATTTATTCTATGAAGTTTGTATTCAGTCAAAGGGTCACACTTGAGGACCTAGACAGCCACATGTGGCCTTCAGGACACAGACTCCCCTCCTTTGTAATAAATAAATACTTTTTCATTGGGGGAAAAAAGAAAAGGAGGGCATTTGGAACAGACATATAATTAGTGGCAAATCTTTTATGACAACATTCTTGCTTTCCAGAGAAGAGGGTTAGATTAGAATTCAGAGTTTCTTAACTTGGGATGGGTCCATGAACTTATTTCCTTAAAATAAAATAATTGATTTCTAATTACATGTTTTCTTTAATATGTTTAAAAATATTATTCTGAGAAAAAAGAGGTCTATAGGCTAAGTCAAATATTGGAGAAATCCAGGGCACACAAAACAGGGGAAGAACCAGATGATCTCTAAGCTCTGATGTTCCAGTTCTAAAATCTATAATACTCAATTCAACTTTATGTAAATTTATTAAGCACTATATGAGAGCAAGGCACACTTCTTAGCACTGGCGAAGTAAAAACAAGAACCAATCACCGTCCTCAAGGTTCTTCCATTCCCCTGGGAGAGAAAAGGAGGATACCCAGGCAACTAAATGAGGTTATTTGAGGAGGAAGAGAGACCTGAGACTGTGTGAATTTGGAAAAGTCACTTAAACTCTCTGGGACTCAATTTCCTGATCTGTAAAATGAGGGGTTAGACTAGATAGCCTTTAAACTTCCTTCTAGGTCTTAATCTATGATCATGTAAACCTCCAAATGAAGGGAAGGCTTCTGGAAAAATAATATGAAAGATGCGACCTCTACTGCCTGCATCTGAATATCCTACAATGGAAATCATCAGCGGTAACACCGTTAACCTTCTTTTTACAGGACCAGGGAACTCTGAGGACAAATCAAGTGTTTTAGTTAAAAGAGTCCCAGCCTAGGAAACTGGAGTTTGAAGTTCTCTTCCTGGGTCTACGGAATGCTGAATAAATCACTTCCACTTTGAGTCTCTGTTTCCTCCTCTGCAGAATGAGAAAACTGAACCAAATGATCAATAAGATCCTTTCCAACACTAATAGCCCATGATTAAAGAGGGAAAAGAAATAAGGCTAGAATGAGTGATTTTTGTCACCAAAGTTATTGGTAAAGTTATTAAGAAAAGTCAGTTTAAACAATGAAAGTAGTGTTCAGTGGAATCTCTCCCAAATGTTCCTAATGTGAGGAGACCATACGGGACTGTGAAAATGAAATGTTTAAATCTGCAACAAAGTATTTGTCCCTCTAATTTCTGAGATGGTGAACAGTGAATGGTGAAAGTTTCTCTTTAATAATGGATAATTTCACTCCTGTCCAAGGATAGTGTCTATAAGCAAAGTTTATTAGAGATTTATAAAATTAATTCAAAGTCCCAAAATAGTATATAAACGGTAAAGAAATTTTCAAGTTTTTTTATATGGGAAAATTGCTAGAAAGTAAAATTGACATGTTTATTGACAAAATATAGATACTATAAAGGAATAAAGGTAAGACATATAGGATCAAACTCTACAGAATGATAATTACAATAAGAAAATTGTTTACCCATTCAAGGGTAATCCATGTCTCACAGAAGATCTCATTTAGGAAAGATCAAAGCATTTAGAGCTGGAGGAGACCTAAAAAGTCAAATGACCAAGTGCCCAAATCATAAATCAAGGAAGCTAACATCAGGGGACTTGCATGAGGTCAATGAAGTGAGGATTCAAACCCAAGTCTTTTGACTCAAATCAGAATTCTTGTTGCTGTGTCACATAATAGTGTAGAAACACAAATAAACAATTCAGTACATGACCATGTTTTTAAATTGTTTTATTTATGCATATTTGTTGCAAGAGTTTGGAGTTTTTTGTTTGTTTCTGTATTTCAACTAGAGGGTGGAGATGGAAGGCAGAGAAAATAATTTTTTGTTGTTAAAAAATACAACAAATTTTAAAATACACTGATGTTCAGGGCTACTTCTCAGGAGGGTCCAATAACCTCATCATGCAGGGCAGGTCGGTGGCACCATGGATTAAGCACTATACTTGGAGTCAGAAAGATTTGTGTTCAAATCGAGTCACTTACTAGCTGTGTGTGACCCTGAGTGAGACCCTGTTTACCTCAGTTTCTTCATCTGTCAAATGAGTTAGAGAAGGAAATGGTAAACCATTCCAGTATTTTTACCTTAAAATGGGATCACAAAGAGTCAGACACAACCAAACAACAACAGCCAAAACTCTTCATGAGTTTGCCAGTGATGTCCATCCATGGACATCACAGACTCCATGATGTCATGGAGTTATTGATTGTGATATATAGTTATAACTATATACTGTTATAAATATTTATCGCCTACCTCTACCAGCATTTGGAAAACTGAGGAGGATACTGTAGCCAATAGTACCAGATTCTGCAGAGTTCAAGAAGGATGAAGATGGAGAATTGGTCATAGGACCTAGGGATTAAGAAATCAGACAGAAAAAACTGTTATTAATAAATCTTTTTTTAATTCAGAGAAAAAAATAGAAGGAAGGCCAAAAAGAAACACAGATAAGCAAGACAACCTCAAGCTAGAGACTGAATATATTATATACATGAGAAGAAAATGAAGCTGCACTTAAAAGAGGTCTTCAATTTCATGTACAACCTTCATATTCTGCTCTACTATGTACCTAGAAATACCCATTTTACTAAATGCTTGTTAGGTTCAGCAATTTTAAAATAATAATAAAGACGTCATTAGTAACCTTGAAAATTCCTTATCTCTACTTGAAATCTCTAGAGTCCTTCAAATTTCTCTTACATAAGAGCTTTCCTGATTTTCCCTCAGTCCTCTCTTTCTTCCCCCCATGCCTCAAAATTTCTTTGGGGCTACTTTGTATTTTTACTTATCTGTGTATAAGTTGTATCCTCCAGTAGAATCTAAGCTTCTTGAGGGCAAGTATGGCTTCCTTTCAGTTATCATGTTCTTCATGTCTAACCCAATGCTTTGTACAGAGTAGTTCCATAACGGCAAATTGAATTGGACTGAACTGAAGTGAAATTAATTTAATTGTAACAGCCCCCGTACCCCAAGTCATGCCCTTCAAAATAATCACAATCCATGCTTATCTAGACAGAAGCATTTTAGTTATGTTATCTCATTTAATTTTCACAATAAGCCTGAAGTCTATTCCATTTTCAATCCCAGACAGAGCTGAGCATTGAGCACATTTAATTTTATTAGATCTGGGGACAAGCTGGTGGTAGGAGAGTATCCCAAACTCTGTTCTCATATGACTTTGTACCCTTTCCATAGATTTATCTATAATGGTTGCCACTCACCCAAAACCTCTGGTCCTGCCTAAAGTAATGGAATTCAGAGAGGCACTCCTGGATCTTGGAGTGAAAGGGTGAAAAAGAGATTGGTTGAAAGAACTGGAGATGGTTAGCCTGAAGAAAATACTGGGGAACACATGAGGGCTACTCCATTCAAGAATTTGCAGGGCTGTCAGAGGTAGATTTAGATTTGCAAAGAGGTCAATGTAGGTTTGAGGATTTGGGACTACCTAAATTGGGAGAGGCTGACTCAGGTAGGTGATAGGTTACCCCTTCTTAGAGCTCTTCAAGGTGAAGCTGGATAAATACTTATTGGGTATTGATTGGACTAAGAGGTAATCAATGTCTTTTCCATTTCATATATTACCTCTCAGTGATTCTGTAACACATTTTCACATAATCAGAGGCCAAGTGGTGTCAAAATTAAGTTGAACAAAAGGGAAGAGGAAGTAGAGTAAAGGCTAAGGCACTATGTCACTGTTTTTTGCCTTTCCATCCATGGCTTCTTATAAAAAGTCCTTAGGAGGGCCCTTAGGAGACTGTATACTTTACCAAGGCAAAACAGTGCTTGGAAGTCATCTGTTTTCCTGTGCCCTCTGAAGCTAACCTTTCTACCTTTGTGGAGAAAGTGGGAGAATATCACACTTCTAATATGCCATTATCATTCTTAGCCTCATATATCTTTAATATATGAAAAATATGAAATAACTGAGAAATTCCTCACTGACTTGGGCTTCTTTGATCTCCTTCCTAGACCAAGGTGGGTGGGCAAACCATACTGGGGCCCACTACCTTTCTGTCTGCCAAGACTGAGGTTAAGTATGGGCTTAGCTAGGCCTTAAAATTTGAACTCTTATCTTTTTTCTACCCCTCCTTTTCTTTCATTCCTTTTCTGCCATGATCCAAACTTAATTTTTGTTTGTTTGTTTGTTTCTGACATATGGTTCTCTAAGATCAGGCAGTCAAGAAATCTTTGAGTCACAGTAATTTAATTCAGCTTTACATCTTATCCAAATCAAACTCTGTTCTTTTTAACCTTTCCCCTACTGGTCCACTGCCACACTTGCTATTACATTATTACAAAGCGCCACTGAAATCCACTCTCCAACCATACTCTTGGCAAACCTAGGAGAGAGACTCAAGGATGTCATATGCATAAAAGCTCTTTAACCTCTTTCCTTTGATTGAACATTCCCCTACAGGCCTGGCTGGACATAGAATGATAGGACAATGGAAAGAAGCTGGACTGAGTTTGTGAGTGAACAGGTTTCAGGCAAATGTTTAAGACAGTGGGAGGAAGGGATCTAGGGAATAAAGCATTGAGTTCTTTTGAAAGTCCTCCTACCAATTAGCTGTGTGATGTTGACCAAGTTTCTGTGCCTCCTTGTGCTTTGAGAGGCAAAATTATCTGATAAAGTGGGAAAAGTCCTGAAATCAGGAATTGACCTGATTTTCATTACTGACTACTACCATCTTAATGACCTTGAGAGGTCACTGAACCTCATTGTATCTCAGTTTCTTATCTTTAAAGAAGGAATGTGAATTAAAGAGTCTTGAAGGCCTACTCCCTCCAAAACTTTCACAGTCCCTAATTCTATTGAATTATGGATTGCAGCACCTATGATGAATGTGGTATATGAAAATGTTTCACAGGGACTCTCGGGCTCAGTCTCACAACCCCCTTATTTTGGCAACTCAGATTCACCAAAAGGATGAAGGGTGGCTACCACTTCATTCCTCAGAATTCTAGGGGTAATATTAGTGTTGTAATTCTATCTCTCACAGTTCTAATTGTGGTTCTAATTCTTTGACTTGGGGCAGCTACATGGGCTCTACCTAGAGTCAGGAAGATTCATCTACCTAAGTTCAAATCTGGTCTATCTGTATGACCCTGAGCAAGTCATTTTACCCTGTTTGCCCCAATTCTTCTTCAGTAAAATGAACTGGAAAAGGAAATGGCAAACCACTCCAGTATATTTGTCAAGAAAACCTCCAATAAGTATAATAAAAATTACAATTGTGCCTAAATTAATTTACTTAATTGCCATGCCAATCAAACTACCAGAAAATTATTTTCTAGAGCTAGAAAAAATTATTTCAAAATTCATCTGGAAGAATAAAAGTTTCAGAATGTCAAGGGAAGCAATGAAAATAAATGCTAGGGAAGGTGATCTAGCCATATCAGATCTCAAATTGTATTATAAAGCAGCAATCATCAAAACCACTTGGTAGTGGCTAAGAAATAGAGGGGTAGATCAGTGGAATAAATTAGGTACTCAAGACACAATAGTCAATGAATATAGCAGTCTAGTGTTTGATAAACCAAAGGATCCCAGCTTCTAGGATAAGAACTCACTGTTTTACAAAAACTGCTGGGAAAACTGGATAATAGTGTGGCAGAAACTGGGCATAGACCTATGCCCAACACTGTACACAAGAATCAAGTCCAAATGTTTACATGATCTAGGTATAAAGGCTGATACTATGAACAAATTAAGGGAGCAAAGAATGGTATTTTTGTGAGATTTACGGTGTATAGAGAAATTTATGACCAAACAAGAGATAAAGAACATTATGAAATGTAAAATGGATAATTTTGATTACATTACATTGAAAAGTTTTTGCACAAACAAACTCAATGCAACCAAGATTGGTAGGGAAGCAGAAGGAAAGAATTTTTACAACTAGTGTCTGTGATAAAGGCCTCATTTCTAAAACATATAGAGAACTGAGTCAAATGTACAATAATACAAGTCATTCCCCAATTTGACTAAACGAAGGAATAAAATGCACACTCATTTTGGTATGAAAACCTATCTTATAATACAGGAAAGTGGGGGAGAAGGAGATAAGCAAGGTGAGGGGGATGATAGTAGGGAGGGCAATGGGAGGAGGGAGCAATTTGAAGTCAACACTCTTGGGGAGGGACAGGATCAAAAGACAGAATAGAAACAATGAGGGGCAGGATAGGATGGAGGGAAATACTGTTAGTCTTACACAACATGACTATTATCGAAGTCATTTGCAAAACTACACAGATAGGGCCTATATTGAATTGCCTGCCTTCCCAAAGGGAATGGGTGGGGAGGGAGGGATGGGGAGAATTTGGAACTCAAAGTTTTAGGAACAACTGTTGAGTATTGTTGTTGCTACTAGGAAATAAGAAATAACAGTTAATGGGGAATAGAAAGTCATCTGGCCCTACAGGACAAAAGAGAAGATGGGGACAAGAGAAGGGAGGGATGATAGAAGAGAGGGCAAATTGGTGATAGGAAAAATTAGAATGCTCGGTGTATTGGGGTGGGGGGAAGGGATAAAAGGGGAGAAAATTTGGAACCCAAAATTTTGTGAAAATGAATGTAAAAAGTTAAATAAATAAATTTATATTGAAAAAAAAAAGAAATGATAAACAGGAATACTTCATAGAGGCCTGGAAGGATTTGTATGAACTGATGCTGGGCGAACGGAGCAGAACCAGGAGAACTTTCTAAACAGTAACAAGCATAGTGTACGAGTTTTCCTGGTAGACTTCGTCCTTCAAAGCAATTCAAAGACCTAAAACATTCCCAATGGACTCTTCAGGTAGAATGTCTTCCGCATCCAGAGAAAGAACTATGGAACTGGATCACAGAATGAAGCAGAATATTTTCTCTTGTGTTTTGTTTTGTTTGGGTTTTTCTCATGGTTTCTTCCATTCATTTTAATTCTTCTATGCAACATGACTAAGGTAAAAATGTATTTAATAGGAATGTGCTGTAGAACCCATATAAGATTGCATGCCTTCTCGGGGAAAGAGGGTGGAGTGAGGGGGTAGGGAATGGGAGAAAATTTAAAACTTATGGAAGTGATTGTAGAAAACTGAAAACAAATAATTTTATTTAAAAAAAAGAGTGTATGTGTAGAACCCATATAAGATTGCTTGCCATCTCAAGGAGGGAAGGGAAAGGGACGGAAGAGAGAGGAAGGGGGAGAAAATTTAAGACTTATGGAAGTGATTGTTGAAAACTGAAAACAAATAAATTAATTACATTTTTTAAAAATGAAAAAATGAAACCCCAATTGGTGTTACAAAGATTCAACCATCACTGAAAAAACTGAACAACAGTTCTATCACCTACAAACCCCAGTCTGGTGAGTGCCTCCTAATTGCTATCTAGTAGACAATGTCCACCTGATACCAATTAACCAGTTGACGTCAATTTGCTTTTATAAAAGAAATATTTACTGAGAAAGTATAGAAAACAAGGACTATGGTCCACAATATCCCTTCCAATTAGGGGTTTACTCTTCCCTTTTCTCCACTCAGTCCCTGGGAATAATGAACTCAGATTTAAAGCTCCAATCCAGGGTTGAGGAAAGAAGTACTTATTCTGGAGTGTTCTTTTCTCTCAGTAAGTGCATTTCTGGACCTGGCATAGCTGATGGATGACTCTCTCCCTTGATCAGTTGGATTGGCTCCTCGCCTGGCTGGAGCAAACAAGTCACTTGGCCACTTTATTGTATCCTCATTGGACTTTGCTGACTCCAGTTCCTGAAGTTCACAAGTTCATAACTTGGTCCATTTCATCACCAATACTCATACACCTAATATCAGGAAAGAACAAAAACCCAAGTGACAAAAGAAATATCAGCTCCATGTGTTTCTCAGCACTTGGCTGCTGGGTGAAAGTATTTCCCTGTGCTCTCCTCAATCTCCTCATGCAGAAGTCCACAGCAGTTCACCCTCACTTGCCACCAGGCAATATAGAGAAAGAGATGACCTGACTTCTCAAACACTTGTTTGAACACTTAGATCCATCTCAGCAACAAATTAAAAGGTTTTTCCTCATCATGCAATAAACCAACAGGAAAAGTGGCAGAGGATACTTCTACGTACTTTGGTGTGAGCAGGAGCAAAAAAAGCGTGCTGTCATACATTCCTAGGAACAATCTCAGGAAATCTGAGGGCAGACTATAACGTATGTGCTCTGAGGACTGGCCCCTGCTATCCTATTCCACCATCGCTCCCCATTATATCAAAATAAACAAAAAGTCATATGATTTTAGAACTTATATGTCTCTCTGGACCTGAAAAGAATATTAGTAATTATTTAATCTAGTATCATCCTCTTCCAGATGAGGAAACTGAGGAAATGACTTGCCCAAGGTCACATTGTCATGTCATCTGATCCCCCTTATCCTACTTCTTCATTATATCATATTTGAAAGTGAATTAAATGGTCTCAAATTTCCCACTTCCCCCAAAGGTTTTAGAGTCTGTTATTTATGATGAAAATGTAGTTTACTATAGTTTAAACTTAGCGTAGCAACACTGAATAACTATAAAGTATTACTGTTATTTTCATGCTGTGTATGATTTTATTGATTTTATTAGGGGCAGGATTTTATTTTTTTCCAACAGAACCCATTCCCAGAGTTACTTAAACATGAGTATGGGAGTGATTTGGGTTCCTCTCTTGTAGAGTTATTAAAATGGAGGAGGCTATAATAGTTTGTTTTTCACTTCTGTATTGCCTAGAGGCATGCTGACCACTACTTATTACTTCTATGATCTTTTTTATTTCCCAAGCATATGGTCAGACCTAGTCACTGCCCAGAATAGCAGACTGAAGCTCCACTAGGCTTAGACCCACTTTATGAATTGCTTGGCCTTGGGGAAAAGTCAGTGTTATGTACAGAGGAGGGCTGATACACATTAGACATCTCTCCGGGCAAGGAGTGCACATGTTTTCTGGGTATCTTAGTAACATCATGCTGCTACCTCTCTTTGTAAGCTCACAGGACTCTCCACTTGCAGAAATCTAAGACATGGGGTAGAAATTTTAAAAGGAGAAAAGAAGACAAAAGTGAAAATCTCAAGAGACTGGGTTCAAAGTTACAAAGATTGCCAAATACAGTAGAATTTAAAAGCTACAAAGAATTAGGAAATATACTTCACAAAGAAGGTTGTGTTTAATTTACTCTGCTTCTGCTTTTTTATTTTCCATTTTTCTTGATCTTTTTTCTAATAATATCTGATTGAAAGCCTTAGCTTTGTTATATAAAATTTTGTCTAACCCAGTGAATATTTCACACTTAAATTTCAACCCATAAAGTTCTTTTAAGGCATGTCACATCCATGAATTAAACTTTTCCCTAATCAAAAGTTATTATTTAGCCAAAATATTAAGCTTGCTGAGCTTCTAATTGGATTTTAAAGGATCTTACACATAATGTAATCGATTGCACAAATAGTGTAATAGATTTAACAAATCTCTGGAATGACTATTCCAAATTCATAATAAGGTTTGTGCTTCCAGTGTTCCAAAATGCTCTAACTACTGATCCAGCCATTGAGCTGCAGTAGAAATTAGTCATGGTGACTGGAGAATAGTCAAGGATAGCACAAGAGTAGATGCTGCCATAGTGATGGAAGCTTTGAGATCAGAAGAATATAATGGAAGTATATCAGCCCCTCTGAGGGTACGTCCCCTACCTGCACTTTCACTCATGGATTGGGGTTCCACAATTCCAGAAGGATGGTTGCTGTTAACGCTCACAATAGTAGGGATAACCCTGAAGGACTGAGTTTCTAGTACTATCACTTATAAGCTCCCACCAGTATGCTTCTAATAAGTCAGTGAACTCAAAAAGCTTTTAGCAAAGATGGTATAATAAAAATCAACTGGGATAAAACATCACTCTCAAGCCCTCCAAAAAAAATAATAATAAATCTTGAAACATACTTTTCCAGTGCTTGGAAAGTGAGTTCAAACTTAAACCAATGGTAATGAGAAAGACATTCAGGATACACATGAGGCAAAGGGAGTAAAACTCACAATTCCTGGTGATTTATAATCTGAACGTCCATTCCTGAATCCATAGCTGGCATCCTTCTCTGAGCAAGGGATCACGCTTCTTGGAGGTCTTTTGTTCCTCAGAAATGCTTATTTTCTGTTTCCATCTACATCTAAGTTTATCCATGTTTGTCCTTAGTATCAATCTCTTTACAACTGGCTGGATGTGTTGTCTCCTACCAGTCCATTTTCTCTGGCCCAGGATGGAAGCTTTGTCTGCTACCAGTTCAGTATCCCTTGTTTCTTATGATATAATCATATAAAGAGTCTTCTGGATCTCTCCTTAAAGAAAATACTTTTATTCTGTAAACTTGAGTATGAACAATAATAGTCATAGCATTTGTGAAACCCTATAGATTTGCAAAGTGTTTTATATATGTTATCTTATTTGTGAGGTGGTATTATTATTATCTCCATTTTATAGATGAGAAAACTGAGTAGAAGGCTTAGTGATTTGCCCAAGATTGCATAGCTAATTAAAGGCTAAGCAAGAATTAAAAGCACTAATAATTCTTCTAGGTTCCTAAATCGAACCTTTTGCCCCTACTCTAGGACCACCATTGTCTAGTAAGCCTAGGGGACTTGGAGAGTCCAAAATTTAAGAAAAAGATTGTTTTGTTCTGAACACTTTCTTGAAGCAATTGATCAATCATGATGGGAAAACATTTATGTTCTATTTTGTGTAAGACTCCTGATTGAATTCTAGCCTCCATTCCCATCACCACTAACTACCACTATACCATGAAACAACTAGGAATTATGCCATGTTAACCCTGGAACTTTGAAAATTACCAATTTTCAAGAGCCACTAAGAAAAAATTTAATTTTTCCTTAAGGTTTCTTCCTACAAGTAAACCCACAAAGTGGAATTGACTTCCATAAATCCATTTGGGCATAAGAATAAGAGTCAATGATAAAGAGTTGACCATGGGTGTGAAAAGGAGACACTACTTCTATCAACCAAAAATAATGCCTCATCCTTGGATCTCCTGCAGAATGTCTATGAAATCCTAAAATGTTTCCAGATAATAAAATAGGAAAAACAGAAGGAAAAGGGACACTGTGTTGCTCTTCCTACTTAGAATAAACTAAATTTTAGAACCTGAGGAACCTTTAAATATATAATCCAAAAGCCTCATTTTACTCCTAAGGAAAATGTGGCTCTGAGAGAATATGTTGTTCAAAGATGTACAACTAGTTAAATAGAAAGGCAGGATTTTAGCCCATCCCATGTTCTTTCCGCTATACCACACTTCTTTCCATCCTCTTCTTCCTTGTTCCCTTACTCCTTCCCTTCTACTAATAGTCCAGTAACAAAGGTGAAAATAATTTACTTAATGTAAATGTATTCAAATAAGAGTATTAGAGTTTCTTCCCTGGAAAGGTATCCCCTAATGAAGACAGAGTTTTTGGAGATCAACCAAACTGTTGCACGATACCAAAGACACTGAAAACCAAGAGAGCTGGAGAAAGTTCGGCTCTAGTCAAAAGATTCCCACCATCTGGTAAATGTGCTATTCCATCACAGTGATTTAAGAAATCAAGAATGTCCTTAAAATCTGCTTTGGAAAATTTTCCTCTCAGATCCACCTAGCAACAGACATTTATGATGATCTTTCAGTGCCATGTCAATACAACAAAAACACTCACATCTCCAGGTGAGAGACTGACAATTCACTTCAGCACCAGAGACTGAAATCACTGGAGGCTTAGATCAGAGGAAAATCACATGCACATCTTCTGTGGAATGTCAAAGCTACAGCAAGTGGCCTTCCCATCCTTCTTTTCATTTATATTTGCTCAGTGGGAGATAGGGGTGAATGGACTTAACATTAGAGGACCTTCACGGCATGGAAAGTAGTCTCTGTCAGGACAGAGATTTCAGTCTTGCTGTAAAAACCAAGGGCCCAAGTATATACAAGGATTAAGCAAACTCAGAGGGCTGTAATTTTAAACTCTCTGAATGTTATTTTTTTCAAATACTGTAAACTGCTCCAGGTGAAGTCCTCCCTTGCCTTTTATTAACCCCAGAGAGACCACAGAAGCTGCTCAGCTTTTCAGGGTTCCCCTAAAAGCCCACCAGGGAGTTTTCTAGGATCTGTCTTACAACTGGAATAGACCTTCCAGGGTTTCTCCCTGCAGATATAGGTATAGATTCTCTTTTGCCAGCATAGCTTTATTTCTCAGAATTGACCAGGTCTGTAGGGAAGTCTTGGATGAATTTGCCAAACACACAGAGCAGCTGCAAATGTAACACAATAATGTGACAGTATTGTTAACTACAAGTTCCCCAAGTCCCTAGGAAATGTTACCATGTCCATCTTAAACCTACCTGTAAAAGCAGGTATAAATCCACAGACATGATCACAGCAAAGTCAGAGGATATTAGGAAGGGATCTTATTGAAACATCACTAATGTGTCACAACAATTATCACTGCTAATGGGTGATGAAAGGCTTAGGGCTATGTTTTCTGTCTGCCTCACAACCAGAAATGTCATGTATACAGAGGGTGCAAACTGCCAGGGCTGTTTGGGAAGTAGTGTCTTCATTCAAAAAATTGGATGAAAGATCAAGGCTTTCTAAAATCCAAGGCTAGGACAATTCTTCTACCTACAATTAGTACATAAAGAAAATTCACCATATGAACATACAACTTGAAAAACTGAACAAGAAATCAGTGACCATTGATTAAATAATAAATATGTGTCAAGCACTATGTTAGATGCTAGGAATACAGAAACAATAAAACAATTCTGCTAATAAAGAGCTTATATTCGAATTGAGTAGAAAGCATATACTCATAAAAAATAAATATATGTTTATATATACATATATATAGATATGCACACATTTCAATACAAGGTAGTTAGAGAAGGAGAGCACTAGCAAGTGAGGTAGGGATTGGAAGAGGCTTCGTATAAAAAGATTCTGTTTAGATTGAGTCATCAATGAAGTAAGAGATTCTGAGGGGGAGGTGACAAAATGTATTCCAGGCATGTGGGGTGGGTAAGGGGGAGGGACAACTAAAGCCAAGGTACGGAGACAGGAGATGGAGCATCACGTGAAGAACAGAAAGAGGACCCCTTCAACTGATAAATTAAATTAAAACTGATTGTTAGTTACTTTTTGACATTTTTGTAAGTTCCTTTAAATAACACCTTCTGCTGTGAATTGAAAGTTTTTCTTTATAGATTGGTAGGTAGAAAAGACATTTCAATTAAAATAAGAGAGATTGCCAATTGAATACCAATCAGAAACATAGGTTGAAAAAGCAAGGTAAAGGGATCCCTATACAGATTGGGATTCATCCTAAGGAATGTGTGTGTATATATATATATATATATATATATATATATATATATGTGTGTGTGTGTGTGTGTGTGTTTGTGTGTGTATGTGTATATATGTGTGTATGTGTATATATGTATATATGTGTGTATATGTATGTGTACATAAATAACTACACATATATAAACACACATAGGTACATGCATGTGTGTATATTATGTGTATATATGAGTTGTATGTATATATGTATGTATGAAATAGTCCCAGATCCCCAAAAAGGGAAGGTCATATCTTTTTCTCTCATTGGCTCTGCCCCCATCCTAATAAAACTCAAAGGAATTATCTGAAATGCAGTTTAGATATAACTCATAACTACGATTACCACCCCCCCAAAAAATGTAAGTAACAGTGTCTTCCAGAAAAAGTACTCAAAGTGAAAGGTGAATATCAAGTATGAGGCAGCTGTTTATTTCCTCCACTGAAGAAAATATTTAAGTCAAAAAGTTCAGACTGTGCATTAGGAAATACAGAAATATGAGTCAATGAACTGTCATATTTATCATACTCAACACAAAAGGTAAAGGTCCTTTGTGTGACGTTGTTGTTGTTGTCGATAACTTCATTTTTGGTTTACCATTTCTTTCTCCAGCTCATTTGACAGATAAGGAAACTGAGACAAATATGGTTAAGTAACTTGCCCAGGGTCACATAGCTAATAAATGCCTGAGGCTAGATTTGAACTCCTGAAGATGAGTTCAAGTCCAGTGCTCTATCCACTGGGCCACCTAGCTAGCGGCCATTTGTGTGACTAGTGAACAAATGTTCCACAAATATTTTGGCAGAGCTGCTAAATGGTCAACCAAGTCTATGCCTCCTGGCCAGCCAGAGGCTTTCCCCAACAAGATAATTCTGGCCATGATCATCTCCTTCAAAATTACAGAAATCACCATCCACTGGGCAGATGGTACCCTACTCCAGAACTACTTGAACTCTCAAATTAATGAGATGACTTCCACAGCCGACTGTGGTCATTTCTCAGGATTTCACAACCTCTCCTGATTCTTTCCATCTGTTACTGCTCTCCTTCCCTCGCTATCTTGTACTTAGGTACCATGTACTTACTTTGGTTTATCATTGTGTTGATGAGAGTTCTAAAGTCTTTGGAAGTTCTTTTATTCTCTAGAATGTTATTATTGCATAAATTGTTCTTAGTTTTACTCACTTCACTCTGCATCATTTCCTAAAGATCTTCCTCTGAACTTGTCCATATCATCATTTCTTGTGGTCCAATATCATCCCATTCCATTCCATTCATATAACACAATTTGTTTAGTCACGCACCTCCAATAGAAAGACATCCCCTTAGCTTCCAGTTTTTGACTATCACAAAAAGAGTCGCTGTAAATATTTTTGTATGTATAAATCTCTTTCTTCTTTCTTGTATTTCATTGGAGATATAGGACTGGTAGTGATATAACTGAGTCACAAGATATAGACAGTTTGCTTATTTTCTTGGGCTACTTCCAAATTGTTTTCCAGAATGGCTGGACCAAGTTCTACCATGTGTATTCCCACAGTTCCTGCAGCATTTGTCTGTTTCTTCTTCTGTCATCTTTGTCAGTCTGATAGGTGTGAGGTGGGACTTCAAAGGAGTTTTAATTTGCATTTCTCTATCAGTGATTTAGAAAGTTTAAGACAGCAACATTTCCATGCCTTAATTGTCTGACCAGAGTCCAACTTCCTGAATCATGAAAGTCCACTCACCTAACTTGCAATGACCAATCCTCTTTTGGGAAAAAAAATAGTCATTGGTACTTATGGGAAGTGGTTAAATTTTTTTCTATGTCCTCTAGATATATATCCTTCAGCAAGAGTTCAAAAAACATGTCCCAGAAAAAGGGGGAAAGAAAAAACATGCCTAACTCCCTGGGATGTCTCTCAGTCTAGAAAAATCAAAGACTTCCCTTGAATACCCCTATTAAACAACTGAATGAGAACTTAGTATTTTGATTACAAACATTCAATCTACACACAACTCTTCAACACTTTGCTTAGAGTGGAAATCTCAAAGTCTATTAAGTGAACGCATGTATCTGCTGTTTAAAGTGAGGTGCACCTGTTATTTCTTTGGGTAGTTTTCAGAAAAAGAAGGAAAGTGAGGATCCTATGGGAGAAATGAAATTCAATTGACCTTTGGTCTATGAGTAAAACATACCAATCAGACAAAGCAAGCTTATGTCTGTCCCTTTTCAAAAGAGAAAAAGGATGTCCATCTAAATATTACCACCTGCTAGCTTCCAGAGTACCACTCATAATTTCCATTTGCAACCTGCTTGCCTTAGGAAGAGGTCTTTCTATATGTTAAATACAAACAAACCAGGCTTGGTCCATGGGCCTGGTCAACAACTGTGTCTCCATTTGCATGTACTGTTTTATATCTCTGATGTGAAGACAACTCTGTTCAGTGTTTGAAAAAGACCAAAGCTGGCCCTTACGTCTTGCAAGTCTCACTCACAAGCTAGTTATTTCTCACATAGAGAAGGGGAGTGTTATAGAAACTGGAATAGTAAATACTTTTTTCATGTCTATATCTTGACTTTTGAAGGCAAGTATCAAAAAGTATAAATTCCTATTAAATACCTTGATGTGATTCCCAGATTAAATAGGATCTTATAATCTACGGACTGTTCTTTCAGAGGCTTAGAAGAGCCTTAGAAATCCTCTGCTGCAAACAATCAACAAGCATTTATTAAGCACCTATTATGTGTCTCTGGCCTCAAAGTGCTCTCTTTCTATACGGGGAGAAAATAAACACACTTTAAAGACTATATAAAATAAATATAAACAAATTGTATACTAAATCAATTTGGAAATGGGGAAGAAAGAAAAGAATGAAGGAAGGAAAGAAGAAAGGAAGGAAAAAAGGAAGGAAGGGAGAAAAATGGAAGGATTTATGAAGCACCTACTGCTACATGCCAAGTATAGTTCCAAAGACTTTACAAATATTATCTTATTTGATCCCTGGGAGGTAGGTGCTATTATTATTCACATTTTACAGTTGAAGAAACTAAGTGAAAAGGAGGTTAAACGATTTCTTCAGGGTCATGCAGCTATTAGATGTTTGAGTCCATATTTGAACTCAGGTCTTCCTGACTCCAAGTCCAGTACTCTATCCACTGTATCAACTACTGCTTCTAGAGAAATCAAGGGTGACAGTAAGGTTATATATTTGAGTCTAGACACAAACAGGAAAATTCTAAAGCAAGGATGGGTCTGGGGGAAAGATAAAATTTCTATCTTGGCCATGTTGAGTTTGAGATGTCTATGAGATCCAAATTAAAGGATCCAGTAGGCATATAGTGATGCAAGAGTAGAGTTCAAGGGGAAAAGTAGGACTGGATATATAATTCTCTGAATTATATATATAATATATTTATATATTATATATAATAAAATAAATATATAAATATATTTTAGTAGTGTCTCAATTAATTTCTAATTATATAGAGAGAGAATATATATTCTAATATACAATTCTAAGAACTACATGCATAAAGATGGTAACTAAACACATGGGAACTAGGCTAAATTAAATTTAATCTCACAAATGAGGAATGCGAGGCCAGGAGAGGTGAACAAAGTGATGCAGAAGCCGACTTTCAATGTAGGCTCCTCTAAATCTAAATGCAGGGCTGTTTCTGCTACATGTAGGTGATAAAATTAAAATATTCAACCTTGTTAGTACTAAGTGACCTCCCACGTCTCCACCTAAGTTTAAAATTTGCAATCTAAACTGAATAATAGGTTGGGTTTTCCACATTTGCCTTTAAAGAATAACGGAATGATTTCTTCTTCCTTTTGTTTAATTTTTCTTAATAAGTCTTCTGCAAAGTTGGTGGCTGGGAGAAGTCTCCCCCCTGCTTGGGACACATGCAGTAAAGTTCCCAGAGAAAGAAGACAAATTTTGAAACTACTGTTTTACTTCAGTTTGGGGGGATTTGTTTTGTTTTATCTCCTGTGTTTCAACTTTGAGAACAGACACAAATGCAAGGATGAAGGATTCTGTGTGAATCTGAAGTCAGCACATGATGAGCTTTTTTTTCCACTCCTCATCTTAAAGCAGTTCATTCAAATGAGACCCTAGATCTATGATTAACAAGATTTTCCTTAAGTGAGAAAACATTCATTGATGATTCCTGCCACCTATTTGCTTCTAATTATCACTATAAGCAGAAAAAAACTTATCCATCAGATAAATAACCTTTGACCTGTCTAATGTCCATCCTTGCATTTCAGGCTACAGAGGAAGCAAGGCAGCAAAGAACATAAGGAATGGGAAATAGGAAGCAGAGGGATATTATTCAGGACTTCAGAAGAGTTTCAAATTCAGCAACATTCTACATTCATTGAACCATCTGCTCTTTGCAAAGTTCTGTGGGATTTAAGATCTAGTAGGGCAAGTGACCCACAAATAACTTTAATACAAAAATAGAGAAATTTTTTAAAATTCTATGAAGATTTTTCTGGGCCATGCCTCCTATCCTCTCATTTCCATCATTTCTCAGCTGTCTACAGAAATCTCTCTCTTCACCATTCAGAGCTAGAAAAATGTGGAATCCAGTTCCATTTCCTTGTATCCATGCTTGCAGAGATATGATCAGGCTCAACAGGTAATTCTGCCTAGTTCTTTCAACCATAGAATCAATCAGAGTAGATGTCATCTCTCTTTTTCCTGTGTTGGCTGGGAACTCCACCTGCATAAGTGTGTTCATCCAGCTCTTATGTTTGAGGGTAGTTCTCCAATAGTTCAGGCTTAGATCTTAAAATTGAGAGCTCATTGGTCTTGATCAGATTCTCAGGAATTCTAGCTCCACCCTGGATCCAATTCAGGTAACCTTGCCCTTGGATTTTTTTTCAGTTGTGTCTCAATTAATTTCTAAACTAGATATGGATTCTTGACTTTCTTAGTACCTGGGTAAAACTGTTTCTTGGATTGTAGACAAGCTTTCTAACCTAATATTTGTCCCCTGCATGACATGTGTACTAAAAAAAAAAAATAGCTAATACTACTGTACTTATTATTATAGGGATTTTGCATTGATTTCAGCAAAACTGAAGCAATCATAAGATACTCTTCTTGAAATTCACATTCCAGACACAAATGGTAGGATACATAGAAATATGTGATGAGTCAATGCCATTCAAAACTGTCCTTCCAGTTAATTGGAATGTTAATGTAAATTAACATTAATTCCGTAATTAACATTAATTAATACAATTTCAGTTAATGTGGAAGTCCTTCCACAAAGCTGAGTTTAGTACACTATTGACAACTGAAGTCATATTCATGACACCAACACAAAAATACCACAGTATATAAACGTAATGGAATACTACTATGGTATAATAAATGATGAGCAAGAGGATTTCAGAAAAACCTGTAAAGATTTACATGAACTGATGCTAAGTGCAGTGAGTAGAACCAGGAGAACGTTGTACACAGTAACAGCAATATTGTGCAATGATCAACTATGATTGACTTGGCTCTGCTCAGCAATAAAATGATCCCAGACAATTCCAAAAGATTCATGATGGGGGTCAGAGTCAATGTGGCAGAGCAGAAGGACAAATCTGCAGAAGTTCTACCCCCACAATCCATAAAATACCTGTAAAAATGGCTCTAAACAAATTCTAGAGCAGCAGAAGTCACAAAACAACAGGGTAAAAGAGATTTTCAGCCCAAGGCAGCCTGGAAGGCCAAAAGGAAAGGTCTATAGCACCAGGTTGGGACTGGAGCACAGCCTAGCCCTGGCTTGGTGGCATGGCACAGGACTGGAGCAGGTTTCAGGGTGCCACCAGCAGCAGCTAAGTTCCCATATTCCTCAACCCACAAATGCTAAAGACAGTTTCAAAAGTCAGTGAGAAAGCTCTTTCACCTGGCTGAGAAGGAAGTAGGGTCCTCCCCTAACCCCAACCCCAGGCAGTAGCAGCAGCAGCGTCCATTTTTGGAGTCCTCAGCCTAAAGACCCTGGGAGAACTGAGCAGCTGATCTGGGTCTCAGCCCTAATTGGTGCTCCTAGGGTGAGAAGGAGTCATTGGTTGGTGGAGATGGTGAAGGTTCTGGAGAAGGAATCTTACTTGCAGTCCTAGGGCACAAAAGAGTGCTTGTGGTTACTCTCAGACCACAGCACAGGCCAGGAGAGGAATAAACTTCTCTCCCTTGATTGTGTCACCTTGGAGGAACTGAGAACTTACAGGTTCCCAGAGTATAACCTCCTCTTGACCAAGGACTCAAAAGTCAAGTAACGGACTGGGAAAATGCCCGAAAAATGGAAGAAAAAAAAGACTATAGAAGGTTACTTTCTTGGTGAACAGATCTCTTTTCCTATCCTTTCAGATGAGGAGGAACAATGCCTACCATCAGGGAAAGACATAAAAGTCAAGGCTTCTGCATCCAAAACCTCCAAAATAAATATGCAATGATTTCAGGCCATGGAAGAACTCAAAAAGGATTTTGAAAATCAAATAAGAGAGGTGGAGGAAAAATTGGGAAGAGAAATGAGCAATGTAAGAAAATCATGAAAAATGAGTCAATAGCTTGCTAAAGGAGACCAAAAAAATACTGAAGAAAATAACACCTTTAAAAATAGACTTACTCAAATGGAAAAAGAGGCCAAAAAATCAATGAGGAGAAAAATGCTTTAAAAAGCACAATTAGTCAAATGGAAAGGGAGGCTCAAAAGTTCACTAAAGAAAATAGTTCTTTAAAAATTTGAATGGAGTAGATGGAAGCTAATGACTTTATGAGAATCCAAGAAATTACAAAACAAAACCAAAAGAATGAAAATATAAAAGACAAAGTGAAATGTTTTATTGGGAAAACAACTGACCTGAAAATAGATCCAAGAGAGACAATTTAAAAATTATGGGACTACCTGAAAGCCATGATCAGAAAAAGAGCCTAGACATCAGTTTTCATGAAATTATCAAGGAAAACTGCCCTAATATTCTAGAGTCAGAGGGTAAAATAAATATTGAAAGAATTCACTGATCATCTCCCAAAAGACACCTGAAAAGAGAAACTCCTAGGAATATTGTGACCGAATTTTCAGAGTTCCCAGGCAAAGGAGAAAATATCACAAACAGCCAGAAAGAAGCAATTTGGATATTGTGGAAATACAATCAGGATGACACAAAATCTAGAAGCTTCTACATTAGGAATCAGAGGGCTTGGAATATGATATTCCAGAAGTCAAAGGAACTAGAATTAAAACCAAAAATCACCTACCCAGTAAAACTGAGTATAATACTTCAGGGGGAAAAATGGTCATTCAATGACATAGAGGACTTTCGAGTATTCTTGATGAAAAGATAAGAACTGAAAAGAAAATTTGACTTTCAAACATAAGACTCAAGAGAAACATGAAAAGGTAAACAGGAAAAAAAATCATAAGGGACTTACTGAAGTTAAACTGTTTACATTCCTACATGGAAAGATAATATTTGTAACTCTTGAAACTTTTCTCAGTATTTGGGTAGTTGAAGGGATTATACACACATATATATAAACAGAGGGCATAGGGTGAATAGGAAAGGATGATATCTAAAAAAATGAAATTAAGGGGTGAGAGAGGAATATATTGGGAGGAGAAAGGGAGAAATGGAATGGGGCAAATTATCTCTCATAAAACAAGCAAGAAAAAGCTTTTTCAATGGAGGGGAAAAGTGGGGAGGTGAGAGAGAAAAAGTGAAGCTTACATCACATTTGGCTTTAGGAGGGAATAATATGCACACTCAATTTATTAAGAAAATCTATCTTACATTACACTACAGGAAAGTAGAGGAGAAGGAGATAAGTGGGGTGGGGAATGATAGAAGGGAGGGCAAATTGAAGGAGGGAGTAATTAGAAGTAAACACTTTTGGGCAGGAACAAGGTCTAAAGAGAGAATAGAATAAATAGAGGGGAGGATAGGATGGCAGGAAATATAGTTAGTCTTTCACTATATGACTATTATGGAAATCTTTAGCAAAACTACACATATATAGCCTATATTGAATTGATTGGCTTCTCAATGGGTATGAGAGGGGATGGAGGAATGGAGAGAAGTTGGAACTTAAAGTTTTAGGAACAAATGTTGAGAATTGTTTTTGCATGCAACTGGGAAATAATAAATACAGGTATTGGGGTATAGAAATCTATCTTGCCCTACAAGAAAAGAGAGAAGATGGGGATAAGGGATGGAAGGGTTGTGATAGGAGGGAAGGCAGATTGGGGGTAAGGGGTAATCAGAATGCACGGTGTTTGGGGGTGGGGGAGGGGAGAGATAGTGAGAAAATTTGAAACTCAAAATCTTGTGGAAATGAATGTTGGAAACTAAAAATAAATAGATAAATTTTAAAATGATTCATGATGTAAAATGCTATTCATATCTAGAAAAAGAACTGATGGAATCTGAATACAGATTGGGGCTTATTGTTTTCACTTTTGGGGGGTTTTTATGGTTATTTCTTTTCATTCTGTTTCTTCTATGTTATGTGTAAATTTGTTTTACCTGATTGTATGAGTATAACCTATATCATATTGCTGGCTGGCTTGGGGAAGAGGGGAGGGCAGAGGGTGGGGGAAAATTTGGAACACAAATTCTTTCAAAAAATGAATGTTGAAAATTGTCTTTACATGTAATTGGAAAAATAGAATACATTAAATAAAAAGTCCCAAAAATAAGAGTAATGCAAGATCAGAGACACTGTCTTACAATTCCAGAAGAATTTCAAAGAGGAGGGTTTCCTGCTTTCTATTATTATCACTTTCACCAAGGTCAAATTCGCTCTTAGTTAGTGGAGACTTTGTCATAATTTAATATAACTCTTTTATCACATGTCTCTTTGAGACTTCCAGCAAAAATGGCTTCCTGATCAGAAGCAAGCTGCCTCTACTCCACCAAAAATCTGAAATTTGCAGCAGACAAAATAACGACCAAGAGATTCAATGAAAAGTTAAAACAACTGACTTCTTAAGCCAAAAGAATGAAAAAAATTATACACTTACAGGCAATATGAAGGGAGGCCAGCAGCAAAGCCAGTGCCAGCCAGGCAAATAGAGGAGGACAGTATCACCAAGATAAGATGCATACTCAACAATCAGAACCCAAGTTCTATTCAGGAGTAGAGGCTGAAGAGTGAGCAGCATGGGACGACATAGCTGAAAAGTGTTTTTCTGTCTTAATCTTTCCATTTACATAGTTATAGTCATTATTCATATTTTTCCTGGTTCTGCAGGTTTTATTCTGCATCAATTCATATAGGTCTTTCCATGCTTTTCTTTACTGTCATATCCCCTTGTCTAGTAAGAGCTTCATAACACCCTTGTTCATTTGCCTGACGTTAAGAAAGTCAAACATTGCCTTCAAGAATTAGCACAAAGTAAAGGGTATTTCATCCCTCACCTACCAGACTGGCTAATGTGACAGAATAGGAAAATGACAAATGTTGGAGAAAATGTGGAGAAATTGAAACAGTATTGCACTAGTGGTGAAGTTATATTCAACCATTCTGTAGAACAATTTGGAACTATGCCCAAAGTATTCTAAAAAAAAATGCTTACTATTTGACCAAACAATACATTACTAGGTCTGTATTCCAAAGAGATTAACAAACAAATAAACTATTTTTCAGGAAATATAATTTTGTAAAGGGAGTAGTTTACTTGTTATAAAGAATCTATTTTGTCAAAACAAAAATATATTTATATTTTATTCAATCAGTTAATAAGCATTTATTACATGCTTATGATGTGCCAATAACATACCACAAATAGGATATAAATATCAAAAACAGTCCCTGCCTTCAATAAGCTTACATTCTAATGGGAGAGAAAACATATTAGATAACAACAGAAATAAATCAGATGAGTCAGAATAAACTAGATATTTACAGAATAAAAAGATAGCCTTCAAGAGGATGGAAGCTAGGAGAACCAGGAAAGGCAAAAGCACTGGAAGAAAAAGCACTTGAGCTGCTAGTTAAAGGAAGCCAGAGTAAGAGTGAAAGGTTAGGGAGGAGAGCATCTCAGGCATCAGGAACAGCCAGCACAAAAGTCTAGAAATGGGAGGCAGCATGCCATGTATGAGGAACAACCAATAGGATAGTATGACTGGATCATGGAGTGTGTGGAAGGAAGAACACAATAACAAACTGGAAAACTATGAAAGAGCAAGACTGAAGAACTTTAACATCAAACAAAATATTTTGCATTTGATCAAAATAGAGAGCCAGTGAAGTTTACTAAGAAGAGAGTGACACAGTCAGACCTGTGCTTTGGGAAAATCACTTCGGTGTCTGAGTGTGGGATGGATTGAAGCAGAGAGAAACTAACTAGAAGATTATTGAAATAGTTTAAGTGAGAGGTGAGGGACTGTACAAGGGTGGTGACTATGTAAGCAGAAAGAAGGGTTGTATATTAAGGAGAAAGAAATTAGAAATTTTGGCAACTGGGTGTATATGTTGATTGAGGAAGAAAGAGTAGTTGAGGATGACAAACTATTTTGAATTTCTGTGACCAGAAGAACTATGGTGCTCTCAATAATAGGGAACTTTAAAAAACAGAGGGTTTGGTAGGAAGATAATAAATTCTATTTTGAACATGTTTCATTTGAGATGCCCATAAGATATTTAATTCAATATGTCCAATAGGCAGATGGTGATGTTCCCTCAAATATCCTAATTTTCTACTCCTGGAAACTGAGACTGAGCTCAGGAGAGAAACAAGATCAAAAGATCTGATAATCTTGATAAAGATGATAATTCATAGGTTCCCAAAGTGGATGATAATGACAAGAAGATAAGAAAATTTTGAAACATCATTCATACATTTCATCTTTTGTGTAATAGAGTTAAAGTAGTAATGATTAAGTTTTTTTCAAATAAAAACACAAAATGCAAGTTATATCTGATCAGCGGCCAAGTCTGTTGACAACCTTAACAAGCAAGTATTGGTAGGAAAGCATGTCAAGCATTGTTGGGAAATCCAGCATGCATGCGCAGAAATATAAACATGTAATGATTTGTTTGAAATATGATACTATATAGTTACATGACACAATATTGCATCATCAAAATTTCAATGCAGGAAAAAACCCACAAATTTACAATAAAGTGTTAAATTTAAGATACACCTTTTTAATATATATTATATATATTTTGAAATTATGCAAATTTCAAAAAAATTAAAGGGTTAAAGAAAGTATATTTTCAGGGTGGCACTGAGTAATTTTTTTAAAGGGGGCAGGAGGCCAAATACCTTTGGAAACCTCCATTATCAAATAATTGAACCCATGGGAGTTAATGAGATCACCAAGTGAGGGGGAGTAGAGAGAAAAAAGAAGGCCCATGAAAGAACCTTGGGGCACACCCACAGTTAGTAAGCATGACAGAGATCAAGATCTAACCAAAGAAACTTAAAAAGAGCATTTAGACCAGTTGAAATGAAAGTGTATCCAGTCCTGGGAAAGGTGTCAAGGGAAGCAGTATAATCAGAAGACAGCCAGGGCTCAGTGAATGGCAAAAGATGGAAAGGAATGATAAAGGGGAGATAAGGAGAAACAGTTTGTCATGGAACTGGCATTCCAAGAATACCGTGAAGCAGGCAGGGAGTTCTGAAGTAAAATATTAGGAGTATAGAATTTAAGGATTATCCAAGGACAGACCAAAAGTGGCTAACAGATATTCAAGAAAAATAAGAGAGCACCCAGCTGCCCTTAATGAAGCCAAGTTGTCAGACCCAGAAGAACTATATCCTTGTTCACTGACAAAACTAACAGGTGCATTGCCTTAGCCATTGCCAATTTTCTTTGGAAATTCACTGACCATGACCCAGGCTTAATTTGAGAGAACAGTGTGGTATAGTAGTCAAGAAACTTCATGAGATCTTGAGATGGATTAAAAGAGACAGAGTTCAGACCTAGTGAGTACAGAGCATAGCTCTCCTGTACTCTAACTTGATGAGATATCATCCAGAGTATTGTGTTCAGTTCTGGGTCCCACATTTTAGGAAGGTCATTGATGAAGGAGGGGAAAACATTATAATACAGTGCAAAGACCAACAGATTTGGCATCAGATAACCGTGGTTCAAACCACTTCATAACTAAATGACTTTGGACATATCATACAACTTCCCTGAACCTCAATTTCCCCATCTGTTATAGGAATGAATTGGATTAGAGGGTCTTCAAGATCCTTTTCAATTCTAAATATATGATCTTATGAATGCATCAAGTGGACAGTAATTAGGATGATAAAGAGCCTCAACATCTTGCCAAATCTGTTGAACAAGCTATCTAGGTGCATCCCGGACAAAAGAAGACTTAAGAGCCATATCATGGCTTTGTTCAAGTATTTGAAAGGCTGCTATTTGAACATGAGAATAGAAGGGCTCTGCTTGATCCTAGAGGGCTGAACTAGAAGAAACAGATATGCAGAGACAGTTTTAGCCTCGAGTAAAGAAAGTTATCCTGCAATTAAAGATAGCCCAAAGTAAAATGATTTCAGTGGGCAGCACAGAGGGGTTCCCTCCCCAACTCTCCTTCACTGGGGGTGTTTAAGTCTAATGACCACTTATCAGGTATGTTACAAGGGTCATTTTTGTTCAAGTTTGGGTTGAACTATCTCTGAGATTCTCTTACTGTGATCTATGTTCTATTTAATTCTGGGCCAAGCTCAATGTCCCTCTGCAGTAAACACCTGCATATATCCAAGGTATATAAACTGTTGGACTGACTCAATAGAACACCATATAATCCGTCATAATTTAGGCATTATTCATTCTTCCCTTTTAATTTTTCCTGTGTGGATTACATCTCTTTTGAATGACTATGAATCTCATTTGGGAGGCTATAGCCCTGAGGATTCATGCAATGAGAAAACTATCATCTACTAACAGGAACATCTGCTTACTGTTTATAGTAAATCTCACCTGACTTTAGACTTTGGGTAGGGTATGCTCCATGACACTGGCGAATCCACTGATAAGCATGTAGATAGCCTTTTTTAAATATTTTTCATTGATGTTGATGCCCAAAGAGTTGTTAAAAATGTTATTTATGTGGTTGTATCTAACATGGAATCTTGTGTTATCTTAATGTATGCAAGGGAAATACCTTAACTGAAGAGTACATTCACCATTACATTTGGTCTTATGCCATCAAATGCTTTCTTGCAATCAACCAATAAACACAGAAAGATTATATTCTCTACACCTCTCAGCTTATTGCGTTGACTGTGAAGATATAAGCTACTATATAAGATGATTTATGAAAATCTTAATGTTCCCCTTCCATGTTTTCATCAAGAATGCCTATTTCTCATTCTCATGGGATCAGAGAAATTCAAACTGGTGGGAAAATGTTGAGATCATGCAAAGTAATGAAGTTATTTGCCCACAGTCATATAGGTAGAAATGGCAAAGCCATAATTCAAACTCAGATTTTTCTGACACCTAATCTAGTGAGACTACATTATTCCAGGCTTCCTCATAATCAAAAAGGGAGGGTAAGTGACTTCTAGTGTCTTAGTCCTAGTCTTTTTTTGTAATAATACCATCTGCAATCTTTTCTATTTTTTTGGAATCTTTCGTTCTTTGACATGTTCTGAAAATCCTTTAGTGCCTTTAAAATTATGCCCCTTCCAGCTTGAATTTGTTTCATATATTTTTAATCAAGTATTTGAAAGGCTGCTCTCCTTCCAAAATCTATTACCACTATTATCACTGCCATTTCCCCAAGTTGTCTATCAGAGCTGAATTATTAGAATCCAAATGTAGCATTTCCATTATTATCAATGATGGCAATAGATAACTATAGTAAATCATATCTTTTCCATTTCACATCTATTTGTTGTCTTTCTTCTAATGTTACAGGGCTTATGCCACTCAAGGTCCAATATATGAATTCAACTGTGTGACATCATGCTGGTCAACCTAGAAATCATCCTCCTATTAGTACCAGACAATAGCAGAACGTTAAAGCCATGACTTTTGTGCTACAATTCTTGTGAACTTACCAGAATTACAAATAAAAGAAAGAATATTTTTCCTTGATAACTGAATGCTAAAGTAGTGACATGATATTTCTCCAATTCAACTCAAAAGGATATCTTGATGCTAGTTAAAAGATTATGAGATAATCAAGAAGAATTTATTAAGTTCCTATCATATACCAGTCAACATGCTAGAAGCTGGATGTCCCAAGACAAAAAATGAAATGGTCTCTACTCTCTAGGAGCCCCCCATTCTATTAGTTAAGATGAAATAGGGGAATCTGATTTTATGCCAGAGAGCATTGGAGTGTTGTGTTTGCTTTTGTATTTCTTTGAGTTCTTGTACCATTTCATTGTTGTTATCATTGCTGAATTCTTATAGTTTAATGCTTCAGTGATATCTAGAATGAGATTTCATCCAAAATGATTTTGTTGAAGGAAAAAGACTATCATGATCTTTTCCTGTTACTACTAGTTGAACAGGAGATAGAGGCTCTATATTCAAGATTCAGGATATATACATTCAAGATTCAACACAAGTTTACTCCTGAACCAATGCCATGGCCTAGGGAGACAATGCTGCTAGAGGTATAATGGACATTAATGCTGCAAGAAGTGCTGAAATCTACTTCAGCCACAATGGCAGCTTTTGTGATTCACAAAGCTGCCAAAGCCTTGAAGAAATATCAAGCTCATATTTGTGAACTTGCTTCCAATTCTGAGGAACCTCTATTTATATAAAGTTGGTTGCAGACCTGTGTAAATACAAAATCAACCTGACAAAGGCTAATAACAATTTTAGAATGTAATGAATAGATAGTCTTTGCAAAACCAACAGAGAATGAAAGCTCTGTAAAGTGATTGATTGTAGCTGTATGTTGTTAAGGATTATAGTAAGGACAAAAGATGTCATTGAAGAATATTTTGTCTTGGGGTGGGGGATTCAGGGAGGCAGATAGATGCGTGATAGATATCTAGGTAGAAAGGGGAGAGAGATAATAGATAGGTAGGTAGGTAGATAGGTTGGTAGGAAGGATAGATATATAGATAGACAGACAGACAGATAGTAGATAGACAGACACATCACAGAGAGGGGGAGGGCTGTCAAGAAAAAGGCTGCTTCTCCCTTTTCTTTTACCAATGCCCAATGCACCAGTTTGAAAGACACATTAAGACAAGAGTGCCGACCTACAGAAAATTCTAAAATTGACAACTTAATAGAACAGGGAAACTTACCTGACCTGAAGGAGTTCAAGCATGAAAGTTTTTAGACCATCCAAATCCATGACTTAGGGTAACTGGAGTGTGCTTGCAGAAAAATCAACACATGGTATGTCACCATGTGTGTTATATTTACCGGATGTTATTAGGTGTGATTGCCAACATTAGGCAGTTACAACAGAGCTATCAAGTTCTCACATTCTGTTGGTTTCACTAAAAAGTAGGCTCCTGCCCAGGACTTTCTCATACAAATCACATCCCTTTCACCACTGGACTTTGGCCAGTATTTGACACTTGAGAAAAGTGGTTTGGGACAGTGAAGATTGTGAATGAGGAGAAAACTGAAGGTTATACAAACTGATCCACATGGTCAGCAGCTTTCACACTCAAAAGTAAGAAGTAAAGAAGGAAGAAAACTCCAGAAAAAGTCTGGGAATAAAATGCCTCTCAATTTTAAATCTAGGTTTCAGACATTCATTTGTTGTTCTAGGTAACTGAAGAAAATTATCAATATCATATGTATTTGCTACTTTTTTCCATTTAAAGATAGAATAAAATTAAAAGCCACTATGAAATAGATAGAGACCTCAACTCAGATTTAAGAAACCCCTGTTCAAGTTTTATCTCTACCATATACTATGTGACCCTGAGCAAGTCACAAGCACCACCAGGAATATGTCTAAAGCTATGAGTTACAGAAAAAAATGCTGATCTGCATTGATATAGGAAGTTTCCTCACTTGGAGTTCTCTGTACATAGGAATCATAGGTCCAGTCCAAGAGAGAGGGTCATATTTACAAAGATAGAGACAAAAAGAGAAACAGGGAAAGGTAGGGAAAGATATAGAGAGGGAGACAGAGACAAAGGGGGGAGAGAGAAAGAGAGAGAGAGAGGAGAGAGAGAGAGAGAGAGAGAGAGAGAGAGAGAAACTAATTATGAGAGAGCAAAAATCTTTGAGAGAAGTGGCACCCAATATACCAGCACAGTATCTTTTCCCCCACAAGCAGGAAATGTGTTATTGGAATTACTATACGAGAGGACAAAATGGAATCATAGACTCATTCAGCCTTTGGGCTGGGAAAGTCCCAAGAAGTCATCTAGTCAAACCCTCATATTTCACAAATGACTAAAACAGTCTGAAGAAATCTAGTGACAACACAAAGTCCCACTGCTAGGAATTGCAGAGCCAGGACTAGAATCCAGGTCACCTGATTTTTAGGACTACGTTCTTGCTGATATTCCATAAACAAAACCCTTGAGGACAGAAAGAGAAGTCAAATTTGTCTCCCTGAGAATAGATAGTAATCGTGTTTCATTTTCTTTAAATGATGTTAAAGTAGGGGATTAAAAGATAAAAGGAATTCAGACACATTAGAAATAGCTCCATAGACAACATTTACTATAGCTGATGAATTTTCTATTTGAACTTTTAAAATAATAGTAAAAGTGCAGACTTCCTAGAGTTCCAAATAAGCTACATTTGGTAGCAGAGCCATCGGTAAGATTACAATAGAGACCTTGCAGATCTTGAACTTAATCTAATCATACACAGCTTCCTTTGGCACTAAAAGCCCCTAAACCTACACAAAATTGGAACCTGCTGCTGCTGCTAACATTTTGGCAAGTTACTGGGTTTCCACTAAGTTGGATCTATTCACTCGTAGGTTTCAACTATTCTCATGAAGGAAGTTTCCAATGAATGCAGGTTTTTCTTTTAAATGCAATAATTAGAAAACAGGAGGGAAATCATGAAAGAGGAAAAGAGGACCAAATCTTCAAAACAGATGGTAGGAATGAAATCCAATCATCTTGGTAACTGACTATGGTGCAGGTGTCTTTTTGTAAGTGCTACCAAGTTAATGCCACTGCCCAACACTAGATACTTCAGCAGAGAGAAATTCAGAGAAGAAACTCCAGGAAATCTGTGCATCTCTTCAGTCTCTGACCCAAAAGGTAAGCAAAGTCAACATATAGTATATGTGAACAAACCTGGGGAATTCCATGTGTTTTAGTCAATCCAGTCCAAGCCAATACAACAAATATTTATTAAGCTCCTGATACATACAAGGTACTGTGATGGACATTTAAGGTTACAAAGACAAAATGAAAAAATAGTTCCTGCTCTAAGTGAACTCGCACCCTAATGAGGAATCACAATATGTAATATTCCTGATAATTTAAGGAGAGAAAGAAAAACAGAAACTATCGAGATAAGAAGAAGTCTTTTGTAGTAGGTGGACCATGAAAGGAACCATAAAGGAAGCTAAGGATTCTAAGAGGTAGATATGAGGAGGTGTGCAAATTGATGGAGGTAAAAGATGAACCGGTCATAAGCTCATTGAATGAGCTCTGATATTTATTTTTTAAGGACTTACTGAAATATCAGCAATTTCTTGCTAAAAAACAATGCTAACGAAGAGAATACAAAGCTCAGAATAAATGTGTTTCTATAGTTGATTCAAGGCCAGTCAATGAGGGGTGTTTTTGGTTTTCGGTTTTGTTGTTTGTTTTTGTCATGACCTATATCAGAAAATAGGTACCAGTGGTCGCTTGCTTCTCTGAGAGAGAAGGATGTTGTGAAGAGTTCTTTGTGCTCGTTATAGAGACAAACAAAACACTTATTGCCATGACACTAAAACTAGACAAATGTTAGTGACCAAGAATGGTTGCTCCACTGATTTATTTTGTGATCACGAGCAGATTTCTTCAACTGATACTTATGAATTAATTTTAGTCATATAATACCAAGCAGTATAAAATATTCAGAAAAGAAATTCCTCCATCCAAATTATTCCATGACATATCACAAAAAAAACACAATCTTTGAAAAGATGTTAGACAGCATTATCAGGTTACCAATCATTAATTGTTAAATTCTGTGTGTCAGGCAATGTACTAAATGCAGCGGATACAAACCTTAAAAGTGAAACAGTTCCCATCCTTAAGGAGTTTATATTCCACTGGAGAAATGATAGACACAACTTAGCCACCACAACCATAAGTGTGGAAAAAAGATGTATCCATTGCTGCAGGTGGAGTGGGATGATTTTGAATACCAAATTCACCTCCCTTTCAACTTTCAAAAAAGGATTTGTGGGTAAGAGCCAAAAATAAAAGCCAAGGAAGTAGGGAGATATGGAGGCCAAAGAAGTGAACATAATCACAGGTGGGAGGTGTGGTAAAGAGATATGAAAATGAGAAGTTACTGATAAGCCATGAGAATGTCAGAGGATCTGTCAGAGTCTGTACTGTTCCTAGACTGTGATATCTCCAGAGGAGAAGCTAAATGTTCCTATGGTATTATTTGATCAGTTTAACTTCCTTGCTTCCCTCGGAGGTTGATATGCCTTAATTTTAGTTTTAAATGAAAACTTTAATTTCTAAGCTTCTAACTTCTGATTTTAAAAAAGTGGTCAACATAAGCCCAAAAGTGTTTGTAATTCTTCACTATTTTTATGTGTATAAGTAAAGGGGAGAGAGTGGCAAAAGTCCTTCTTTGGAGACAGGAGATTATCTCATCAGTTCACCTGGGGGCTCAGAGCTAATTTATAGACAGTTAGGAACCTGGGGAGATTAGTGTTATAATCTGTACACCTGGCAAGAACCTAAGATCAAGATACTGCTAGACATGAAATATAAGCAACTGTGAGTCCCTGCCTATGAGAGAATGAAATGTGAACATTTTCAGTTCCTTTGTTTCTTGGTGGTAGCTTTTTGGCACCCCCAAATTTAAAAGATACACTCCCATGAAGGGTAAGGATGTGAGTTGCTTCAAAAGAGAGAGACATGACACTGAAGGGAGGGAGATTAAAAAAAAAAACTTCTACTTTCAGGATGGAAATGGGGGAAAACAAATTGTCTGAGCATGCTCAAATAGGTCCTCTAGCTCAAGAAATGATTAATCCCTCAACTTGCATTATTTACCTACCTCATAATGTTTACATAAAATATATACAAAACAAATTCAATTTTGTTGTGGAGAGACATTAACAGTTAAGGAGATCAGGAAAGGCCTCATGAAGTAAGTGGCACTTAAACTAAATTTTGATAAAGATAAGGGATTGTAAGAGGCAGAACTGAAGGTGTGCCTTCCAAATGGAGAATAGCCAATGCAAATGTTCTAGAGAAGCAATGTATATGAGGACCAGAAAGTTGAATTAGACTTTAAAGTGTGTGAAGGGCAATTAGATTAGAGATGGAACTGAGAATTTCAAAAAGATGATATTCAGAGGCAGAGCATGCATTCTTATGAATCAGCTTGTAATAATGTAAGGGGTGATGGAGAGGTAAAGGAAAGTAGATGGGGAAAGCAGTAAGGCATGGTCGTGATTTAGGACAGGAAAGAAAATAAATGGAATCTGAATAGGAAAAGGCAATAGTACAAGTTGTAAGACTCATTATTTCAGCAATTTTGGAAATGATTAATGTAATAAATGGGACCAGTCAAGCCACAGTTTTTAGGAATAGGCAAGGATATTCACATGGTGAACTTGCACTCCCATTTCATCCACACAAACCTCATTAACTTCAACTTCTGACTATTTTTTTCTCTTCCCACCTCACCCCTCCACCTGCCCATGATTGCCTAAGGGCAATCTTGGGCTCACCAAAAGAAACTTTCAGTGACAGGAAAGTAATTAGGAGCAAAGAGTTAGTGTTACATCCCTTTACTAAGGTGATCCCAAATCTAATTTGGGATATTCCCCCCCCCAAAGACACATATGCTTTCAATTTTAAATAATATTAATATTATTATGAGACTAGTGTACCATTGCCTAGTGTCAATGGGTTTCTATTATTCCATATTTCATAAAGAAGCATCCAGTAACAATTTCATTTCAACTATTAAACAATCAGCACTTGGAACAAAAGGGAATATGTTCCTATTTCTGCTGGAGTTCATCCCTGGGTCTACTGATTGCTTCTATTCACCGGCTCTCCCCTTAATGCTTCATTTCAATTCCTAACTTCTTGAGTTTGAATTATTTCTTTTTTTAAGATCAGGAAACTTACTGACATCAATCTGTTCCTTACCTTTCAGAATGGTATTTACTCCTTTAACTTCTCCCTTTTTTTCCAATTTTCCTTCCACATACACAATGTTGGCAATGTTTTATTCACCCATTCCCATCCATACCTAGTCCAAAAGAAAAAGACCCTTCAGTTGCCACCTGCTAAACATGTTCAATCTTTGCAATTTCCTCTCAATATAATGCTGACCAGAATTACAACAGTATTCCAAATGTGTTCTCACTGGCTCCCTATTTAATGCCAGAATAACTTACTGCTGATGTACTATGCTCTCCATATTTATACACTCTTGGACTTTGCATTTCACTACTGCCAAATCTTGTGCAGATGGTTTCAATGTAGGAGCTCCAATCCGCCCCAGGTCTCTTTCCTGATCAGTATTCTGCATGGAGCTCTCTTTTCAGACTGTTCTTCCCAAGAGGTTTCTGGCCCCTGTCCTTATGACTTATCAAAGTTCTCCACAAATTCCCTTTCCATCCCAAAATGTGATGCATTGAGATCATTAGAAAGTGGTTTCCCTTCTCCACTATCCCCTTGCATTTGTCATCACCCAAATCACTACATACTGATTACCCATTTCTAGTTCACCATGCATACCACTGAGTTGGGTCTAATATTACTTCTTGAACACTCACTTTTTCTTCCTCTCTCCACTCGTGATGAGGGTTACTCATCATGCACTTTTTGTTTCCCAACTCTAAGTCCAATGTCAATTTAGTGTTTCCCTCTTCTATCTGATATTAAACTTGAAAACAAACTCCATTCACAGTCATGAAAACTCTCAAACACCTGTGGACACTCACTCTACAGGGTTTTGACTCATCTGGAAAAAGGCTGCCTTGAAAGCTGAATGCCCCCATTACTCCATTAGAAATAAACGAAGTTATTTATAGGAAGAAGAATTCAAGTCGGAGTTCCCTGATTCCGGCAAGAATAGTAAATCAGGAGAACATATTTCACTAAGTTTACAAAACATAGATTGGTTTGGTGTTTCAATTCGAAATCAAGCCAAAGACAATTTCAGTTTGTGAAGAAAGAGTTCTGACATACATTGAATAGTCTAAATGTCCTTGAGTATTTTGATTAATTATGCGTGAAATAATTAGTAACATGTGGGATAAGCTTTCTCACAAACACATGAGTTTAAAAATTAAAAGAAAAAGCATTTGACTAAACACATATTTCTGGGTCCTAGACTTTGGGGATATAATTGGATGTGCAGAGGGAATTGGATCACTGATAAGCAGAGGAATCAAATGATTATGCCATCTTTGATTCACATAAGATCATTCTTATAAAAAAAAACCTCAGAGTACCACATATGTTTATTTGTATTATGTAGAGATTAGATAGATAGATATGCTCACATTTATACAGAATTTTAGACAAAGAGACAATATGACACCAATAGGAAATTACTCTGTTGTCTACAGAACCAGTGAAGTGAGAGTATTTTCTAAATTGCCAGATAAGGAGTGAGGAATGAAGGGCAGGAATGTAGGAATTGCCATCAGACAAGGAGCTGGGAGGCAGGAGGAAGGGAAAGCCTGGTCTCTAGGTGATACATACATGGGGGGAAAGAAGGGGATTGGGCCATACCAAACTGTTTTTCACCAGTTTACAACTACCCATCTAAATTGTTGTAATAACCTCATAGCTATTATTTCTGACTCCATCCAATCCATCATTCATACTACTGTCAAAATAATTATCCCTACAGTAGATCTGGCAATGTTCTGCTCTAAAAATTTCCACTGCCTATTGCCTTGAATTAAATTCAGAATTTTCCCCTGAGTATTCTAGATATCCCACAATCAATCAGCACCCCATATTTCCAATTTTATTTCCTAATATTTCCCTCCCTGTAATCTAGAGTTTTTACAGAATTGACCACTCTTTGCTCTCCAAAAAACATTCTGCTTTTAAAAATTCTCTATGCCTCTTTCATATTATTCCCTTTGCCTGGAAGATCTCACTGACCCTCTTTGCCTACTTAGTGCACTAAAAACCAGTGCAAGTACTGCCTCCTCCCTGAAGTCTTCCCAGATCCTTTGAGTCGACTTTCTCTTTGGAATCTCTCTCAGTTGTTGGTTTTCCTCTTCTCAAGAACTAGCTTTGGAGTCAGCAAGACCTGATTTGAAGTCCCACCTCTGATACAAACTGACTGTGTGGCCCTGAGAAAGTGACTTAGCCTCTCAGTCCTGTAAAGATGTTGCCAATCTGTACTGGTAAAGACAGTTTCTTCCCTGGGAATTCTCTCTGAAATCAGAGATAAAACACATGTGTGAATCTGTAATTATCTATGCATATATTTTAACTCTTTATGATTATAAGGCCTAGAAAGACAGAAACCATCCTATTGATCTAGAGCGTATCTTACTCAGGCAGAGTACTCTATCTATACTTTGTGTTTAATTTAAGTATCGAATCAAAACTTTTACCATAAGTAACATCCTCCTCAGCAAATAGAAGTAGCACTTCTATAGAAGGTAGACGTTATTACCATACCTGGGGTTTTGTTTCTTTAAGAAAAGTATTTCAAATTCCTACTCAAAAAAACCACTACAGACATCTCAGACTTCTCTATTGAATCAACCAATCCAGAGGTGGGGAAACCGCAGCCTCAAGGCCACATATGGCCTTCTAGGTCCTTGGATGAAGTCTTTTGACCAAGTCCAAGTTTTACAGAACAAATCTTTTTATTAAGAGGATTTGTTCTGTGAAATTTGGATTTGGTCAAAGGACCTATGTGGCCTTGAGGTCACAGGTTCCCTACTCTTGAACCAATCAATCAATCAAAGGCATGAACTAGTTACAAACAACAAATCAAAAGAGGAGGAAAGTGTTTTTGAGCTATTGTATGAAAGCAAATGAAGTCACACTGGAAAGGTCTTGTGGTTCATTGAAGAAAGTCAGTCATACCCCACAGGGGTTAAGTAAAAACAAACCATTTTGGAATCTAATATTCTAGTGTAAGATCAGTCTAGTGGTGGGGTCATTCTAAATAAGCCCTTGAAAGAGATTTGATTGGGAAAGGGGTGGTGATAGAAAAGAGACCCATTCCCCCTCACCTCCACTTTGGACTAGAGGATGACTGTGAAGGTTGATTTGTTATTCATAACTCATTTATGCCTTTGATTGAATGATTCAACAGAGAAGTCTGAGACCTCTGTAATGATTGTGGCAGGGATTTGGAATTCTTCTCTTAAGCAAACACAACCCTAGGTATGTTGATGTCTCAGTCAATATTCCTTAGAAAAATTAACTGATTTTCATTCATTAATTGAAATTGAGGAGATGTTAACTGGTAAAAATTTATATTAGGGGCTCATAGGCTGTGATGACAAACCACCTCCCAAACCCACAGAGTTATCATCCCCTTCGAACTCTGAAGGGAAAAGTAGTCAGTTACTTCTGACTGGTGGATCCTAGACCACCAAAGTGAAAGACAGGGAAATTAGTTCCAGAGTCTAAGTTTGCCTTCATGCATATGTGTGAATATTCATTTACACCTTCATTCAAACTCCCTTTCTTCTTATATATATCCAGACTTCCAACCAAGGTCCTTTATAAATCTGAACCACTCAATCTATGGCCCAGAAGAGAAGCAACCTTATGGATTTTGATATAAAATTAAGAATGACAATGGTTTCAGACTTGAACTTAGGACTGGTCCCCCAAAAATGGAAAAGAGAATGCGAATTTGGATAAAACGTTAAGGACCCCTGGCACTGCCTGGGAACACTTTTCAATACTCTATACCTTGAACACAAGGAAATAAGAGCAAAGTATTTAAGAAGCAATATATAATGGAGAGAGCATTGAAATTCATACCAGACTTGAATCTGAGTATCTACTCCACTAATTACTAGCCCTGAGACCTTGGACAAGTTATTTAATGGGGTGAAGTGGTGGGGAAGGGGTTTATTTTCCTCATCTCTAAAATGAGTCCCCTCTGCCAGACAAGGAAGTTGAGATTTGTGTGTATGTGTGTGTGTGTATGTGTGTGTATGTGCGTGAAGTAACTTTCCCTGTATCGTACAGGCGGTGTGAGATGCAAAGATCAACCAACAAAATCTCTAGAATGGGTACAGCAATCTGTGTCTTCATCCTCTTAACGACCTCCCTTTAGAAGTTTTAGGAAGAAAGTCTGGTGGACTGGAGGGAAAATATTACCCACGTTTTTGGTTAAAGTCCATAGACCCAGATGATGATGCTTACCTGGGGCAGAAAGAAGCTATACAAAATGCATCTATGATTGCTTTCCCAGGGATGTCTTCAAGGGAATTTCATCTACTATGCTGTTTCCAAGGCCTTTGATTCAAAAAAACCAGGTAGGTGGAAGAGGATTGGACTCGTCCAAGAGTTCTTTAGCAATTTGATAAAAACCTATGGCCCCCTACTCAGAATAATTATTTTATGGAATTACAAAGAAGCATGTATATGTATATATGTTTCTTTTGTAATATATGTACATATATATGTATAATATATAATATATTACAAATATATGTGTATATATATCATATATACACATATTATATAAACATATAAATGTATATGTTTACTATATTTATATACATATGTAAATACATGTGTTTTTGTAATATATATGCATATATGTGTGTGGTATATGTGTATATATACATATATATGATATGTGTATGTGTAAATAGTTATTATCCAAATCTTTTTTAAGTTCATGGACGCTGGGTTTAGAAGCCCCTGGAGTAAATTATTTCCACATTCCCTTCCTGTTTTAAATCTTATGAATTGTGAGGTCTAGGAAGATAGAACCCCAAATGGTGGGGCAAGTGATAGGTAAAGAAATAAGGAATTAAAAGTGCATATGTGGTAAGGAGGGGTAGGGAAGGGGAGCCAAGCCAGAGAAGTAATTTTAAAACAGAATCTGCTTCACAATTTTGCACAGGGCTGGACTTTTTGAGTCTGCACCATTAAACAAACTTCAATGCCTCTGTTTCAAATCCTACTCTTTTCTCTCTGAGGCCTATAAAGGTCATTTTTATTACAGCTCTCTTTTCCTCATCCCTCTTGGTTCATGAAGATTTAAATTCAGACTTCTGCTATCCTATATTGTCTGGCCCACTCCCTGCCTAGGAAACCCTATGGAACCCAGTAAAAATAAAAAGCTTCTTTCAGAATTGTTCAGTTTGGCAGTGAACCAAATAAGCAAGGGAGGGGTGTTCATGATAAAGAAGGAAAGTGTCCATTCACATTCCTGAGTTGGGAAAAAAGGAAGCCTCTTTGACCTGATAATATGGACATAAAAATATAGTAACCAGATCAGATATTTCCATATATTTTTGAAAAGTCCCATGCTAACAAAAATGGCAAATTAGCAAGTATTTCTTAAGAGGCTACAGGGTGGAGCACAGAGCACTAAGACTTTGTAATATATACACTAGACATACCTAACTTCTTTCTCCAAGGAGCTCAGAGGCATTTTCTGGGATTTGCATCACTTTGGTACCTGGACCCTTTGTATGTTGGCATGATCTGAAAGCCGAAATAATGATGCTCGGTACTTCAAATGCACTTTGTAGGGTTTTAAATTGCTCCAAAAATAATTCCCTCAAAAGTCCATCCAATTACACAGTTCTTTCAAACTTCTTGGCTATTTCTCAAGGCAACATGTTTTAAACATCTAGGATCATAGATAACATCATAGGATTTAGAAATAGAAGCAAGCTGAGTGATTATCTAGTCCTACCCTGTCATTTTTACAAATGAGGAAATGAGACCACTATTTGGGCACCTAACTGGCTAGCAAAAATGTGTGATTTTTTTTGGGTCACATTTTTGTTTCTGTATTCTCAGTATTTGGGAAAGCTAGATGGTGTATTGAATAGAGCACTGGACCAAACCCTGCCTCAGATACATACTGGCTTCATGTACTTGAGCAAGCCACTGAATAGCTATCTGCCTCAGTTTCTTCAATTGTAAAATGTTGTATGTTGTTTGTCCTTCATTTTCAAAGAGGAACAATGATATCCCAAGTCAATGTCTTGACATACATGAATTAGCTTTAAGTGGGGCAGAATTGCCCAAAGTCATCAGCCCCACTCTTTCTTCCACAGTCATAGAAGTCCATTGGCAAGACAAAAGTCAGGATGACTGGAAAGGGACCAGGATACATTGAATGACTTTGTTAGCTTCAATATCTGACCAAGCTTTAATTGCTTCATAGTGCCTACTTCTGCCACCTCCATGACCATTGAAATAAACTGTTCTTATCCACCCATTGCATGGGGGATAGTCTTCACATGCTTTCAGTAGATTCCCCTATAACTCACTGGCAGGTTTGAGGCCCTCAACCTGATTTGGCCCATCTGCCAAGATGGTTTACCAGGGTGTGGTCAATGCACATTCTATAGCTTCTTAAGGTTACAGATGAAAGTTGGATGGATGAGCAGCCCTAAAAGGGAATGGCAACCCCTTACACCAGAGATGCTAGTCTTCTCTGAAGACCCCATATACTCCAGTCTGTAATATGGGGATTATACTAATACCTATGGCATGGGATTATTCTGAGAAGTAAATGAGATGATATTTGTAAAGCACAATGCTTGGATATAACAGGTACTTAATGAATGCTTCTTTCTTTCCTTCTTTCCTTCTTCAGTTCCAAAGAACAAATTACCAATTAGGAGGTGAATAGAGTGTTGGACTTGGAATCAGGAATATTTTAATTCAAATTCTACCTCAGATATTTACTAGTTCTATGACCCTGGGCAAGTCACTTTCTGAGTCTAAATTGCCTCAACTACAAAATGAAGGGGTCAGACGTAATGGCCTCTAAGGGCCCTTCCAATTCTAATTTGTGATCCTATGACTTTATGACCTCCTTAAACCTCTGCCCAAAGGATCTGTTTTCATCATCTGTGATGTAGACAATGATTGAGTAATGAGGATTAATAGTCAAAAAAATAGACTGGTATTTTAGAACTGGATATTTTAGGTAGGCAGCAAAGTGCTTCAGTAGATAGAGCACTGGGACTGAAGTCAGGAAGATTCATCTTCCTGATATCAAATCTGACCTCAGACACTTACTAGCTGTGTGACCCTGAGCAAGTCCTTTAACCATGTTTGCTTCAATATCCTCATCTCTAAAATGAGCTGAGAAGTAAATGGCAAACCACTCCAATATATTTTCCAAGAAAACCCCAAATGGGGTCACAAAGCGTCAGATATGACTGAAATGACTGAACGACACATATGCTGTACCATTCATTTGTGCAAGTTCTCCAAGAACAACACGTTCTCTTGTCTGCTGTCAAAAAAATTAGCACTAAGAAAGATGACAAAAACTAGTTAGAGGCAATGTATAGGCTGTCCATTTCAGTAATATGAGGTATTATCTTCCTCCCCAGCCCTCATTTTGTGGTGAAAAGACACGATCAAAACAACTGAACTGGAAATCAATGGCTGAGCTGGGACTAAGTGAGCTAACGTTAAGTCTAATGCTTCATTCTCTAGACCATACTGCCTCCCTGTGGGAGTTTTTCCATGTAAAAAACATCTATTGTATGTTACATTTCAAATGCTGTTTAGCTCCAATTAAGTGTGAGTTTATACAAGATGTCTCTTCCTAAAAACCTGGCTATGAATAGGACCGGGGGTGGAATTGATTGTTTAAAATTGTGCTTTCTGTTTTGTTTCTTGTTTTCATCTGTTATAACTGGATTTGAAGTAGAAAGTGGTACAATAATTCAGAAATCGCGTCTGTCCTTTAAAAGGCAAAGATTGAAGAAGCAGAATACCCACCAACTAATGTAAAATAATCCACCAACTAATTGTTTTAGTGTTAGAGAATGAACCTGTGAGTTCATTGTTACAAGGAATTTCCAGGTGAGGAAACTCTCTCGATTAATGCAAGTCAAGACCATCTCTGTAATTTATAGTCTCAGCCAATTGCTTGGGGCATTGAAAGATTAACTGATTTGACCAAATTCACAGCCAATATCCATCAGAGGTAGGATTTGAACCCAGGTCTTCCTAACTTCAAGACCAGCTTTCCATCTACTCTGAAAGTCATCCTGTTTTTTGTTCACGTAAGATAAGAAAATTATCATTATATATCTCCAATCACTCACTTATTTTGTGTTTAAGGAAAAAAATAATTTCAACAGATTTCTATGACATTTGATTAATTTTTTATTTGATAGAAATCTATTTCCTCTCTTTCATGCCCCTGCCCCACTGGGAAAAAAAAAAAATATTCCTTGCAACAAATGTGCATAGTCAAGAAAAAAAATCCTCCCTTTGGCTATGTTCAAAAAATGAATATTTCATTCCGCATCTTGAATCCATTGCCATTCTTCCAAGAGGTAGATGGCATGCTTCGTCATTGTTCCTCTGGAATAATAGATGGTCATTCAAAGTTCTTACAGCTTTCAAAGTTGCTTGGTTTTACAACATTGCTGTTATATTGTATAAATTGCCTTCCTGAAAATTCCTAATTTTATAAAAGAGGTTTTTCCATTTGCTGCATTCCAAATGGATAACAACTTTCTTGTTTCTTCTATCATCACTCCATTTGTAGGATACTGGACTCTGTACTAGATATCTTCCATCACCATGGCAAATGTCTCTTACGAGTCCACATTTTCCTGTTTTATTTTTCACTTGGATGCTGCTCATCAGAAAGGGATCAAATAAAGCTGTTTTTAGATCTTGCAAGTCACCTTGTGTGATTTTGCCATATAAATGGAGGCACATTTTTGGAATCCAGCCTCTAGGATAACATTGGACTCTACTCAATCCAATTCTTTTTCTGACGATAGACAATAAGCGCAGAAAGAGCTTAGACACTCTGTACCTTTCAGTCAGTTGTGTAATTGTGAAGATATAGTCTGCTGCAGAACCCCATTTACAAAATCCTGCCTGTTCAGTCTCACAGGGAGAAATACAAGCTCTCAACTCCATGACAGAACGCTCCAACTCAATAGTCTAAGAAAAGTGCATGTTAAAAAAAAAAATCCTAGGTTTCACTGGATACCCAACAGATTACTAAAGATGATCCCCAAATTAGCTAATGTTACTGGGTTTATAGGAAGACAGATATATTAATGCAGTCTTGGTGGAGTTGTGAGTTGATCCAAATTTGGAATGACACTAGAAAAGTCATTAGATTATACATGCCATTGACCTAGTGATACTACTACTAAGTACAATGCACTTGGTGGAGCAAAGATGGCAGAGAAAAGGAAGGAACTTGCATGAGCTGTCCCAAAATCACACCTCATAATAAATTCTGAAGGGGAATAACCCACGAAAGTATGGGATGAAATAATTTTCCAGCCAGAGATAACTTAGAAGGACTGTAGGAAAGGTCTGTCTCACCTGACCATGTCTGGGCAAGCCAGAGGAAGCCCACACAGACTAGCAAGCAGGTAGGTGCCAACTATGAGGCTTCCAGCCCCTGGAGCAATAGGCAAGTAGCCAGGCCCAGCAGACCTGGATGTCCTGGCACAACAGGTGAGCCACTAAGTCCAGACACCCCAACAGCAGACCAGAGGGCATGCTCCTGACCCCTGGCACAAGAAGCTTGGGACAGCATCCCCTGTGCCCTAGGAATAGAGCTCAACTTTAAAAGTCATGAAATAGACTGGAAATGAGCATACAAAAAAAAAACTTGACCACAGAATGTTACTATGAGACAAAGAGAGGTTAAAACACAAACTCAGAAGAGGACAACAGTGTCAAAACACCTACACGTGAATCATTAAAGAGAAATGTGAATTGGTTTCAGGCCCCAAAAGAACTCATGTCAGAGCTCAAAAGCAATTTTTAAACATTAGAAAAGTAGAAGCAAATTTGAGAAAAGAAATGAGAGTTAGGAAAGAAAATCATGAAAATATAATAAACAGGTTGGTGAAGGAAGCACAAAAAATGGAACATGGGCAAAAATTCACTGAAGAAAAGATTCCTTCACAAGTAGTATTTGTCAAATGAAGAAGAAGGGGCAAATCTAACTGAAGAAAATAATTCTTTAAAAATTAGGATCTGGCAAGTGAAAGCTAATGACTCCATGAGATATCAAGAATCAATCAACAAAAAAAATTAATGAAAAATACAAGAAAATGTGACATATCTTGTTAGAAAAACAACTGACCTAGAAAACAGATCCAGGAGAGATATTTTTAAAATTATTGAACTGCATTAAAGCCATGATCAAAATAATGGGCCCACACAGTGTCTTTCAAGATATTATCCTGATATCCTAGAATCAAAGGATAAAATAGTAATTGAAAGAATCCACTGATTACTTCCTGAAAGAAAGACCAAAATGAAAATTCCCAGGAATTTTATAACCAAATTCCAAAACTCTCAGGTCAAGGAGAAAATACTACAAGTAGTCAGAAAGAAACAATTCAATTATCAAGGAACCACAATCAGGATTACAAAGGAGTTAGCAGTGTCTGCATTAAAGGATCAGAGGGCTTGAAATATGATATTCTGGAAGGCAAAGTAGTTTGGATTACAACAAGAATCACTTACCCAGCAAAACTGAACATAACACTTCAGGGGGGAAGATGAACATTCAATAAAATAGAGGACTTTCAAATATTCCTGATAAAAATACCAACTAACCAGAAAATTTGATTTTCAAATACAAGACTCGAGGGAAGCACAAAAAGGTAAACAGAAATGAGAAAACAAAAGTTATTCAATAAAGTTAAACTGTTTACATCCCTACATAGGAAGATGTTACTTGGAATTCTTAAGAACTCTATCACTATTAGGACAGTTAAAAGGAGTATACATAGAAAAAGGGTGCCTTTGGTGGAATGATATAAAAAAAATAAGGAATGAAAAAAGAGAGTTGCTCTGAGAAAAGAGGGAGGAAAGAAGTAGAATGGAATAAACTATCTCACATGAAGAGGCAAAAAAACCTATTACCATGGAAGGAAAGAAAGGAAGGGAGGGAGCCTCACTTGAACGTTACTTTCATCAGATTTGACTCAGAGAGGGAACAACATATACACTCAACTGGGCATAGAAATCTATCTCACCCTGTGGGGAAATGGGAGGAGAGGGGAACAAGAAAAGAGGTGACTGATAGAGGGGAGGAAGACTGAAGAAGGCAGTGGTCAGAAACAAAATACTGGTGAGCAGGGACAGGTGAAAGGAGGAAGTAAGGGAGAGAGAGACAGAAAGACAGAGAGACAGAGGGAGATACAGCAAAGTATAAATAGGAAAAATAAGATGGAGGGAAATACATAGTAATCATACCTGTAAATAGAATGAAAATCACCCATAAAACAGAAGTATATAGAAGAATGGATTAAAATGTAGAATCATGCAGTATGTTGTTTACAAGAAACACATTTGAGCAGAGACATACACAGTAAAGGTAAAAGGATGGAACAGAATATATTATGCTTCAACTGAAGTAAAAACAAAAAACAAAAAGCAGGGGTAGCAATCATGATCTCAAACAAAAGAAAAAGCAACAAGAGATCTAATAAAAAATCAAGGAAGGAAACCACATCATGTTAAAGGTTACAATAAACAATGACATAATACCAATATAAAACACGCATGTACTAAATGGTATAGCATCTAGATTTCTGATGGAGGAATTAAATGAGTTATAGGAGGAAACAGACAGTAAAACTATTTTGGTGGAATACCACAACTTCCCCTCAGAACTAGATAAAGTTAACCATAAAATAAACAACGAATAAGTTAAGGAGGTGAAAAGGATTTTAGAAAGGTTGGATATGATAAACCTCTAGAGAAAATTGAATGGGGAGAGAAAGGAATATACCCTTTTTCTCAATAGTAGATGGTATCAACAGAAAAATTTACCACATGTGAGGGCTTTTACAGATAAGCCATTGGTTAATTTGAATTTTAAAATAGAAGAAAACTAAATTACCAGCATCAAAAATGAAAAGAATAAATTTACAACCAATGAAGAGGAAATTAAAACATTCACTCAATTCACTCAGATTGTCAGATTAAAATAGATGAACATTTACAAAAATATAAACTGCCCAGATTAAGTGAAGAGAAAACAGAATACTAAAATATCCCCATTTCAGAAAAAGAAACTGAACAAGTCACCAATTAACCCCCTAAAAAAATCCCCAGGACCAGATGGATTCACAAGTGAATTCTACCAAGCATTTAAAGAACAATTAATTTTAATTCTATATAAACTATTTGGGAAAACAGGCAAAGAAGGAATCTTAACAAATATGGTGCTGATACCTAACTAGGTAGAACAAAAACAGAGAAAGAACACTAGAAACCAACTTCCCTAATGAATATTGATGCAAAAAAAAATTTAAATAAAATACTAACAAGGAGATCACAGCAATATATCACAAGGATCATACACTATGAGCAAGTAGGATTTATACCAAGAATGCAGAGCTGGTTCAATTTTAGGTCAACTATCAGCATAATAGACCATGTAAATAATAAACCTAATAGGAATCATATGATTATCTCAATTGATGCTGGAAAAACTTTTTTTTAATTTTAGTTTTTATTTTTTTTAATGTTTTACAATCATTTCCTTAAAGTTAAGATTTTATCCCCCCCCCGCCACCCTTCCTCCACTACCCCCCTCCCTTCCCGTGACAGCATACAATTCTGTATAGGTTCTACATATACTTTCCTGTTGAGCACATTTTCACTATATATAGTCATGCTATGTAGTCGAACTAAAATAAATGGAAGAAATCATATAACAAATCAAAACATAATACACTGAAACCCACCCACACACAAACATGATCTGCTATATTCTGCGAATGACTTCCATATTTCTTTCTCTGAGTGTGGAAGGCATTTTGCCTTAGAAGACCAACATTTGGATTTTTTTTTTTCTCAGTAAGTTCTTGTGTTATTCCGAAGTTCCAAGTCTACCAGAAAAAACTCTCACACACTGTGGTCATTGCTGTGCACAAAGTTCTCCTGGTTCTGCTCCTTTTGCTCAGCATCAGATCATGTAAGTCCTTCCAGGCCTCCCTAAAGTCTTCTTGTTCATCATTTCTTATGGCACAGTAGTATCCATTACATTCATATACCATAATTTATTCAGCCATTCCCCAATTGATGGGCATCCCCTTGACTTCCAGTTTTTGGCTACCACAAAGAGTGCTGCTATAAATATTTTTGTATACGTGGGACCCTTTCCCGTTTTTATAATCTCTTGGGGATACAGTCCTAGTAGCGATATTGCTGGGTCAAAGGGTATGCACATTTTTGTAGCCCTTTGGGCATAGTTCCAAACCGTTCTCCAGAAGGGTTGGATGATCTCACAGCTCCACCAACAATGAATTAGTGTTCCAACTCTCCCACATCCTCTCCAGCATTTATCATTTTCTTGTTCTGTCATGTTAGGTGTGATGTGGTACCTCAGAGTTGTTTTGATTTGCATCTCTCTAATCAATAGTGATTTAGAGCACTTTTTCATATGATTATAGATATCTTTGATTTCTTCCCCTGAAAATTGCCTGTTCATATCCTTTGACCATTTATCAATTGGGGAATGACTTGTATGGTTATATATTTGAGTCAGTTCTCTATATATTCTAGAAATGAGGCCTTTATCCCCGAGTTTAGCCGTAAAAATTTTTTCCCAATTTACTACATCCCTCCGAATTTTGGTTGCATTGGGGTTGGTTGTGCAAAAACTTTTCAGTTTAAAGTAATCAAAATTATCCATCTTGCATTTCATAATGCTTTCTATCGTTTCTTTAGAAAAAATTCTTCCCCTCTCCATAAATCTGATAAATACACTATTTCTTGCTTCTCCAGTTTATTCATGGTATCAATCTTTATACCTAAATCATGTACCCATTTGGACTTTATTCTTGTGTACGGTGTCAGGCATGGGTCTATGCCTAATTTCCGCCACACAGTTAACCAGTTTTCCCAGCAATTTTTGTCAAACGGTGAGTTCTTATCCCAGAAGCTGGGATCTTTGGGTTTATCAAACATGAGGTTGCTATATTCCTTGCCTACTGTGTCTTGAGTGGAAAAACTTTTAACAAAATACAACACTAAAATACAGCATTAAAAACACTAGAGAGCATAGGAATGAATGGAGTTTCCTTAAAATAATTAGTATCCATCTAAAACCATCAACAAGCATTACCTATAATTGAGATAAACTAAAAACCTTCCTAATAAGGTCAAGGGTGAAGCAAGAATGCCAATTATCACCAATATTATTCAATGTTGTACTAGAAATGTTAGCTACGGCAAGAAGAGAAGAAAAAGTAATTGAAAGAATTAGAATAGGTAATGAGAAAACAAAACTATCACTCTTTGCAGATAATATAATGATATACTTAGAGAGTCAACTGAAAATCTAGTTGAAATAATTAACAACCTTAACAAAGTTGCAGGATATAAAATAAATCCAAATAAATCATCAGCATTTCTTCATATCACCAACAAAGTCCAACAGTAAGAGATAGAAATTCCTTTTAAAACAAGTATAACGAGTATAAAATACTTGGGGGTCTACTTGCCAAGACAAACTCAGGAACTATATCAAAACAATTACAAAACACTTTTCATACCAATAAAGTCAGATCTAAACAACTGAAAAATATTAATTGTTAATCGGTAAGCCAAGCCAATTTAATAAAGATTACAATTCTATATAAATTAATTTACTTCTTCAAGGCCATGCCAATCAAACTACCAAGAAAATTATTTTAAATCATGACAAAGTTCATCTGAAAGAACAAAAGGTCAAGAATATCAAGGGAATTAATGAAAAGAAATATGAAGGAAAGTGGACTAGCCATGTCAGATCTCAAACTGTATTATAAAGTAGTAATCATCAAAACTATCTGGTACTAGCTAAGAAATAGAGTGATGGATCAGTGAAACAGATTAAGTACACAAAGCTCAGTAGTAAATGACCATAGCAACCAATGACTGAGAAACCCAAAGACCCCCAGTTTTGGGAATGAGAACTCACCATTTGACAAAACCTTCTGGGAAACCTGGAAAACAATATGGCAGAAACTAGGTATAGCCCAATATCTTACACCGTATACTAAGATAAGAACAAAATACGTAAATTATTTAAACATAAAGAGTGATATCATAAGCAAATTAGGAAAGCAAGGAATAATTGGTTTATTTTCCTACCAGATACATGAAGAAGGGAAGAATTTATGATCAAATAAAAATAAGAGACAGACAGCATTACTAGGTGCAAAATGGATCATTTTGATTATGTTAAATTAAAAGGTTTTACACAAACAAAATCAATACAATAAATATGAGAAGGAAAGCGGAAAGCTGGAAAACATTTTACAGCAAGTGTCCCTGATAATGACCTCATTTCTCAGTTATATAGAGAACAGATTCAAACGTATGTCATTCATCTACTAATAAATGATTAAAGGATATGAATAGACAGTTTTCAGAAGATGAAATCAAAGCTATCTATAGTCACATGAAAAAATGCCGTACAATACTATTGATTAATATTAAAAACAACTCTGAAGTACCACTCTCACCTATCAGATTAGCTAATATGACAGAAAAGAAAAATAAGTATTGGAAGAGATGTGGGAAAATTGGAACACTAATGCATTGTTGGTGGAGCTGTGAACTGATCCAACCATTCTAGAGAGCAATTTAGAACTGTGCCCAAAGGGTTATAAAAGTGGGCACATCTTTTGATCCAGCAATACCACTGCTAGGTCTGTATCCCAAAGAGATCAAAATATGAAGGGACAAGGAAGATCTATTGGTACAAAAATAATTATAGCAGCTCTTTTTGCAGTGGCAAAGAAATGGAAATTGAAGGGACGCCCATCAATTGAAGAATGGCTGAACAAGTTGTTGTATAGGATTATAACAGAATATTACTGTCCTATAAGAAATGACGATCAGGTAGATTTCAGAGAAAACCTGGAAGACTTATATGAACAGATACAAAATGAAGTGAGCAGAAATGGAATATTGTACATAGTAATAGCAACACTATACAATGATCAATTGTAAATGACTTTAACTATTCTCAGAAACAAAATGATCCAAGGCATTTCCAAAGGACTCATAGTGAAAAGTGCTCTCCATCTCCAGAGAAAGAACTAATGGAGTCTGAATATAGATTGAAGCATATTATTTTTCACTTTCTGCATTTTTTCTGTGATTTTTTTCTTTTGGGTCTGTGTCTTCTTTTACCACAAGATAATAAGGTAACATGTTTTGCATGATTGAAGATGTATAACTTACATAAAAATGCTTACTGTCTTAGGTTAAGGGGGAGGTGAAGGAAGAAGAAAGAAAATTTGGAACTCATTTTTTTAATGAATGTTTAAAATTGTCTTTACATGTAGCTGAGGGGGATAAAATATTAGTTAAGCAAAAAATTTCTTAAAGTACGCTTCCATTCACCTTTTTAAAATGATGGAGTAAATATTTTCATTCTCTCTTTTCCATACAATCAGCAAAACAATAATTTAAGTCCTGATTTGTAACCAATTTCTGATATATATATATATTCACATTGGAAATTTAACAATTGGCTCATGATCTGGTCAGACCTGGCTCCAGTATACCCCTGCAAAAGGATTTTTTAAGAATCAATAATAAAATAATTCAAACATTCAAACACCATTTTAAAGCCCACCTGTTCCCTTCTCCTACCTTCAACAAGAATGCTATGAACATACAGATATTTCCAAAAAAATTTTGGAGAATTGAAAATGTAGGTACAGGGTCAGGAGTAAATGTTTTTAATTGACTTTTCTTCTGATTGAGACTGGTGATTTTTTTCCCCAGTCTTTGGCATGCTACCTGTTTTCAAATATCTTGAGAAAGCTTTCTCAATATTCTCAGAATTAAAACTTCTTTAGCATGGACTTCCTCAATAGATACTTAATACTTCTGTTTGCAGCTGACATTGTGCTGATTGTGTCAAGCTTCTGAATACTATAGAATCTTCCTCTTGTTCAAAAATCTCCATGGACTTTCTATTGCTTCTAGGATAAAATATAAACTCCTCTATTTGTAACTTCAAGCCCTCCACAATCTGGCTTCAGCTTCATTATACATTATTCCTCTCATGCAGTCTATAATCCAGACAAACTGGTCTACTTGCTGTAGCTCAGGATTCATGATATTTTTGTCTCCATGCCTTTACAAAGGTTGTCCTCCATGCCTTGAATACACTCTTTCCTCAATTCCAACTCTCAGAATCCCAAGCTGCCTTCAAATTTCAATTTAATCTCTCTCTAGATTATCCTTCTAGAAGATCCATCCCCTTCTCCCATTGGTGAATTTCTCTCCTGGGTCTCCATTTTGTACAGGGGGCCAGGTTGACTTTCTGGTATTGTTCCTGGCTTCTGGAATGCACCATCCCCACCTCATGTATCTTCATTTCCCTCAGGTCTTCTCTCCACTCCTTTCATCTTCCAATAGAATATACTCTTCTTTTTGCTTGTATCTGTTTCTCTAGTACTTAGCACAGTGCCTGGCATATGGTATGCTTGCTTCCTTCATTTCTTCTTCCCTGTCTTGATCAAGTGATAACATTTATGTGAAAGTTTTCCTGATTCCCTAGTGCCTTGGCACATCATTTATGTGTGTACTGACTGTATCTACTAATAAAATGTAAGCATCTTGAGGGCAGAGGGTCTCATTTTTTGTCAATATCCCCAGAGTATCATAATACTGTGGCACATATGGTACTTAATACATACTTATTGAAGAATTAATTCATACTCACTCAAAGGAACACAGCCTAACTATCCAAATGGCAAAAACCAAATGTCTAAAGTATACTGTACAAATTATGATATATGACTATGAGCAATCCATAAAATTGGTCTATGAGTACTTATATCTTTGTCAGACAAATCTAGACAAACGAGCCTAGAATAGAGAAGGGATTAAAAAGGATTAGGTTACTCTTAAAATACTGTACTATATACTTAAGCAACCCAGACTTCAAGGTGGAGCCAAGATGGCAGAGTGACAGGTGGCAATAAAATGTGCCCTTCTCCTCAAAACCTTCCTAACAGATCTAGAAAATACACCAGCAGACTGAATTCTGATGGAATAATGCAGAAAAGGTCACAGTGAGTCCTTTGTCCTACCTACTTTGGCACAGGGAGACAGAGAGGAACGTCTTTGAACACAGGAGACAGGATTATACCAGGAGCATACTATGAACAAAGCACACCCAGGGAGAGGCTATGCACCAGGGTAAGAGGAGGTCTTGGACCTATACCTGGGCATCCTTGGACCTACACTG
>JAJHZJ010000237.1:11329955-11758985 GCA_023548195.1 Bettongia penicillata ogilbyi | reverse complement strand
TGGGAGAATGAACTGATTCAACATGAGCAATAAAATAAAGCAATATACTAGCATTTGTTTGATTTACAAATGAATCTCTGGGTTAAGACCAAACTATTTAAAATGTTGTTTAAAAATGTCATCTGCCCCATATTTATTACATCCCAGGGACTCATTAACTTTTATAATACGGAGAGTCAAGGAGATTTTAAGAAGAAATTCTTTAGAAAAACAGGCTTTGGGGAAACCGATTAAATTGTCTAAAAAAAAGTGAAGTCACCAGTATTCATTAGAAGATCTGAAATTAGATGTTGGTTAATAGTCTTTTTTTCAGGATGATGATGTTAATTGTACGCAACCTGCATACTTTAGGAATATGTGTACAATAATACTGTGATGCCATTTGGCTCATACATAAGATTGTTGTGGTTTCTTGTTAATGATTGCTATACTCCTCTGGAACTGAAGAAAGTTTCTGACACCACTTAAAACACATACACACGCACACACCCTAGTAGTCTCTAAGATGTGAATTGATTTGCTCTTTATGGAAAGAAAACCAATTTCAATGTGTCCATCTGGTGTTATTTGGAAGTCCCAATAGATTCTTCTACAAATGGTCCAGTGAGCTGACAGTGATCTAATGATCAATCAATTAACACTTTTATTCCACTCTTTGGAGAATCACAGCCAGTCAGAGTCTCTATATTGAATTTTTTAATCTATGGGATTTGGTTAATCTAATGAACGTAAAAACTGCATCTGCTTATTTCCACTGGCAATAACAAACATAGCCAATGCTCAAGCTTATGTTCTGGCTGAGTTCACAGCCTGGTTGATGAAAATAAACAGCCCTTTAAAAGACATTTCATTTTCTACATGTACAAATGGAAATATAACATAAAACATGCAAGGTGGCTCATTCGCAGTAGCTTAAATAACTTTTCATTTTCTTTTCACTGCCTGCTAAGAATGGCAGTTGGTCTTTTTTGTGATGGTCACTTCCTGTAACCCTAAATAATCCCACAGAGGGGAGGATGTGCATCAAGGCATGACTTTATGATAAAAGGTTTCTAGAGCTAAAAGGCAAGGGACCAGAGGAAGAGCTAAAAGATATAGTTTTTTTCTATCTCTATCACAGTTTTTGTTTTCCTATCTCTGTCACTCAGAATAAAGGATAGAACAGCAAAAGAAGAGAGTGGAAGAGAAATGCAGACTTGGCACATAGCCCATAATCCACTCATAGTTGGGCAGATAGTATGATATTGTTCTTTTCTAAATTAAAGAGGTCTCAAAACCTTTAATTGTGCTGAAAACAAGACACCAAATTGGCACATGGGTATTACTAACTGGATTTCCTCTGAGATGAGTTTTTTAGAACATCTGATCACAAGATCATAGGTTTTAAGCTTTAAGGGACCAAATATGTCCTCTAGTCCAATATCCTTATTTTATGGATGGGACCCAAATATGTTGTCATTTTCCCAAAGTCACTCAGGTAGCAAGTGGAAGAGCTGAGATTTGAACTCAAATTTCTTGGCATCATCATGTTCAATACTTTTTTGATTAGATTATGCTGAGTCTATTATAAAGAAAGTTTTACTACCTGAATTTGTGTCATGATGTTGAAAGGGAACTCACATTTTTATGAAATAAAAAAACAATAGGTATAAACAAGATATATTTTCAGTTATATCCAACTCTTCATGACCACTGGAGTGGTTTGCCATTTCCTTCTCCAGCTCATTTTATAGGTGAGGAAACTGAAGCAAACAGGGGTAAGTGACTTGCCCAGAGTCACACAGCTAGTACATGTCTGATGCCAGATTTGAACTTGGGTCTTTCTGACTACAGGGCTAGCACTGTATCCACTATACCACCTAGCTTCCCACAAACAGGATACAGACAGGAAAAATTAGGGATCATCTCAGAGGGAAATCACTAACATTAAGGAGGATATGGAAAGGCTTCTTGCACAAAGTAGCATTTTAGTTGGTAAAGGAAATCACAGAAGACATTCTGAGCATAGGTGATACCGGTGAAAATGAGCAGAGATAGGAGACAGAGTATCCTATTCAAGAAAGACCAAGGAGGATGGTGTCTTTTGATCCTTGAGTAACAGGGAGCCAATAGAGTTTATTAAATAGGGAAGTGACAGGATCAGACTGTACTTTAAGAAGATCACTTTGTTTACTCAATGGAGGTTGATCTAGATTGGGGAGACACTTGAGGCAGGCAGATCCAACAGCAAGCTACTGAAATAGTCCAAGCTTGAGGTAATAAAGACTTGTACCAAAGCAATGGCAGTGTCAGAGGAGAGGAGAGAATGTTTCTGAGAGATGTTACAAGGGAAAAAATCAATAAGCCTTGGCAACAGATCAGATGATGTGGGGGAAGGTTGAGAGTGAGGAGTCAACAGTGACATTTAGATTTTGAACCTGTAAAATTGGAAGGATTTTACTCAACAGTAATAGAGAAGTTAAGAAGAATGGGGACTTATAAGGGAAAGAGAATGAGTTCAGTTTTGGAAACTCCCAATCTGAAGTGTCCAACAGGCAATTGGAGATGTGAAATTGGAGATTAGAAGAGAAGCTGGGAATAGACAAGGAGATCTGAGAATCAGCAGCACAGAGGTGGAACTGGAATCCATGGGAGCTGAGGAGCTCGCCAAGAAAAAAGGTTTACAGAGAAGAGGGTTCAGGATAGTAGACCCTCAAAGGCAGACACAATAAGTGTTAGTTCATCCCAGTCATGAATGCATTATGTCACTGTAAACTACAGAGAACCAAGATCTCAGAAGAATCAAATTTGTAAGTGGCCCAAAGGACAAAAGAGAAATACGTGGTAATTTTTTTTTACCAAGTAATAACTTGCAGGAAAGGATTGGCATAAAGATATCAGGAACATGAGTACCCATAAAAGAAGGAACACCGTGAATTATAGATCAGGGGCTGATCAGCTTTGGTGGAGGGAGTTTTCTCACCAAGAGTTCAAAGGTCCACACAAAATCACAAGTCCACACAAAACAAAATATCCCTCTAGTACCCACTTCATAAGGTTATTATGAGTCTCAGCTGAGATTACGTATGCATAGTGATTTATAAATGGTAAAGTACTATATAAATATAAATACTTATGTATTTAATGTGTAAATATAAATATAAATTATGTATTTAATATGTAAATATAATGATCATCATTATTGTCACTGTGATGGTTGTGACTGTGGTTGTTGTTGTATGTGGTGAACAACTTAAAATTGACTCCAACTTGAAAGTTATACATTATTAAACATAGACTTAGAAACAAGTACCCTTTGTGGGGAGAAAAAAGGCTCCAGAGTTCTTATTTCCCTTTAGAAAATATAAAACATTAAAACAAAGCATAAAGAGCTTCAAGAATCATCATACAGGATTTAAAAAAGTAGAAGAGATCTTTAAATTTATTGTTCTGTCCAAAAACAATAAAAAACTTAATTTCTCCCCCAACCCCTGTCCTTACACTTCCCCTCTGACCAACTAAACCAATAGAAAATACGTGTGAAAGCTAAGATGTTTCAGGCTTGTTGTTCATTATTCTAACCATCCAAGTCCTGCAGACCAGCAGTGCCTGTATCCAGGGCCAATCCAGGTAGAAGGAGCCCCAGCAAGTGATAATGTGAGGGAGGTGGATTTGATTTGAATGGTAATGGACCAAACGTACATCTGATTTCTATCCTTTCACCTCATGGCTGGTTTATGGAGAACATGCTATAGAGTTCAGCTTATTAGCCAAATGACATCAAGCCAGGGAGGAAGAGTAATAGATAATGTGACTTCTGTTCCCCTCAAAAAAAGTCAGATTAAAACATGATTACAATTATACGCAAAAAGAGCACTGGACCTAGAGTCAGGAAGACCTAAGTTCAAATCCAGCTTCAGAAATTTACTAGCTATGTGTGGCAAATCATTTAACTTCAGTTCGCCTCAGTTTCCTCAATGGGAATAATAATATTTACATCCCAGGATTGTTGTGATGATAAAATAAAGCACTTAACACAGTGCCCGGAGTATATTAGGTGATTAACAACACTTGCTTCCTTTCTCTCCCCATTGCTGTGTTACTGTGGCCTGCCTTAGGTGCTGAAAATTCTCCAACGGTGGACTTGAACTTGCCTCACTAACTAATTTCTTAGATGACTCCAGAATTTCAAGGATTATGTTTCTTTGTGGTGGTGAACATCAGTACCAAATAAAACCCCTAGTGACACTTCAGTTCTGCACCTCATTAGAAAGCTGCTGGTGATTGCTTCGCCATCATTTACCATAGTGAAATCTGCCCTCCAGCTACTGTAAATGCTAATGTGCATATCATTTGTTCAATGTGTGGAAACCAATTCTAGAAAAGGAAGGATTTGAGTGCTGAACATGCTGAAAGTTCTTTGTTAATGATCATTCTCAGTGCCCTAGTCAACATCCCATTCTCTCTCTCTCTGGTTTCAATTTCTTCATGGGCCCTATGCCCAGTATGTGTGTGTGTGTATGTATGTATGTGCATATAATGCTTGGGTGCATGTGTGCATATACTCATAGATGTATGTATGTGTATGTCTTACTAGGATGCTTCCTGATGGCATGGAGGTGGTCCTGGATTCTCATAGGCTATTCTAAAATCAATATGCACTTGAGGAGAGGGTAATCTTATCAAGGAGAACATTGATCCTATGACATAAAAAATATATTGGTTATTTGTTTTAATAGTTCCCTAATCATGAATACCTAACAGTCAAAATATACTGTGATTATATATTACATAGAAAGGACATTTGATACATAAAATACAAAATATAACATTATATAAATATGTCATATATCAAAGTGACACAGAGATACTCTTAGGGGTATTTCTTAGGGATAGTGTTCAACTTGATCTTATCTGAAAATTGGTGTGGGTGGGAAGGAGGAGAAAGGAGGTACTTCTCTGATGGATTTATCATATTTGAAATGCTTTGCCTATGGGTCAGGCAATAGACTATATGACAAAAATTACCCTCAGTCTATATCTTGATTATAGTTGCATGAAGCTGATTTTATATGGTATCTCCTCCCTTGGAATGAGTTCCGTGTGGGCAGGGACTGTGGTTTTGCTTTCCTTTGTATCCCTAGAGCTTAGCACATAGTGAGCACTTCATAAATGCTTGCTGACATCACTAAGTGGACCACCAGATAATGAATTTTTAAGTCATAGTAATTCATAGAGACCTTCTACCAAGTTATAGAAAGGTGGGATCTGGGCCAAAAGAGGAAGTACATATATATGAAGTCACAGATCCTGAAATATTGAAGTCCATATGTATGTATAGCCATATATCTCTATATGTATGTATATGCCAACATACATGCATACTTTATGTATATATGCATGTTATCTTAAATACATGCATATTATCTTAAAAGTAAAACTAAGTTACAATAGCATCAAAGGTCTGACAAATCACCTCAAAGCAAAGAAAATTAAAGAGCTTAAGACAGATTGTCCTATCAATACAAGACTAAAAGATAAGGGTTTATCTTCAAAGTTCCATAAATTAGTAGGTATGGTCAAGTGGACATGGATATTTTTCTTTGGTAGAATGAGTGATTTGGGGTAGGCGGGTAGAGAACTCCCCAGCAAGGGATCTCTTCTAACAATGCAAATCAGCAACAGTTCTGCTATTTACCAGATTACAGAGTTGCTGGGAGCACTGAGATTTCCCAGGGTCACCCAGAAAGTACATGTCAGAAGTAGAACTTGAACCTGGAACTTTGAGACTCCAAGACTGGTTCTCTATCCACTGCCCAACACTGTCTTAAATTTAAAAGAATTGAGAAAAAAAAGAGATTGGGGGGAGGGAAACACAGCCTTACAAAATATTTGTTTGAGATTGCATGAAGGAATTTTAGTTACATGGTAAAACATGGAAATCAAACTACTTCTTTAAGGTTGCTTTGTTTCATCCTATATCATTCACTGGAACTCTGTACCCTTGGGTGAAGGCATGCCTCCAGTAATACTGACTACATTAGTAAGTAAATGATTTCAGGTTGCTTTAAAAATTTCAAATACAATGAATATCCTGGCAGTCATAAGATCATAGCAATAGATCTAAAAGGGACCTCATCTAGCCTACCCTCTTCATTTCACAGAAGAGACTGAGATCCAAGAAGAGAGAATGATGTGCCCAAAGCCACATAGGGGCTAATAATTAGAGGTTAGATGTGAATACAGGTCCTCTGACTCCAGAGGTCTTTAAAAGAATAAAATACCAAGACTTCCGCCAAAACTGCATACAACTATAGGCTCTTTTTCAATCTTGATGTTCAAGGGCAGGCATCATACGGTGTCTTAGGCTAGACATATCATGGCATTGGCACTTCAAAGATCTTTGATTTTCTGTGTCCTCTCTCCAGACATGAAGATCTTGATGCTGCAACACCTTAGTAGACGGTCTTGATGGATGACTTGATGGATAGAACTTCATCACCTGATGATCACCTCACATAAAACTGATGAGTCTTTCTCAACTATCACTAGCCTGGGTGGAAGAAAACAAACATAAATTTGTTTCATAAGTCATCAGAAAAGGACATTCATGGAGTATCCATGCTTTACAAAACTTTTATTGATAGCAATCTGCATAAAAGGGACCTTGCACTTAAATGGCTTTCACCATACATCTCCCAGCACTGTCTCCTGTGCTTTCTCTAATTAGTAACATGACAGGAATTGATACAATCAGTCCATAAGTGCAACAGTTATTTTGCAGTATCTGACTAATGCTGAAATGTATGAGAAAGATAATCTCTCTGCTAGTTAACTAAAACATTTAATTGATTAATTTAATTAACACTTAATGTTTATTAACACTGAATGTTTTAATTCAGACAAAGGAAGGAAAAGGACTGCCCTCAAAGTCCATTAAGTTTCAATGAAAGCCTGATTTTTTGTGGGGTGGGGGAGTATGCTTTAAATTGTACAAAAAATGACAGAATATAAAGTTTACCCTGGTACTAAAAAACATATGTGAAATGAGTTTTGGTTAAAAACATCATTCGCTTAATTAGCATTTATCCATAAGGGTGGCATGAGAGACAGTACAGAAGAATAGATAGAACGCTAGGCTTAAAAGTCAGAAAGACCTGGGTTTAAATCCCAGCTCCAACGCATATTAGCTGTGTGATTCTGAGCATGTCACGTGGCCTAAGTTTCCTCATCTGTAAAATAAGTAAATTAGATGACCTTCTACCTCTAGATCCATAACCTTATTAAGCACCTATTATGTGCCAGTGTCTGTGCTAGGAGCTGAGGGTATTTTCATAAAGGATAAAACAGTCCCTGCTATCAAGGAACTCTGAACCAGAGAGAGAGACAAAGCAAAGAAATGTACAAACACAAGTACATGGTCCCGGCAAGGTGTTAGGCACACTGGTCAGAATGACTTGGGTCTGAAATGGAAGCTTAATGAGCTCCATTGTCCTTCTGCGCTCAATAAAAATTTTCTTGGCTCTCTTTATTGGACCCTCCTGCCTTTTAGAGATTTATCTCTTCTATAGTGTCTTCCCAGATACTACTGGGCTGGAAAACTAACACAAAATGTCCTTCCTTTGCTTACTCCAGGCCTTTGGAGAGAAACTTTCACATGCTTGCCAAGGGTGAGGGCCACATGATTCCCATTGACTTCAGTGATGATCATGCAGTTCGCACCTATCTCAAAGGGTGGATTTTTTTCTCCCATTAAAGCTGAAGTAAGGTATTTATGGTGCATATCCATGAGCACCATGCTCAGTAATACTGCCCTTTCCAAACCCCCCCTCCCCACACTCACACACACACACACACTTTTTCCTTAATTTTCCTTCATTCAATAGGTAGATAAAGTGTTATTTCTCTCTTAAAATATTCCACTTTGGAATGGGTGGGGAAGAGAAGTGGTTAGGTTACAGCTTAGTTGGCAGGTTTCCAGCTCTCAGGGAGGACTAAGGGAATGGTGTCATCGTCCTATTCATTTCCATTCCAAGGGGCCCTTCTCTGTCTCTTGTATTTGAACTTGACCTTGCAGGCTCCCTGGAAGTTTAAAGCATGGAATGCAGCAGGCCAAGCAGAAAGTGAACACAATGGTGTTCCTCACACCAATGACCTCTTTGCACGTGGGTGCAATTCAAGGCACTAACTTTGATCTATAAAGGCCCAGCTGCCTTCAAAATTGACTTTCTGAATCCTCCCAGCAGTTCAGTTCTGAAGAGCTCTGTTCCTAATGGTTCCCAGATTCAAACTTTGGGTTTGACCTAAGGGTTAGGCATTCTCCCTAAAGATCCCCCATCCTTGGAGCAATTTTCCCCCTGTGGTCTAACAGCCCACAGTCTTCAACCAAACTCACAAATGTATTTTAGTTTGTGAGGCCTTTTCCACTGTTCAACTGAATCTCCAGGTAAACAGAAGTAGAGTCAAGGCCTCAGCTCTCCAGTAGTTTTGCCTTAGTTAAGAACAAATAGATGTTAGCCAGAAAGCCAGACCTGCCTCATAACTGAGATCATCAGAATACGCACTTTCTTAAAAGCCATAATAATTAGAAATTCCATTGGAAAACTCACTCAAAGCCACATGTTTGCTAAGTGGGAAAGGACAAAATTAGTCTGAAAAGACATTTCCAAGCTTTTGAAAGGTCATTACAAACAAGGTTGGGTTGGTTTTTTTTAATACTATATAAAAAAAAAAATTGGCAGTACCCATTGAAATAAGTTGAAAGACAAAATAAGTTTAAATGTGGGGCCTATAACCAGGGTCCTCATTGGGCTGGTCTCTTTGCCAAAAATAGTCCCAGGGTAGCAACCCTGTTACACTGCCCTTGCCTTTCATGTCTCTGAAGAATTTGCCTCTGATTAAACCTCTCTACTATATCCTGGAGGCAGGCTCAGAGCTGGGCCTTCTTAGGAATAATGACAGGGTGCTACCCCACAGGCAGGCCCACAGGAAGAGTTGAGCCTCTCTACCTTGGGAGCCCAGGGCCCTCACAGTTTCATTATGTTCCCACAATCCTAATGAGAGGCAAAGGTAGCAGCCTGAGCATTCAGAAACGCAGGCCACATCATAAACAGAGCTGACTTCCTCTCATCACTGAAGAAATTGAGATTTTGGGATTTTGAAGGGCAGCAGGGTCATAGATTTGGAGCCACATCCAGACAGAGAACTAATGAACTCTGAATGCATGAAGTATATGGGTATTTTTTCACTTTTTAAAATTTTTCTGGCTTAATTTTTTTTGTTTTTGCAACATGGTTAATATGGAAATGTTTTGCGTGACTTCACACGTATAATGGAAATCATACTGCTTGCCTTCTCAATGGGTGATGAAGGGGCTGGAGAGAGGGAGAGAATTTGGAGCTCAAAATTTAAAAAAAATACATATAAAAGATTTAAAGCTGGTAGGGACAACAAAGGTCAAAGAATACAATCCCTTCATTTTACAGAGAGGGAAACTGAATCCAGTAATGCGAAGGGGCTTCCCCAGAGTCATACACCTAGTAAGGGTCTCAGATAGATCTTCCTGACTCTATATCATGTACCCAATGTAACTGTGTAACCCTGGAAAGTCACTTAATCTCTAGAAGCCTCAGTTGCACCATCTGTGAAAAATGAGGTTCATAAAAGCACTTACCTCCCAGGGTTGTACAGATCAAATAAAATAACATCTGTAAAACACTTAGCACAATGTGTGACCAATAGTAAACACAATAATGTTTAATAAATACTAATTTCCTTCCTACTGACCCCCAATCAGGTGTAGCATCCTGATGTTCAATACAAAGGTAAAGTTGAATCAATAAACATTTATTAAGTATCTGCTATGTGCCAGGTATTGTGTGCGCTAAGTGCTGAGGATACAAAAAAAGAGACAGTCTTTTCCCTCAAAGAGCTCACAATTTAATGGAGGAGATACCATGCAAACAAACATGCAAAACAAGATATATATACATATATATATACACATAGATACACATGTATCTATGTATATGTGTATACATATATGTATATATATATATATATATACATATATGTGGATATATAGTTTCCTGGCAGCTTTCTTTGTGAGTGTAAAGGGACCTGGTCAATGGAGTTCAATCCTCAGAGTATGGGCAGGGGGCCTGCTCTTCTGAGGGTGTGCAATGGAAGGACCCTGATTGCAAGATCTGGAGCATTAATGTGTTACTGGTTCCAGCCTAACTAACCATGTGACAAAAAAAAAAAAAAAAAAAGACTGTCGATCAAATGTTGAGCCAACTGTGGGTTGCATTTGAAAAACACAAACAAGAAAAGGACCTTCAGCAAGCAAAGTGGCACTATTCTTCCAGGACCAGGAAACAGTGACAGAAATTCAAAATGCAAATTGATCTTTCAATCAGAAAAAGCAAGAAGAGCACCTCTATGCCTTCTAGGTTATCTTAGATAGAGTGCTTCCAAAAGAACCATAAAATTTGCCTTTTTCTATTTTTGTTTTGAATGAAGATACACCTTCTCCCCCTCCTACTTCTTTACCCCACCCCCACTGAGAAGGAAAGAAAAATAATATCATTGTTACAAATATGTGTGGTCGAGCAAAACACATTCCTATATCCACCATGTCCAAAATAAGCATGTCTCCATCTACATGCTGAGTCCAACATCTCTCTCATGTGGAGGGCAACATGTTTCATCACAAGTTTTCAGGAATCATGGTTGGCCATTGGGCTGCTCAAAGTTCCTAAGTCTTTCAAAGTTGGAAAACATAGAAATTATCTAACTTGTTTTTTTAATGTGAAAAAGAACACGGGAATTATAAGCTGTGTCAGAAGGCTGGTAGGGGCAAATACATAGCCAAGAGAAGAAAGTCAAAAAGAATCATTAAATATTTGGAGCTAAGTAATAGATGTAATTCTTCTCCTATCAATCAGAAATTCTTAACCTTTTTTTTTTTGTTTGGTTCATGGAAAAGCCTATGGACCCGTTTACAGAACCATGATTTTAAATGCCTAAAATAAAAATACATGGGATGATAAGGGAAATAAATTACACAGAAATAAAGATATATATTGTTCTCATCCATGCTCATGGACCCTTTAGATCTATCCCCAGTTCCCCTGAAGGGTACATGAACCCACGTTCAGAACTTCAGGTGCGGATGATAGAATTGAATTGTCTGAGTAAAAAGCAATTTCTTGTGCTATAAGCAATGATGATGAGAGACCACAGTGCCAGTACAAGAGAAATTGCCCAGAATTGATCAGAGAAAGGAAAGATAGGCAAAAGTAAATAATGAATTTCCGCTGAGAGGTACAACCTGAAATGAATAATCTTAATATATGCTTTCTCCCTCAAAGCATACACTCAGGAAGTGATAAAGGGGCTTCCCAAACATATGAGATGAGGCAACCACTACCTATGTATATTGATTCACATAAGGATAAATATGACAGGAAATAACCTAGAAAGCATATCAAGGAATCTCAGATAAGAAGATTGCTACCTTATAATTAGCCTTTAAATAGGGATAACGTGTATCTAACAAGAATTAAAAAATAAAACATATTTGCCTGAGTCCTGAAATTTTGATTAACAGGGCTTCAAAGTCTTCTTTAAAACCTGAGCCCAGGGGGTGGGGGTGGGGTGAAGCCAACATGGCAGAGTAGAAGGATGGACATGCCCTAGCCCATAACCCTTAAAACACCTGCTAAAAAAAAATGACTCTAAACAAATTCTAGTGCAGCAGAAGCCACAAAAGGAAAGAGTGAAACAGATTTCCAGACCAAGACAACCTAGAAGGCTAACAGGAAAGGTCTATCACACTTCAGAGCAGAGTGCCATCCAGCATGGACCATGCAGCACAGACAGGACTAGAGCAGGCTTCTGGGCACTGAATCATGGGTAGATGCTGCAGTTTCCAGATTTCTCAACCCACAAATGCCAGAGAGCTTCAAAGGTCAGTAAGAAAGGTCTTTCATGTGGGTAAGATAGGAGCACAGTCCAGCCCAAGGCATGGTCCCAGGGCTGTGGCAGCTACTGCAGCAGCAGGTCTACTTTTGGAGACCTTGGTCTAAAGACCCTAGGGGAATCAATCAGCTGATTTAGGTCTCAGTCCTGAGTGGCAGGCCTGGGGTGAGGAGGAGCCCTGGCATGGTGGAGCAGGTGGGAGCTGTGGAGTGCGAACGCTACTCCCCATTCTGGGGTAGAAAAGAGTCTTTGGGACAGTATCCCAAAAGAGATCATAAAAATGGGAAAGGGTCCCACATGTACAAAAATATTTATAGCAACTCTCTTTGTGGTGGCCAAGAACTGGAAATCAAGGGGATGTACATCAATTGGGGAATAGCTGAACAAGTTGTGGCATATGAATGCTGTGAAATATTATTGTGCTATAAGAAATGATGAACAAGAAGATTTCAGAGAGGCCTGGAATGACTTATATGAACTGATGCTGAGTGAAAGGAGCCAACCCAGAAGAATGTTGTACACAGCAACAACCACAGTGTACAAGGAATTTTTCTGGTAGACATAGCCCTTCACAGCAATGCAAGGACCTAAAAAATTCCCAATGGATTCTTGAGGCAAAGAACTATGGAATTGGATTATGAAATGATGCAGACTATTTTTTCTTGTGTTTTGGTTTGGTTTGGTTTGGTTTGGTTTTCTCATGGTTTCTGCCATTCATTTTAATTCTTCCATGCAACATGGCTAAGGTGAAAATGTATTTAGTAAGAATGTAAATGCAGTGGGGTGGAGCCAAGATGGTGGAGTAACAGCAAGGACTTTCTAGAGCACTCCTGCCAAACCCAGCCAAATATCTGTTTAAAAAAATGACTCTAAACAAATTGTGGAGCTGCAGAACCCACAGAATGATGGAGGGAAGCAAATCTCCAGCCCAAGACAGTCTGCAAGGTCACTGGAAAGTGTCTATCATACCATATTGGGAGCAGAGCACAATCCAGCGTGGGCTGCCCCAGCACAGACAGGTCCTGAGCAGGCCTTTGGCAGACTAACTCTCTTACATCTATGGTGGTTTTCAGATTTCCTGACCCTGACAAGGCTGAGGATAAATTGAAAGGTCAGTGGAAAAAAGCTGTGGGACAAGTGCAGGACAGTGGAGTGATCTGGCCCCAGTTTCAGGGCAGCAGAAAAACCCAAGGCAGCCATAGCAGCAGAGGCAGCTGCCAATGTTTCTGGAGCTCTAGGCCCACAGATTGTGGGGGGACGGAAGAGCTGACAGTATGCCCCCTACTCCTGCTGAAAACAGAGAACTACCTTGACAAAGAGCTCAAAAGTCAAGTAAATGATTGGGGAAATGAGCAAAAACAAAAAAAGAATCGGACTATAAAATCTTACTTTGATGACAAGGAAAAGCAAAGCATGCAAACAGAAGAAAATAAAGTCAAAGCTCCTCCATTCAAAACCTCCAAGAAAAATATGAATTGGTCTCAGGCCATGGAAGCACTCAAAAAAGATTTTGAAAATCTAGAAACAGAAGTAAGGCAAAAATTGGGCATAGAATGAGAGTGATGCAAGAAAATCATGAAAAACAGGTCAACTGCTTGCTAAAGGAGACCCAAAAATGCTGAAGAAAATAACACTTTAAAAAATAGACTAACCCAAATGGCACAAGAGATCCAAAAAGTCAATGAGGAGAAGAATGGCCTAAAAAGCAGAGTTGGCCAAAAGGAAAAGGAGATCCAAAAGCTCACTGAAGAAAATAATTCCTTAAAGATTACAATGGAGCAGACGGAGGCTAATGATTTTACAAAAAATCAAGAAATTATAAAACAAAAACAAACAAATGAAAAAACAGCAGATAATGTGAAATATCTCATTGGAAAAACAACTGATCTAGAAAATAAACCCAGGAGAGACAATTTAAAAATTCTGGGACTACCTAAAAGGCATGATCAAAAAAGAGTCTAGACATCATCTTCTGTGAAGTTATCCAGGAAAACTGCCCTGATATGCTAGAACCAGAGGGTAAAATAAATATTGAAAGAATCCACTGATCAGATCCTGAAAGAGATCCCAAAAGAAAAATTTCTACAAAAATTGTAGCCAAATTCCAGAGTTCCCAGGTCAAGGAGAAAATATTGCAAGCAGCCAGAAAGAAATAATTCGAGTACTGTGGAAATGCAATCAGAATAACACAAGATATTGCACTTCTACATTAAGGGAACGAAGGGTTTCAAATATGATATTCCAGAAGCCAAAGGAACTAGGATTAAAACCAAGAATCACTTACCCAACAAAATTGAGTATAATACTTCAGGGCAAAAAAATGGTCATTCAATGAATTAGAGGACTTTCAAGCATTCTTGATGAAAAGACTAGAACTGAATAGAAAATTTGACTCAAACACAAGAATCAAGAGAAGCATGAAAAGGTAAACAGGAAAGAGAAATCATAAGGAACTTACTAAAGATGAACTGTTTACATTCCTAGATGGAAAGATAATATTTGTAACTCTTGAGACTTTTCTCAGTATATGAGTAGCTGCAGGGATTATATACATATAGACAGAGGGCACAGGGTGAGTTAAATAGGAAGGGATAATATCTAAAAAAAATTAAGGAGTGAAAGAGAAATATATTGGAAGGAGAAAGGGAAAAATGGAATGGGGCACATTTTCTGTCATAAAAGAGGCAAGAAAAAGCTTTTCTTCAATGGAGGGGAAAAGCAGGGAGGTCAGAGGGAAAAAGTGAAGCTTACTCTCATCACATTTGGGTTAAGGAGGGAATAACATGCACCCTCAATTTGGTATGAAAATCTATCTTACACTACAGGAAAGCAGGGAAGAAGGGGATAAGTAGGGCATGTGGGGGGTGATAGAAGGGAGGGCAAATGGGAGGAGGGATAATTAAAGTAAATACTTTTGGGGAGGGACAAGATCAAAAGAGAGCATAGAATAAATGGGGGACAGGATAGGATGCAGGGAAATATAGTCTTTCACAATATGACTTTTATGGAAGCCTTTTGCATAACTACACATGTATAACCTATTTTGAATTGCTTGCTTTCTCAATGGAGATGGTTGGGAAGAGAGGAAGGGAGAGAAGTTGCAACTCAAAGTTTTAAAAACGAATATTAAAATTTGTTTTTACATGCAACTGGGAAATAAGAAATATAGGTAATGGGGTATAGAAATCTATCTTGCCCTACAAAAAATAGAGGAGATAGGGATAAGGGAAGGGAGGGGTGTGATAGAAGGGATGGCAGATTGGGGAAAAGGGCAATCAGAATGCACAGTGTCTTGGGGTGGGGAAAGGGGAGAGATGGGGAAAAAATTTGGAACTCAAAATCTTGTAGAAATGAATGTTGAAAATTAAAACTAAATAAGTATTTTTTTAAAAAAAAGAATGTATGTGTAGAACTCCTATAAGATGGCATGCCATCTTGAGGAGGGAAAGTATTGTGGGGAAGTGGGGAGGAGGGTATCTAAGATTTATGGAAGTGATTGTAGGAAACTGAAAACAATTTCTTTAAAAAAAGAAATAATTCAAGTATTATGGAAATACAATCAGGATAACACAGGATTTAGCAGCTTCTGCACTATGGGATCGAAGGACTTGGAATATGATATTCCAGAGGTCAAAGGAGATAGGATTAAAACCAATCACCTACCCAGAAAAACTGAATATAATACTTAGGATAAATATGGAATTTCAATGAAAGGCCAGGGGGAGGTACTAGGAGTGGGAAGATAATAGAAGGAACCACAAATTGGGGAAAGGGATAATCAGAACCAAACATTATTGTGGGAGGACAAATCCAGGAAGAGAATGGAATTAATGGAGGGTAGGATAGGATAGAGGGAAATGTGGTTAGTCTTTTGCAACATAACTATTACAGAAGTGTTTTTCATGGCTACATATATTATACTGCTTGTTTTCTCAGTGAGGGTGGGTGGGGAGGGAAGAAGGGAGAGAATATGTAATTCAAATAATGAGTGGTAAAAATTGCTTTAGCATGCAACTGGGAAATAAGAGGTACAAACAATGGAGTATCAAAATCTATTTTGCCCTACAGGAAAATAGAAGGGAGGGGGATGGCAGAAGGAGGGGTAATAGAAGAGAGAACAAAATGGAGGAAGGAGATGGGGAGAGATGGGGAGAAAATTTTGAATTCAAATTCTTATGGAAGTGAATGTTGAGAACTGAAAAATAAATAAATAATTTATTTTTAAAAAAGACATTTGAGTCCAAACTGAAAATGGGGCAGTGTGGAGGAGGAGAAAAAAATCCTTTCCACATTTTTTCTTCCAAGAATGATACCACAAAGAACATCAGATGCAGTGCAGCAACAAAAATATAACTCTATTTAAATTTTTTTAAAGACTAGGTGTCTCTAACTTTGGCTGAAAGTATAGTGGTTACCTGTGAGTCTAGCTCCACTGATTAATATAAGAGCTTTGACCAGCTCCATTCTCTAATATGTACTGTTGAACCCCACCTCAGGAAACCCAGTCATACTTTGCCATGGAGATTTTATCATATTAATGCCTAACTAAATGAGGATACTAAATTAGCTTAGCCCAATGAAGCATAGAATTCCTGAGCTTAAGTGAACCACCAGCCTCAACCTCCCCAATACTGGGAGTTATAGGTATAAACCACAATGCCTGATTTGAAAATTAATATTTTATAGGATATAATATCCAAGAAAATGATCCATTAGTGCAATCATGACTGAAGATATATAAAACGAAATGTACAGAGAGACAGAGCCAAGATGGTAGAGAAAAGGCAGTGACTCTCCTGAGCTCTTCCCAAAACCCCTTCAAACACCTTTAAATAATAACATAAAATGATTCTTGAAGCAACAGAGCCCACAAAAGGAAGGGGTGAAACTATTTTCCAAACAAAGACAACTTAGAAGGTCAACAGGAAAGGTCTGTCACACCTGGGGAGAGTGGAGCACAGTCTAGCACAGGTTGCACTAGCACAGACCCAGACCCAGCAAACCAGAAGGAATGGCCTTGTGAGCCATTGAATCAACAATGACAGTGACTGCTTCCAGAGCTCTCAGCTCACAGACAGTGGATCAAACAATTGTCAGAAGGAGATTACAGGGGTCTCTTTGCTAGCATTGAGGCAAGATTCTGTTGATTTGCCCATACTCAGATCCAGTCCTGGCTGCCAGTTATGGGCAAGAAGGAATGCTGGCATGCCAGAGATTGGGGCCACAATAGAGATTGGACTGCCATCACAGATCCAGGGCAAAAAAAAAAGAGCGTTTGCAATCACTCACAGACTAGAACCCAGGCCAGGCAAGTAGTAAACACACCACTTCTTAGATCATACCACCTTGGAAGAACTTACAGGTCCCTGGAAGTATCTCTGAAAATAGTTGCACAAAATCCCTGAAGCTTAGGACAGAGCATCCTCTACCCTGGAAGCAGAGCCGTACTTTAACAAAGAGTTCAAAGTCAAGAAATAGACTGGAAAAAATGAATAAACAACAGCAAAAAAAATTCTGATCACAAAATTGTTGACAAGGAAGATCAAAATACATACTCAGAAGAAGATAACAAAGTCAAAGTTCCAACATCCAAAGTCTCCAAGAAATATATGAATTGGTCTCGATCTATAGAAGAACCCAAAAAGCATTTTGAAAGTCAAGAAAGAGAAGTAGGAGAAAATTTGGGGAGAGAAATGAAAGTGATGCAAGAACAACATGAAAAAAAGAGTCAATAGCTTGATAAAGGAGACACCAAAAATACTGAAGAAAATAACACCATAAAAAAAAAAAACAGAATAGGACATATGGTAAAAGAGGCACAAAAAGTCAATGAGGAAAAGAATGCCGTAAAAAGCAAAATTGACCAAATGGAAAAAGAGACACAAAAATTTACTGTAGAAAATACTCCTTAAAAAGACAGAATTGGCCAAATGGAAAAGGGGGTATAAAAGCTAATTGAAGAAAATAATTCTTCAAAATTAGAATTAAGAAGTGGAAGCTACTGACATTAGGAGAAATAAAGAAATAATGAAACAATACCAAAAGAATGAAAAATAGAAGACAGTGTGAAATATCTCATTGGAAAAACAACTGACCTAGATCACCTCCTGAAAGATACATGAAAAGAGAAACTCCTAGGAATATTGTGGTCAAATTCCAAAGTTCCCAGGTCAAGAAGAAAATATTGCAAGCAGTTAGAAAGAAACAATTCAAGTATGGTGGAAATACAATCAGGATAACACAGGATGTGGCAGCTTCTACATTAAGGGATCAGAGGGCTTGGAATAGGATATTCCAGAAGTCAAAGGAACTGGGATTAAAACCAAGAATTACCTACCCCACAAAACTGAGTAAATATTTCAGGGGAAAAAAAATGGTCATTCAATGATACAGAGGACTTTCAAGTATTCTTGATGAAAAGACCAGAGCTGAACAGAAAATTTGATTTTCAAACACATGAATCAAAAGAAGCATGAAATGGTAAACAGGAAAAAGAAATAATAAAGGACTTTCTAAAGCCAAACTGTTTACATTCCTACATGGAAAGATAAGATTTGTAACTCTTGAGACTTTTCTCAGTATTTGGGTAGGCGGAGAGATTATACACACACACACACACACACAGAGTGAGAGAGAGCACAGGTTGAGTTGAATCAGAAGGGATGATATCTATAAAAAATAAAATTAAGGGGTGAGTGAGGAATATACTAGAAGGAGAAATGGAATGGGGCAAATTATCACTCATAAAAGAGATAAGAAAACTCCTTTTAAATGGAGGAGAAAAGGGAGGAGGTGAGAGGGAAAAAGTGAAGCTCACTCTCTTCACATATGGCTTAAGGAGGGAATAACATGCTCACTCAATTTGGTATGAAAATCTAGCCTACACTACAGGAAAGTAGGGGAGAAGGGGACAAGTGGGATGAGGGGGATGATAGAAGGGAGGGCAAATGGGAGAATGGAGTAATTAGAAGTAAGCACTTTTGGGAAAGGACAAGGTCAAATGAGAGAATAGAATAAATGGGGGACAGGGTAGGATGGAGGGTACTATAATTAGTCTTACACAACATGACTATTATGGAAATCTTCTGCAAAATTATATATATATATATATATATATATATATATATATATATATATATATATATATACACACACACCCTGTATTGAATTGCTTGCCTTCTCAGTGGGGATGGGTGGGGAGGAAGGAAGGGAGAGAAGTCTGAATTCAAAGTAGTAGAAATAAATGTTGAGAATTGTTATTGCATATAACTGGGAAATAAGAAATACAGGTAATTGAGTATAGAAATCTATCTTGCCCTACAAGAAAAGGGAGAAAATGGGGATAAGGGAAGGGTGGGTGTGATAGAAGGGAGGGCTTATTGAGGGAAGGGGTAATCAAAATGAAAGGTGTTGTGACATGGAGGGAGGGGAGAGATAGGGAGAAAAACTGAAACTTAAAATTTTGTGGAAATGAATGTTAAAATCTAAAAACAAATAAAACTATTTAAAAATCACAAAATTATAAAACAAAACCAAAGGAATGAAAAAAATAGCAGATAATGTGAAATATCTCATTGGAAAAAAACAATTGACCTGGAAAATAGATACGGAAGAGATCATTTAAAAATTATTGGACTACGTGAAAGTCACGATCAAAAAAAGAGCCTAGACATCATCTTCTAAGAAATTATGAAGGAAAAGTGTCCTGAAGGTAAAATATATATTGGAAGAATCAACCAATCACCTCCCGAAAGAGATCTCAAAAGAATATTGTAATCAAATTCCAGAACCCCCAGGTCAAGGAGAAAATATTGAAAGCAGTCAGAAAAAAAACAATTCCAAGTATTGTGGAAACACAATTAGGATAACACAAAATCTAGCAGCTTCTATGTTAAGAGATCAGAGGGCTTGGAATATGATATTCCAGAGATAAAAGGAGCTAGTATTAAAACCACGAATCACCTATACATCAAAACTGAGCATACAATTTCAGGGGCGAGGGGTGGTGGTGTTGGGAATGGTCATTCAATGAAATAGAGGACTTTCAAGCATTCTTGATGAAAAAACAAGAACTGAATAGAAACTTTGACTTATAAACACAAGAATCTAGAGAAGGATGAAAAGATAAACAGGAAAGATAAATTATAAGGGATTTACTAAAGTTGAACTGTTTATATTCCTACATGGAAAGATAATATTTGTAACTCTTCAGACTTTTCTCAGTATTAGGGTAGTTGAAGGGACTAATATATATAGACAAAGGGCATAGGGTGAGTTGAAAATGAAGGGAAGATATCTAAAAAAATAAAATGAAGGGGTGATAGATGAATATATTGGGAGAAGGGGAAAGGGAGAAATAGAGTGAGTTAAATTATCTCTCACCTTAAAAAGGCAAGAAAATTCTTTTTCAATGGAGGGAAAGAGGATGTAGGTGAGAAGGGAAGAGTGAACCTTAGTCTCACTGGATTTGGCTTAAGGAACAAATAACATAGACACTCAACTGAGTATGAAAATCTATCTTACACTACAGGAAAGTAAGGGGGAATAAGTGGGGGTGGGGATATTATAGAAGGGAGGGCAAATAGGAGAAGGGGTAATTAGTAGTAAATACTTTTGAGGAGGGACAGGGTCAAAAGAGAGAATAGAATAAATGGGAGGGATAGGATAGAATGGAAGAAAATTAGTAAGTATGTCACATCATGACTGCTATGGAAGTGTTTTGCATGACTACATATGTATAACCTATATTGAATTGGTTGCTGGTCTCGGGAGATGGGTGGGGAGGGAGGGAGAGAAGTTGGAACTCAAAGTTTTATATTAAAAATTGTTTTTATATGCAACTGGGAAATAAGACATACTAGCAATGGGGTATAGAATTCTATCTTGTCCTACAAGAAAATAGAGAGGGTGGGGAGAAGAGAAGAGAGGGGTATGATACAAAGAAGGGGATATTGGGGGAAGGGATAATCACAATGCATGCTGTCTTGGGGTTGGCAGAAGGGAGAGATGGGGAGAAAATTTGGAATTCAAAATCTGTGGAAGTGAATATTGAAAACTAAAAATAAATTAATTAATTTTTAAAAACAAAGAAACTATCAAAGAAAACTGCCCTGATAATCTAGAACCAGAGGGTAAAAGAGTAATGGAAAAAATTCACCAGTCACCTCTTAAAAGTGAGGGAAACTCCCAGGAATATTATAGGCAAATTGCAAGCAGCCAGAAAGAAACAGTTCGAGTATTATGGAGTCACAGGCAGAATAGAACAAGATTTAGCAGCTTCTACATTAAAGAACTGGAGGGCTTAGAGTGTGGCATTCTGGAGCGCAAAGGAGTTGAAATTATAATCAAGAGTCACCTACTCAACACAAAAACTGAGTATAAACTTTCAAGAGGAAAAAAAATGAATATTCAATGAAGTAGAGGACTTTCAAGCATTCTTGATGAAAAGATCAGAGCTGAATAGGAAATCTGACTTTCAGGTACAAGACTCAAGAGAAGCACAAAAAGGTAAACAGGAAAGGGAAAGTAAAAAGGACTTAGTAAGGTTAAATTTTTTCCATTCCTACATGGATGGAGGGGAAGATGAGGGAGGTGGGGAAAGTGAGTGATACTTACTCTCATCAGAGTTGACTTAAGAGCGAATAACATACACACTCCCTTGAGTACAGGAAAGTAGTAGAGGAAGGGGATGAGAGGGGGGTAGGTAACAGAACACAGGGCAGAACCAAAAAACTGTTGAGGAGTGACAGGGTAAAAGAAAAGAGAGAACAGAATAAATTGAAGGGAAACAGAGTAGCATGGAGGGAAATACATTTAGCAATCATAACCATGAAAAAAAAATTTGGAGCAAGTTTTTTTTTTTTTCTGATAAAGGCTTCCTTTCTCAAATATATGGAGAATTGAATCAAATTTATAACAAAAAAGGACCCATTCCCCAATTGATAAAGAATCAAGAGATAGGAATAGTTTTCAGATGGAGTAATCAGAGCTATCCATGGTCATATGAGAAGGTTCTCTTAATACATATTGATTGAAGGAACTCCAATTGAAACAAATCTGAGGTACTATCTCATACCTATTAGATTCACTAATAGAACAGAAAAGGAGAATGACAAGTGTTGGAGGGAATGTGGGAAAAATGAGACATTAATGCATTGTTGATGGAGTTGTGACCTGATTCACTATTCTTTAGAGCAATTTTGAACTATGTCCAAAAGTCTATAAAGCCATGCATATCCTTTGACCTAGCAGTGCTACTACTAGGTCTGTATCCCAAAAGAGATAAAAAACAAAAGGAAAACGATCTTTATGTATGGGAATATTTATAGTAGTTCTTTTTTGATGGCAAGGAGTTGGAAATTAGGACGATGCTCCATTTGGAGAATGGCTGAACAAATTGTGCTATGTGATTGTGATGGAAAGCAGAGCAACTAGTCAACTCTTGACTTGCTTTAGTGATGATTTTAAAATTAACTGGAAGCAATGAGGGAAAATGGCACTCTAGCCCTGATACTATTGTGTTATAAGAAATGATAAGCATCATGCTCTCAGAAAAACCTGTGGAAAGACTTGCATGGGTTGATGCAAAGTGAAATGTACTGTGTATAAAATAACAGCAACATTGTAAGATGATCAGCTGTGAATGACTTAGCCATTCTCTGCAATACAATGACCTATGACAAGTGTGAAGGATTTATAATGAAAAATGCCATCCATCCCTGGAAAAAGAAATGAGAGTGCCTGAATATAAATTTAAACATTTTGGTACTTTGTTTTTCTTGAGGTTTTTTATGGTCTATATTTTCTTTCACAACATGACTAATATGGAAATACGTTTTGCATGAATGACTACATGTGTATGACCTATATCAAATTGCTTGCCTTTCAGTAAAGAGAGTCGAGATGTAGGAAAAGAGAGAATTTGGAGCTCAAAGTTTTAAAAACATATATTATTTTTTTACATTTAATTGGGGGAAAATAAAATACTAAATAAATTTTAACAGAAAAAAAGAAAAAGCAAATGTACAAAGTTTGGGTAATAAAAAGAAGAACTTGAAATCTCAATTCAGGGGATCAAGCATCAGAAAAATAACTGAGAAACAGGATGGAATTCATGACTTGAATAGGATTGAAAGAGTACAATATATTCAAAAGAAAATAATGGATAACAGGGATAGCTCATATATAGAATTATATATGAGTAAAATATACCCATGTGGAGAAATACAGGGAACAAGGGCATCAATTATGATGTAGTGCATTTGGAATTTAATCAAAGGATGAAGAAACAGAAATGATACCATAGTAGGGATACACTACAAACCCCCTGAATAGAAAGAGAAAATACTTAAGGAGTTCAAGAAGCACGTTACAAACATGACATTTGACACTGCATGAAGGGGCTGGACATGGGGGAGAAAACTTTACCTATCCAGGCATCTGCCACTCACCAGATTCTTTGCCAAAGGCAATGCAACTAGTCAACTCTTGACTTGCTTTAATGACAATTTTGCTCACTAAAATCAGGTGGAAGAAATGAGGGAAAATGCCACTCTGGTTCTGATTCTGATAAGCAAGGATGAACTGGATGCTAAATAAAAATTATGAAAACCTTGAAAGGGAAGAGGTCTCTCTTGTCTTAGAAAAAAAGTAGAGGGAATCTAGACATAATCAGACACACACCCCAGATTTGGGGAAAGGAGATTTCAAAGAGTTCAGACAAAAAATAGGCAGGTTCTCATGATCTAAAATTTCATGGAGAAAGTTAGCAAAAGAGATATAAGAAGTTTCTAACAAATTCAGAAGACATAAACACAAACAATTTTATTAGGAATAAAGGGGAAGGGAGACTTTTCTAAAGAGATTAGTGTGAATGCATAGGGCCCATTATCTAACTTAGATTTTAAGAAGACTTTTGTGAAATATGGAAGCAAGATTGAAAAATGAGTGCTTTTCTTCCTTAGGGAAGTGGGGAACTATTATGTGTGGAAGGCAGAACTTTGCATATGGCATTAGATATGATCATTGCAATCATTTTATTTAACTGTTTTCCTTGCTAGAAAAAAATATCTCATTGGATGACTTGGGATATATCCGAAAATGACCATGATATAAAATCAAGATATTAATAAAATGTTAATTTTTAAATTAATCTAATAATTTAATTTATTATTTATTTTATGTTTATAGTTTTATTTTTTAATAATTTAATTAATTCATTAATCATTTTAATTATATTATTAATTATGTTTAGTAATTTAATTAATTCAATAAAATATTAATTTTTAAAAATCAAAGATAGCAGCAAAAGAAATTAAATGAGAATGGAAGAGAGTCTCCTAATTTTGCAAAATGGGAATAGGACAACATCTTTAGACTATCTTGACCTAAATTTGTCAGAATTGTAGAATATATTATTTAAAGAAACTATTTGTGGACATTTAGAAAGTAGTGATTGTCAGAACAAAGTTGTATGAGAATAGAAATGTCGATTTCTTTTTCTTTGACAAGGTTACTAGATAGGTAGATCAGAATCATGAAAAAAGACATGGCTTACCAAGATTTCAACAAATCAACTCATTTAACAATCTCTCATACTAACCTTGTTGACAAGTTGGAATGCTGTATGCTAGATGATAATAATTAGGTAGACTGGGAACTCTTTGAATGACCAGATCCAAACAATCAGTGGGACAGTATCAGCCTAGCAGAAACTAACTAGTAGAACATTCCAAAAATGTCTTGGGCTATGTCTTGTTCAACATTTTTATAAATGCTTTGACTAAAAGCCAAAGTTTATATCAAACTTATAAGTTAGCACAGATAACCACCGAGTCACAAGCACAAAAGATCTTAACAGGCTAGAACTTTGGACAAAATTCAGTAAGATGAAATTTCATGGGGGACATGTGAAAAACTACATTTGAGTTCAAAAACCAAATTTCACAAGTATAGAAGGTATGGGGGAAGGTATGTCTAGACAACATTTCCTATGAAAAACATCTGAGGATAATTTAATACACTAGAAACTCAAAATGAGTTAATGTGATGAGGCAAGCAAAAAAACTAATGCAGTCATTGTTGAAAGACACGGTGCTCTGAACAAAGGAGGTCATAATCCCAGTGTCCCCTTGCTTTGGTGAGATTACATCTGGACTGTTTTGTTCAGTTCTGGGTGCCACATTTTAGAAAGGACAGTGAAGCTGGAACATATGCAATATAAAGTAACCAATATGATGAGGAGACTAGTGACAAAAATCTATTGATGAAATGAAGGACATTTAGCCTGAAGATCCATGCTCCTAATTGTCTTCAAGTATTTGAAGAGCTTAGACTTGGTTCTGAGTGTTAAAATTTTAAAAATTTAAAAAAAATTAAAATATTAAAATAAAATGTTTATTTAAATTTAACTAAATTCTGACTTAAATTATTAATTCTGACTTAATTCCATGCGGGATGTGGATTGGATTAGACAATTCTTCTACAAGAAGCCTTACCTGGTGTCCTACCACCACTGGGACCAATCACTATCACTTGTCTTATTATAGTGTCTTCATTCTGAGATTAATTCCAATATTGGCTTTATGTATCTTTTTTGTTGTACATAATTGTCTCCCTCATTAGACTGTGAGTTCCTTGAGAACAGGGACTGGTTTTTGCCTTTCATTCTATCTCCAGTGCTTAGCACAGTACCTAGAACACAGTAAGTGCACAATAAAGGCTCATTGATTTGATTTTCTTGACCTCATTAAAGGGGCCATGCCTTCAAATTGGCATGGCTATTTCTTAAACAGGTATATTCAATGAATGGGTGTTGCCTCACTCTAAGTGAGTACCTGCAAAGACCTTGGCCTAAAGGGCTCAAGGTCTCCCAGTGTATTCTGGGTCTTCTCCAGTCATCCTGATGAATATCTGGTCACTGGATTCAAATGGTCTGGAGGACAAGTGAGGCTGGTGACCTGCACAGCCCTCCCTCACTCAAAACAAAGTCAAGTGCAAGTCATGTCATCATTTCTCTGATGGCATGGTCTGTATCTCCAGTGCTTAGCACAGCACCTAGAACACAGTAAGTGCATAATAAAGGCTCATTGATTTGATTTGTCAATGTTAAGATTTGGTGATTCTCTGGTTTTCTACATTTTCTGCTCCCTCAGTGTGATGCCATGCTACTGACATAGGCTATTTAATATTTGTTGAATAGCTGTTTGTCGAATTTAAATATAAAACCCAATCAAAATTAAGATGCTTAGACTTCTCGGGGCATGTGTGTCCTTGGCTGTTTTGTTTACCCTTGAAAAAATGTGACTTAAAAAAATGTGGCATCACATCTTTTTCCCCCTCAAAGGATTTTAAATGCTTGTTTTAAAAGGTCTCTTTGAAATCAAATAGCTCTTTAAAAGTGGTATTTGGATGATTTGAGTATAAATGAATGGAAAGCATATGGATCAAGTCACACATGGTTTTAAAGAATTACAGGCAAAAAGTGTCTGACAAGACACATTTAGACTTTTCCCAAATTCAAAATGTTTGAAAAAGCGATACAAAACAAGCTCTACCACAGATGAATTTACCCACTTCTAACTGAAACATCAATGGAAGGAGAGCCATGTTTCTGCATGGCTCTAAGTGACCAAAATGGAAAACTTGCCATCCTAGACCTCCTCTTGCCATCAAACCAAGGGAATGTTTATCTCGGCAAAAAGTAAGAGTCTCATTTAGTTCACTTTTATAGACTTCTGGTTTAAGCTATTCACACACATGGCACAATTCTGGGAAAGTAATTCCATGCTGAGCAAAGGGATCTGGGAGCATTCCTTGAGGGCTGGACAGGGCTTTTACTTAGGGAGAAAAAATAAATACTGTATTTCTTCTTCATGATGTGAGATTAATTTACCACGATTGTTCTTCCACTATATCATCAATGAATTAATTTGATACATACAAGGGACCTGAGGTCATGGTGGTTTTGATGTTAGATTTTGATCCTTCTCAGCAGGACTAGCGGTGCATGAAGAATACAACATAGCTGTTCTCGTTTTCCCTTGAGGGATTATGTTTTTATTTTTTCAGACTGGCAACAAAGCACCAGAGTTGAATGCATCAAAACTGCACTCCCCCTAACTGGATTCAGATTCCATAGGAGATTATTGGAGGGAGGAAAAGAGAGAAAGAAATGAAGGTAACATGATGAATGAGTCCCATTCTGATCAAAAAGGGATTCCAGACTGTTGGAATTACCTGTGACATCTCCCTAGATACCTGATTGATGTACGTTTTCCAAAGAGACTCAGCATTTTCTCCTGCTCCTTTTCTAAATTACTATATCAACATGGTGTAGCATGGTAAGGGGAAAAACACTGGATTTGGAGAAGAATAGAAGTTCTGTCCTGGCTCTGTCACTTCCTATGTGCCTTCATCTCTGGGACCCAATTTCCTCATCCATAAAATGAGGAGGTTGGAATGGATGACCTCAGAACCTAAGTCTATGAACCTTTGAAGTCAAACAATTGGTTATAAACAAAGCATCTAACTGTGTTTATTGAAGAGACTCCTCTATTACACTTTCTTGAAATTTGAGGATAGGGAGAAAGTAAATTTAGGGAATTTTTGATAAGGGAACACATGACACTATTTAACTGCCAACGTTAAAAATGAAACATTCTTCAGTGGCTTGATAAAGGAATCATTATGGCCAGAGTCTTTACATAGGATAAGTGATTATAGATCTTTCCTTCAAAGTTACTAAGACACATATGAGGCAGCCAGAAGGCCCAGTAGAGCACCAGGCCTGGAGTCAAGAAGACCTGAATTAAAATCTAACATCAAACGCTTATTAGTTGTATGACCCTAGGCAAGACTCTTACTCTGTTTGTCTGAGTTTCCTCATCTATAAAATGAGCTGGACAAGGAAATGGCAACACATTCCAGGGTCTTGGCCAAGAAAATCCCCAATGGAGTCACAAAGAGTCCAACACAACTGAAAGGATCGAACAACCACGAAACATTTACATAGCACTTCAAGGTTTGATAGAACACTCTACATACTATCTCATTTCATCTTCTCAACAACTCCGGGAAGTAAGTACTGCTTTTGTCCCCTTTTGACAGATAAAGAAACCAAGGCTGAGAAAGGTCAAATAACTTTGCCCCAGATTATGCAGCTAGTTAGTGTCTGGGGCGGGATTTTCGTGGTGACTCCAAGTTCAGTGTTCTTGTATTAGTCATCTCTCTTGAGTATCCTCTGAAACTGTTAAGTCCTTAGGAGCACCTTGAATAAGAACTTTTATTTGTAGACTTGCTATGGGAAGTTGTTTATCCCTAACAAGAAGGTGACTAGAGGTTGCATAGGAAACCCTGTCTTGGGTTGCTTCATAGCAAACAACAGGTCTCCTTACCCAGAATGTCCAAGAAATGACCACACAAATATGGGGGGAATTTGGGGGCATATAGAGTGGGAAACGATCTAAATTCCATTAAAGAATATTTCAGTGATATAATTGAGGAGGTTCAGAACTACAGAATTGCCATAAAAATAGCTTGCCTCACTTCAATCTTAACCCAACCTTCAAAACATCAAGGTTATTTCAAAGGATATGAGAATAAAGCATTTTATTTTTTATTTATCTCCTTTTAATGGCTTTCAGAAAGACAGTACTCATGGTAAGGGAGAACCAAAGCCAGCCTGGGTTCTTTAAACATAGAAACTTTAGCAAGATTCAGGCCTCCAGGCAGGTGAGCAATTCTGTCATCCCATTCAACTCTCCAAAAATCATTGCTTTTCTACAAGAGGCGAAAGGTCACCGAGCCCTATAGAACTTGAAAGTAAAGGAAGGTGTGAAAATCTAAGCAGGCTGTGAACCAAACCCAAGTCATAAATTTCTCTACTTTTTGCATTAGGTAGTCTCCAAGTTCAGTGACACTTTTCACATTCCCCTTCTATGTTAGGGTTATTGGTCGTGAAACTCTCTTGATAGGTACCAAAGTGAAATGGAAAGCTAACTTCCTTTCTAAAGTTTCTTGGGCTGAATGGAGATGACATCATAGGGTACTGTCACCATAAAAGGGCAGAATAAAGCAAAGAGGCTTTACAAAAACAACAAGAATCAGAGGTAGGATTTGGGGATCCCACTTCCCATAGTCCCAGCAATAGGAATAAAATTAATACTTGCTAATCAGTCCAACATTTCATTGCCTTAAGCACTACAGGTGCCCAAACGTAGATGAAATTCAGAAATCACCCAGGCTTTCCAAGCCTGCAGGTTTTCTGCTCATAATCTATAATATTCCTGGCTATAAGTTGTTCTTTCCTAGTAAGTGCATACCATGATTTCAAGGGCTATTCTGATTCATTAATACCAGCTGTTTAACAGAGCCTCAAGGTATCAGAAGAAATATGAATAGATGTTTTTGCCATATGGTTTGTTAAAAGCTGATGGAGTCCTTTCATGTAAGGTTAGGCTGTCCAAGTACAAGGCAGACATCCAGGGATCAAGGCATATTGCAGAGCAAGAGGTCTTTTTTTCCCCTATTACCTTTGAATAATGATCTTCTTTGTACCAGAGTAGTGAGAGTTCCTGAAAAATCCCAGGGTTGCCACCACAAAACTATAAGCTATGTTCCAAAAATCACTCCTAATTATATCCATTTAACTTTTTAAAAAAGAATTTTTTGCTCATATGAAATTCCTTGAAACAAGGATAAAAATAATAGCTAACATTTCTTCAGTGCTTACTATGTGCCAGGCATTGTGCTAAGTGCTTTACAACTATTAGTGCATTTGATTCTCACAACATTAGTAGGTGCATGCTGTTATTATCTCCATTTCACAGACAGAGAAACTGAGGCAAACAGAAATTAAGTGACTTTCCCAGGGTAATGCAGCTAGTAAGTGTTTGAGGCTATGGTAAATTCAGGTCTTTCTAATTCCAGGCATAGCATTTTTATCTATAAAGCCACCTATGAGGCAGAGTAGGAACACTTGGATTCGGATTCCACCTCTGATACTTACTGTGTTACCTTGGATGTGTCAATTAATCTCCATGAGCCCCCTTTTCCTCATCGGTAAAATGGGGGAAGAGGGAAAAGAAAAGAGAAAATGAAGATGTCTAAGCTTCATTCCAGTTCTGGCTCTAGGATCCTATGAAAAAGGTATTAAGCTGGTAAGAGATCACTTGCATGTATTTATAGTTCTTCACACATACCCCACACACACACACACACACACACACACACACACACCAGGTTCTTTTAAAACAATGCAATATGTGTTATCTAGAATTTCTATTTAAGTATAAGAAAATTCAGACTGATTTGTCCACCTGGTCCTTTCTCATCTCTAAAATCATGTTGTTCTGAGGTCAAGTAGGGCATCTGGGTGACATAGTGGATAAAGTGCAGGCCCTGCAATCAGGAGGACCTAGTTCAAATCTAGTCTCAGGCATTTATTAGCTGTGTGACCCTAGGCAAGTCACTTCACCCTGTTTGCCTCAGTATCTTCAGCTATAAAATGAGCTAGAAAAGGAAAAGGCAAACCACTTGCAGTATCTCCCCTAAGAAAACCCCAAATAGGATCACAAAGAGTCAGACATGATTAAAAAATGACTAACCAACAAGAACAACTTGATGTCAAGTAGTACAAGTGGAAAGTGTGGTTTTGCTGTCAAACACCTAATGAGAATAGCCATAGGGGTATAAGATCCTCCCCTTCACAAAATTCTCTTCTTTACCCCCATTGTAGAAGTCATCATCACTAATAACAAAGAAAAACAACAGCCACTGATTCCCAAGAGAAGGACCTGGAACCCGTGCTTTGGTGTGCTAGTAAATATTTAATAATTGACTTTTGGGGGAGGGAGGGAAGCACACCCAGGACTCATTTTTTAGTTTAATATGCATTAACATGTTCTCCATCTCTTTCATAAATCTAGGCAATTAACGAAACAGAAAATCAAACCTTGACTTGTAGCTTGCCAATTTCTGAGATGAAAATATTCCCACTAAAATTTTTAATTGGCTCTCTCAATCCTTGTCAAGCTGGTTCCAGCACATCTCCTGCTCATTCCTGAGAATGGGTGTTTGTTTGCGCGTGCTTAGACCATTGGTCCAAGCTCATGGGCATGGCAGTACAGAGTGAATGAAGCAGAGAACACAGGCATAGATGAATCACATTTCCAGTATAAGTTATTTTCTTCTTTGAATCCATGAATAGCAGAGAGAAGACACATCCACAACCACTTGGCACCAAACAAACTCTAGCCACAGATGAAGATTGGCATTGACCACATGAAGCAGAATCTGTCATTGAATTCAGTTTCCTAGTCAATAAACCACCCAATTAGGATCTAGTTAATGAAGTTGTTTTGTTTCGTTTTGTTTTAAGGCCTAACAGAGTAACAGATGACTATTCAGTTCAATCCCACAAGCATTCATTAGGTGCTCTGTGGATACAAAGACAAGTAAAGGGCTAACAAAGTGGTAAGAATCGACTCCCATGGCTTCCTCTCTCTTTTCTATGCAGACAGCTATTCCATCCGTATCTCCAGCCCTGACCTCTCTCATCATCTCCAGACTGGCATCTTTAATTCCTTACTTCCCTTCACATTTAACATCCCAGTCAAACTAGCCTACTTGCTGTTCCTTCTAAACAATGTTCCACCTTCTGGTGTTGGGTTCTGTATAGGTTCTTCCCCAGCAAAAATGTTCTCCCCTACACTTTCACATTTCTTCCCTTGCCTCTTGGAATCTCTAGCTCCCTTCAGGGACTGACTCAGATGCCACTGCTTAAATAAAGGCCCTTCCTGATTCCACCCACCCACCCTTCCCCCACACAAACTCAAGTTATTAGTATCCTCCTCTTATCCTTCCCCCAAATTTTGTATTTTATCTTTTTTCATGTTGTTTCCTCCCATTCGAATATAAGCTCCCTGAGGGTGATGGCTGTTTATTTTTGGTTTTGTATCCCTAGGGCATAATGGTACATAGCCCATAGGTCTGGTACATAATAGATGCTTAATAAATTATTGCTGAACCCAACTCCAGGTCTCCTCCCATCTGGCCTCTTATTTATAGGTTTTTCTCATATATTCCCTTTTAACATACTCTATACTCCAGCTAGTTAAATAAGCGACTGAACGTTAATCATCTCTCATGCTTTCCGGCTTCCATGGTTTTCCTTGACGCGTTCCCTATACTTAGAATGCCCTCCTTACCCTTAAAATCCAATCCAAATGTGATTACCTTTGGGAACATTGCTCTGAACCCTCATTGCTCTGAACCCTCATCCCAGAACTATAAAGACCTCCAGCTTGCCTTGGACCTCCCATTACACTTTATTTGTACCTCCTCCCAGGGGTGGGGAACCTGCTGCCTTGAGGCCACATGTGGCCTTCTAGGTCCTTGGGTGTGGTCTTGTGACTAAGTCCAAGTTTCACAGAACAAATCCTTTCATTAATGGGATTTGTTCCATGAAGTTTGGATTCAGTCAAAGGGTTGCACTTGAGGATCTAGAGGGCCACATGTGGTCTTGTGGCCTCAAGTTCCCCACCACTGTGACCTAGACATTCTTGTGCCCTTTTTATTACAGTTATTTACAGTTACTATATTATAAGCTTCATAAGAGCAAGAACCCATTTTATTTAAATTTTTTATCTCCCTAAGCAGTTAGAAGCACAGATACCATATAATAGTCAATGAATATCAAATTATGAATGAATTAAGTGGAAATGATAAACTTATTTACTTCTGGAGCTTGAATTTAAATGCCATTTAACTCTAGCAGATTCATTAACAACCTTTACAACAAAGTAGGATCACTTACAAAGAAGACTTTCTTGAAATGTATTTCCTCTAACAGCACAGACACTATGTTCACCTTCCAGTAAGTCTGCTGGCCAAGGTATTTGCAGAATGGCTAACTGAGAGCTTAAACAGTTGATGTCAGCTGAAACCAGCAGACATCAAGTCAAATAAATTAATCAGAGATACATTGGAGTAAAAGGTCAAATGATGCACCCTTACTAACAGATAGGCAAACACCAATGAAAGAAAGGTTGCATCATGTCCACCCAAAAAGCACAGAGTAAGCACTCAGAAAGCCTTTGCTGATTGATAGTGTTTTAGCACAAGACGGAATCTGAGTCTGAATCTCAAAGGAAAAAAATTAATCTTAAGTGGAATGGGGGAGAAGGTACAGCTGCAGTCAGAAATCCAAAGAAAAGTTTTGTTTTATGATGTGTCCACCTATGTAGAAAAGACCACTGGAAGCACATTGACTTTCTCAATCACACAGAGACAAAAGCATTTGGGATCAAAGAATCAACATGGAAGAAACCTCAGAAGTCATCTAAGTCAACTCCATCATTTTTTTTATTATTTAAATTGATGCATTAACTACAAGCATTCATCTCTCCTTCCCACTGTCCCCTCTTCATGGAATAACTTAAAGAAGAAAAAGAAAACCCTCCTAACAATATGTCTGATACAGCATAATAAACTCCCACATTGCCCATGTCCAAAAATTTGTCTCATTTTACATTTTAAGTCCATCAGTTCTTGGCAGGAGCCAACCCCTTCAATTTTACAGCTAAGGAAACCGAGGCCCAAAAAGAAACAATTGGTTCACCCACAACACAGAGCTGGTGAATTCCAGAGTTAGCACTCATTCTACTAAACCAAGAGAAAAATCATCCCCCTCAAAAAGCCACTTCTTTTTATAAGTAGAATGTAACTCCTTGAGGTCAGGGATGAGGTTGGGTTTTGGTGTTTGTTTTGGGGATTTTTTTGGTGGGAGGGGCTTATCTTTTTATCCCAGTACCAGAACTGGTGTCTTACACATAGTATATGTGTTTGCTAGATTGAACTGACTTGAATTCTAGTTCTAAAGCCACCTGAGTGATGCTAAAGGCGGGTCACTAAGTCACAGACTCTGGGCATTTTGACTGACTGTCCCCCATGCCTAGAATTCTCTACTTAATTCATCAGAGCTCCTTGGGGGCAAGGACTATCATTTGGCTCTTTATGAGTCTCCAGCTTCTCAAGGTGCCCGGCACATATTAGGTGCTTAATAAATTTTTATTGACTGACTGATTGCTTCTCATCATTATCTACTGGCTGACCTGGCTTCCTTTAAACCATGGTTGAACTCTCACCTCCTATGAGAAACCTTTCCTGATCCTTTATAATGCTCATCACTGCTCTCTGTTGATTATCACCCGTTTATCCTGTATATGCCTTGTTTGTACATGACTGTTTACATTTCTTCTCCTCTATTAGACTGAGTTTCTTGAGATCAGAAACATTTTTGTTTTGTTTTGTTTTTGCCTTACCTTGTATCCCTGGTACTTAACACAGTGCCTGGCACATTATAAGTACTTAATAAATGTTTTTTGATTGATGAATGGTCACCAAGTCTCCCTGAATCTTTCTGGTCAGTTGAGACTCCTTTTAACCATTGCAGAGAATCTGTTTCCCTTGGCTAATTCTTGATCACCAAGGTTGTAAATTCAAAGTTCTTTATGGACAAAGCAGGGGCCAGGGAAGGAAAGAATCTGCTTTCATATTTTCCACTGGCTTAGCTTAAGAGGCTTGTTCACTCTACAAGTTAGCCTTCTCCAGAAGCATCTGATGATTTGTCAGGAGCTAAACTCTATTTTATATTGTCTAACTCAGGATTCTGCCCCCGCTCTTCTGCTGAAGGGAGGGGTTGACCAGTGAATGCACTAACACTGGATTCTGCCTAAACATAAAACTAATTTGAACCATGATTTCACAGACCAACGTCTAATGGAGGAAAAGGAATGAAGAGTGGGGCTCAAATTCAAAACAGGCTTTGGAAAAGCTTAAACAGTCATAAAAATTAATTTCTCTAACCATAGGTCCTAAAAAAAAAAGCTTTTTGTCAATCACATTCCTCCAGTGGTAACTGGTCTCAGGTCACCAGTGATGATGTAGGGAGGCTTGTGCAAAGGAAAGGCCAGTAATCTCCACTTGGGCTTTGGGAGGCCCAGGCAAGCATGCTGCTCTGATTGGAAAGGATATTATGCAGAATTCTGAAAGACTTGCCTGACAGAGTATCATTAAGATAAATAAAGTGGAAGAGAATAAGGATCCGGTCTGTTGGCTTACATCCATAAAAAAAGGTTGCTTTTCATTATAGTTCCCCTTTGTTCCTCATGGAAGTCAGGATATATGTGGAAGTTATATGTATCTCTACATGGGAGAGCTTCCTCTAGGGAATACATGGAGAGGACCCTAACCAAATGCATGTAGAACAAGCCTGTGTCAGGTATGCAGGTATATATCATATGCCTGAACTAAGAGGTTACTTGGGATCACATCATTTCAAATGTTTGGAGAGTCATACATTCTGTCAGTCAGACAATCTAGCCCTTATAAAGTGCCTGCTATGCACTAGGAATAATGCTAAGTGTTGGGGATACAAAGAAAAATGGGAGAAGAAACAGTCCCTGTTCCCAAAGAGTTCACAGTATAAGAGGGGATATGACATGCAAACTACGATAAACAAGCAAGATCTGTATACAGGATAAATCAGGAATAGTCTCAGAGGGATGGCACTAAGATAAAATAGGACTGGAAAAGGTTTCTCATGCAAGGCAGGTCTTCAACAGGTATCAAATGTCATCTTTTCAAAAGTGATGATTTCCAAGGGCTATTTAGCTGAAATCTAAATATCACCCAAAGGGAAGAAAGAGATTCATGACACAAGCAAAAAATAAATAAATGTGAGATAAATTATTTATTTATTAATAAATAAATGTCTTTCCCTTTTCCTCACTCATCACCTCCTCTTCCCCCTCAAAAAAAGCTGACCTTTATTTTGCCATCAGGAAGGCTACTTGTGTTGACCTTTCATTGAACATCAAGGACTGAGGTGAAAGCATCATTCTTTTCCCATTTGGATGAAAGTAGGTCACTGCAGCCTACTCTAGAGGAAAGATTGGGGGAAAGGAAGGAACCCTTCAGGCATTTAAAAGAGGATAGATTTAGAGGCAGAAGGGACCGTAGAGATCATTGGATCCAAGTTTATTATTACAAGATGAGTAAAGAAAGACGTAAAGATCAACTTTCGTCAGTCTATCGGAACTAAACCCAAAGTGGTTAGAAGAAATCTTTTTTAATGCAAGCTAAAAGAGATTTATTCAAGTCCGTCATTTAGCTGTGCTCTTCTTACAAAAATCTTGAAAAGAGTTAAAAATCACAAATTGGAATGTAACTTAATTTCTTTTTTCCACACCAAAAAAAGGAAATTTGGCATAGTGGATAAAGAGAGCTGGCCATGAAGACCGGAAGACTTATTTTTACTTTCAAGTAGCTTTAATTTACATTGTATCTATCTATTGACTCCTCTGATGTCACATTGAAATAGGAGCTTCTTGAGGGCAGAAACTGTGCTTTTGCCTTTATATCCCCAATATAGCAAAGTACCTTGCACGTAATAAATGCTTAATAGCTACATATGGCTGTAAGACCCTACATGAGTCATTTTACTACTCAGGGGATAATATTGCAAATCACAGCTTGTTGGGATTATCCATAGAATATTCAGCTGCCTTTTACAGCATGACTTGCCAATGATTGTGGGAGTTGTGAGAAGGAGTCCAAAGGGAATAATAAAGTATTCAAAGAAACTTTAGTGGCCTCATATGTCTTTGTTGAGCCAACTTCTACAGCAAAGGAGAACATAGGTGAAAGCCAGACATACCCCCTCTGTATTGTTTATTCTAGAATATAAAATAGAGGTTATTCAGGGAGGACCAGCAACTCTGGTGTGAGGGCTGCCAAGCCCTTCTCAGGACTGTTCATCCATTTTTGGTGTCCACTTCTCACCAAACTGTGGTTCCAATCAGCTGTAGCATGCATAGAGGCCACACTCCAGTAAAACCATCTTGGCAGATAGGCTAAACCAAGATGAGGGTAACCATAAGGCCACAAACATTTTGGGGAGTTGGTGGGATGATTTTCCCCAGCAGAGTGGTTAGAGAGAACAATTTGTTACAACAGCCATGTAGGTGGCTTAAGTAGGCATCATGAGACAGTTAGAGCTTGATCAGGCATTGAAGATGCCTGCATCCACTGCATCCTGGACCATCACCAGTTGTCTTGACTTTGTCTTGCCACTGGACTTGGATGACTCTGGAAGAGTAAGTGAGGCTGACTTTTGAGCCAAGCTGCCTCATTTAAATTTAATTCACATGCAAATCAGGACATCATGTCTGATGGTCCTCTTCAAAAAGAAATGACAAATAATAACAAAAGTAACAGAATACAAGAGTCCATAGCCTTTCCCTGATGAGTTGTTAGGTTTCATTGGCTTAGAATGGCCAATGAGAAAAGGAGGTAATTATAACAGATTAAATCACTTACCTGTGGAAGGTTTCAGACTAGCTGAACTCCCACCTCCGAAAGACACAGATATGGGAATGCAATGGCTACTAGCAATGGACCAACCAAGAAAGACTTCATGACCAGCCAGAATACCAATTTCTGCCACTTTGGTCACCAGAGATCATAGGATATTTGACTTAGAAGTGAAAGGGGTATTAGAGGTCATCTGGTCTAATTTTCTCATTTGACAGATAAGGAAATTAAGGCACAAGGAGATTGTGACTTGACCAAGGTCACACAAATGAAAAGTGGCAGAGCTACAATTCAAACTCAGGTCCTCTGACTCCAGCTCCATCATGCTTTCCACTGTGTCATGCCGATGCTATAGTTTTCGTCAACTCTAAAATAACTATGATTCTAGGGAAATCTGGATGTAACGATACCTCACTGGTGCTGTACAAATACAGAAAAAACACTGAACTCAACAAGTAACTGAAAACATATTTAAAGACCACCAAAATCTAACCATTTTCTAATCTTTTCTTTCCTATACTTACCATCTGTTTTCTGTAGATGAACAGTCTTTATAAAGGCCAATGTCATACCAAATAATTTTGTCATGACCCAGTCATTATAGCAAATGAAAGGGACGGAAAGATTATAAAAGCAGACTTATACAAGTCTTTTTGCCATCTGAACTGAAAATAGAAATAATGTTAGACATGTATTTCTCTTTCATAGGCTTTTCATCCACCCCGATGACAATTGAAAGAGGTAAGTATATATTACAATTTATATGGTGGGTTGTGCTATAAGACATAGTGTTATGGCTTCGATGTATGTCACTATACATGACACTGAGTCCCCCTGTCTAGAGTGAAAAATACCCCACGTGGATCTTGGCAGTCCTACACCACCTTGGGGATGTCCAGGTCACATTAGTTTTCCACATAAGTTCCATGGCCACAAGGAACCTAAGGACACAAGATGTTAAAGATTGTTCATTGCAACTTTATCATCTTCCTCATCAAAATTCTGACACTTACATAATGTGTTAAGGTTTCCTGAGTCCTTTAAGCTAGAATAACTTGTTTGAGTCTCACAAGAATTTTTCAAGGAAAAGGAAGACAAAACAGAGACCAGCCTTTCAAGGACTATGAAATTTAAATTCCAACAATATTTATAGAGTACCTACTGTGTCCAGAGTACTGTAAAAGGCCCTGGGAAATATGAATTTTAGAAAAGGTGCAATTTTTGCCTTCATGCCCCAGCTTAGAGTTATAGATAGTACATAATGTTTTAGATGCCTATTTGAAGGAGGAACTAGGAAGTGATAAACATATGTATGAGGAAATAACTCAGGCAGGAGGAGTTTCAGGTTCACATTTATCCCTTTCTGTCCCCTTCTTTGGTTCACATCATAACTGGCTTCTGTGGGCAAAATGAACTCCATTACTGTCCAAAGCAAGCTAGGTGATGCAGTAGAATCCTGAGTTCTGGGTTCAAGTCCTGGCCCTGCCTCTTACTAGCCATGTGACTATTACCATAGGCTCTTTACCACTTGGAACATGTTCATTCAACTATAGAATGAGAAAGTCCCTGAGCATTTTCCAGATCTGGCCAAAGGAATTTCCCTCCAAATTTTGCTTTAAGCTTTTAAATTATCTTTGAGCTTAAACAAAACATGGAAAATTTCAACCCTAAAGTAGAATTTGAAGAAAATGACTAGGAGCTGAAAACTAGAGGTTATAATGAGAACCATATTGAAGAGAATACATATAGGTTAGTATGAAAAATACTGTCTTACAAAATCTATGCACACCTTATAATCCAAATGTATTATCTCAGCAAGATAAATGCACGACGTCTATAAAAATCACTTAATACTGTGTCCCAAAAATCTTAGTCTAGTTTTGAGCCGCAATAACTTTATAAGTATAAGTGCTACAAACTTATCTGAAACTCTATTGTTTCAAAGTATAATTATTTTGTAATATCTACTTATTTTGGGAGTTCTTAATGATATTTAATATTAATTTTAATAAGATGGAGTGTCCTTTAATTGCACATTGTGTGTACAACAAATTGTGGATGGCAGGTGGAAATGCTCTTGGTTGAACCTGAAACTGTCATGTATGTATCAAAACTTCCTTCTCTGGATCATCTTAAGGCTATGATTATAATGCTATCCTTTCAATCATTGAGCAGATGCCAATGAAAGTTTTTTAAAGTTCAAAGAACAACCAGAATGAGGCATAACACAGGAAGGTGATTATACCAGATTCCAATAATATATGTGTGTGTATATTTTTAAAAAATAACTAACCCTTCAAATGTGGCTTTTTAAGTTGTAACATTTATACTACTGAAGTTACTAACACTTAAAATTGTACTAAGACTTTTGCAAAGTCATTTAACCTTAAAATATTATTACAGGAAAATCTTACCAGTTTGCATCTCTCATATCCATTCCTTTTTCTCCATGAATATGGCACCCACCTTCCTTCAGGCACTCAACACCTGAACTGTTCCAATAGTCTCCTAATTGATCTGCCTGATTTCATGCTCTTCCCTCTCCAACCATCCTCAGAAATAAAGAGGGATTAAGTTACTTGCCCCAGATCATTCAGTCAAAAAGTAATTAGGATTCAAATCCAAGGCTCTTAATTCTAAATCCATACACTTTCCTCTAAACTACACTGCCAGGATCCCTACCCACCTTCACATACTGTATGATGTAAATTCGCTATTTCCTACACAACCTGGAGAAATTTAAATACCCCAAAGTGAGAATTTTTAAATATATCTTATAGGGACAGAACTATTTTAACAGAAACTGCTTGAAAAAAAAAGAAAAATAGATTCATATTTGTATTCAAATAGCTTGGGAAGGGAGGTATTTACATTGTAAGTATTTCTTGGATTCTTACATATCTTCAGGCATCCTTACTGTTCTCCCACATCCTATAAGTTGCCTGCTGGAGCTCAGCTCCTATTAGCTTTGAACTAGCTAATGGTCAATCATCTTTCAAAAGCTTAGGGTAGATTCCGCTCAGCCCCCTTTGGCCCCTTTACACTCAAGCAGTCCACATGGCAGAAAGGCCACCCCATCTCTACTATGGTCTTTCATAAAGTCGCCAATGTATTTGGCAGATTTTATAACTATTGCTAACAAAGGCTGCTTGTAGCAGCTACCAGATGTGCTGGCTCCTGGAACTCAGTGGTGAAGGACAAACACAGACCAGCACCACAGAAAGGGCTGTTGGCAACAGGATTTCCAAACAGTTTCTGAGTGCTCACTGTGTGTCTGGCCCAGTATTAGGCAACATAGAACACTAAGACCTCCTCCCTTCCCTTGTGACAGTCCATTCACAGATGGACATATTATTTTAAATCTTATAAAGCGGCATAGCAACAAGTAACAGCTGTACACTTAATGTGGTGTTTTTGGTCAACTAGAAAAATAATAATAATAAATACACAATAATAATGAGGGAGGAGAGGAGGAGGAGGAGGAAAAGAATTAAATTAGCATTTATAAAGTGCTTTGAGGTTTGCTAAACAATTTGCATGTTGTCTCAGAATAAGAGACCATAGAAGACACCAAGTCAAACTCCCTGAATTTTACAGATTATAAACTGGTGCCCAAAGATACTTACTTATTACTTACTTATGACTTGCCCAAGTTCATATTCCCAATCGAAATAATAACAAAAAAAGATATCACTATGACATTGGTGGCTCTGTAAAACTGGTTTAAGAGTTACTCATCGCCTAAGACATGCAAAAAATAATTATTGGGCCACGGTGACTCCTACAACCCTAACAAGGTTTTTACGAGTGGAAGGAGACCAGTGGTACTGGGGCATCTGTTTATTTAAATATTCTATCATCAATGAGATGAGGGAGTGGAAATAAATGGCACTGTCCTTGAAATCCAAAGTCATAGATTCAAGTCTCAGCTTCAACCCTCATGAGCCATTGGGTAAATGACTAAGTCTGATATATCTTCAGTTTCCCTATTCTAAAATCCTAACATGATTCCAACAATCCTCCCTTGTGAGGTAATTGTGAGGATCAAATGAAGTTGTGGGCTCATTTTATAGATGAAGACAATGAGACTCAGAGAAGTTAGGCAGCTCATAGATACATAGCTATATGGGGGATGAACTGAAGAGAGAATAAGAGATGTGTCCCTTGGGAAGATCTTTTGGTAGTTACATATAAGAAGGACTAAACACTTGGAGAAAAGAGCCCAGTTAGAAGGAAATGATGAGGGCCCAAGGTAGTTGTGTGAGTGGAGGGGTGATGGATATGAGAAATGTTGTGTAGGCAGAAGTGATAACATTTGGCAACAGAATGGATATGGGGTATGAAAAAGAGAGAAGAATCAAGGATTATCCAAGAAGAAGGAAGGGAGGGAAGGGGGGAATGAGCCTTTATATGTCTATTGTGTACCAGGCACTGTGCTAAGTGTTGTTTTTGTTATTGTTAATAAACATTATCTCACTGGATCTTCACAATAACCTTGTGAGGTAGATGTTATTATTATCCCCATTTTTAGTTGAGAAAATTGAGACAAATAGAAGTGAATTAATTAGGGTCACATAGCTGGACCAGTGGTAGTGCCTTCAACAAAAAGGAAGGACTGGTTTAGAGGAAAGATAATAAGTTCTGTTTTGTATACATTGGGATTAAGATGACCATGGGACATCCAAGATGCAATAAAAAGCATGTAATTGATGACATGATAAGAGTAGCTGTCAAAACTGCACATGACATTCAGGGCACTCTACATAAACATAGGAGTCAACTGTAGAAAAGTAAACTCATGAAAGCTTATGGTATGTTGTGGATACAGAAGTGAAGGGGACCCTGGAAAAGCCTCTGGACAACTCCCATGATAAATTGCCTAGAGATAATGACCCTGCAAAGCAAACTTAAGAAGGTGTTGTCAAACTAGCGGGAGGAAAACCAGAAGAGGGCAGTGTCATGGAATTCAAGGAAAAGTGAGTGTTCAGAAGGAGAAAGTGGTCATCAATATCAAAAACTACAGAGAGGTCAAGAAGATGAGGATGATAAAACCTAATTAATTTAGTAGTAAAGAGATTCTTGGTAACCGTGGAGTTTTAATCCAGTTGTGGGAATGAAGTCAGATGGCAAGTGGTTAAATGAGGATGTAATTGAGAAGCAGAGGAGGCAAATATAAGCAATGCTTTCTGGGAGCTTGATAGTGAAAGACAGGAAATGTACAAGAAAATAGCTTTAAAGACAGTGAAGGTGTTTTAATGGCAGCTTGTTGGGAACAGGGAAAGAATAAACAGAAAAAGAAAAGCTGAAGCTGAGAGAACGATCACTGAAGTGAGTTCCTAGAGAAGATATGAGGGAACATGACAGAGTGCTAGTCTCCAAAGTGAGAGGCACATCCCTCAGGAATGAATGAAGAAATTAATTAGGGAATAGGTAGTCATTTCTATTGATATCTGTTTTTATCTAAAGAAAAAGGAAACTAGCCTTTACTAATATTTAATATACAGGTTAACATTGGTCCCACAGTTTGAGCCATTCATTAAATGCTCATGTTCCATAAAGTACATTAAGTATCTTAAGAGTAAAATTCCACAGTGAGGAGGAGTGATTGGAGGAAGAGTAGACAGTAGTATCCTCATTTGTTCACTCACTTTCAGAATACTGAGAAATATTGCAGTTTATGTGTGTCAGTTAAGTGGATTTATAGCATATATTAACTAGTTTAGCTAAACTAACCCTATACATATGGAGAATTTACTTTTTAAAATTCCTGCAAAGATGTCATGGATGGAAGATTAAAAAATTCTCAATCTTCAATTTATTATATTAAGTTATTTTCTGCTATATTATTATATTAGTCATATTAAATTTAAATTTATTATATATAATTATATTATTTGTCATAGTAAATTTATAATTTATATAAAATGTGTTTATATATTTTATAATATACAAATGCTATATGTAACACAATATATATCAATTTATAATAATAAATTTAAGTTTATCATTAAAATGTAAACACAAGCAATCTAGAAGAAAATAGCTAAACTGGTGATTATACCTCTAATTATTATGTCTTCACTGGTCATGTTATGAAGGAAAGGCAATCACTATCCAATGAGATCTGAAAAGGACAACCCCCAACATATGAAATTATCAAGATCATTAAAAACATGGATTTATCTCCACTATTGTTATTATGGATAGGTAGCTAGGTGATGCAAAGGATAGAGCACTGGGTCTGGAGAGAGGAAAACCTGAGTTCAAATCCATCCTCAGGTTGGTTTCCTAGCTGTATGATTTTGGCAGATTCACCTCTGTCTGCTTCAATTTCCTCTTCTATAAAATAGGAATAACAATACACCTACATCTCAAGGCTATTATGAATATCAAATGAGATAATATTTATTGTGTTGTTGTTATTGTTAGGTTTGTCCTTCATTTTTGAAGAGCACCATGACATCAGGGAAATGATATCTTGTCTTACAAATGAACTGGATTTAAGTGAGGCGGGGCTGTGCAAGGTCACCAGCCTCACTTTCTCCTCCAGATCCATCTGGGTCCAGTGGCCAGATATTCACCAGGATGACTGAAGATGGCCTTGGATGCAATGAGAGACCAATAATATTTATAAAACTCTTTGAAATCATAAGATGCCATACAAATGCTAGCTATTATTATTGCTAATAATAAATCTGATCCTATGAGTATCTTATGGATAGACAGCTAGGTGGTGCAGTGCCTAGAGTACTGGGCTTGAAGTGAGGAAGATCTTAGTTCAAATCTGGCCTCTGACACTATGTAATCCCAAATAATTCCCTTAATCTCTGCCTCCACTTCCTCATCTGTAAAATGGAGAAAATAACACCTACATCCCAGGGTTGTTGTGAGTATCACATAAGATATTTGTAAAGCACTTAACACATTGCCTGGCATATAATAGGAACTTAATAAAGGCTTATTTCCTTCCTTTCTTCCTTCCCCTTGTTGTATGAGAGTTTCAGGAGGAAAAGCTTCTGCATCAGATAAAGGAAAACACAGCTTCTAAGTGACTGTGACTCTCCAACTGGCATCATATATCTTTGAGTTCCAGCAAGGAGAGCATCATGGTGACCATGTTGGTGCTGGAAACTTAACTCAGTGAACTTGCATCAGCTGTTCTTTTATGTTTCCTTTTCTGAATAGATTTGGAGATGATGGCAACTGGAAAATTGGATCAGGACTGACTATTTTACCAATATACATTTATCAGGAGTTTGGATAGTGCCAAGCCCAGGCAAAATGTAAAATGCTGAAAAGTCCTAAAAATTGCTTTATGTTCTGATGAGATTTACATATCAACCTCTCATCTATTTCTAACAATAGTTAAAAATCAGGTTGCTGGATCCTATTTTAAGTTTATATTGGAAAAACACTTCCTCACTTATATTGGAAAAAATATGCTTGTAAATGACCCATGATTACTATTCTTTTTGTTTGTAGGAATAAATTACTTATTGTATACTTGACTCATATTGCACATTGAGCATAGTTTTTACTCTTCTTTTTGGGGGAGAACCTAAATATGATTAATAATCTAATCCACTATAAATAAAATTGTCCTTGTGTACCTGAAACCAAAGAGTATGAAAATTGGAAACTTAACCTTTCTTAACAGAGGCAGGCTCCTCCAGAACTGACTCTGGTACAGACTTCATACCTGGGTACAGGACAGGGAGTGGAAGCATTTCTTTCAACTACTGTGATGACCCAGCAGCAATGCCTCCAGGATGGAATAGAAGTCATGTAGATCTACTGAGAGATAATAGGTTAGCAGAGGCATTGACCTGAGGACAAAAGAGAAGGTTTGGAGAAGGTGATAGAGGATAAGTAAAGGAAAAATAAAAAGTTTGCATGCAACAGTGGTAACAGAGAAGGCTCTATTGAAATGAGATGAAATAAGATGACATGAATTTATAGTAGACTAAGTCTGGAAGTGATGTGACTTCTTCTGATACTGTTGATTGACTTAGGGATACGAGCAGAGAAGGAATAGGATAAAGTTGGTCTAGGGCTGAGGATGGGTAAATCACTAATGTCTTTTAGGACAAAAGGCAAGGAGTATCAAGTGGAGGGCAATATATTGTTGGAGTGATCATCGAAAGGATAAAGACTGTGAAGAGAGGAAAATCAAGTCAAAGTAAAGATGACAGACTGGGGAAAAGGGATACATGAAGAGACTAAAGATTGTGGCAAAGAATAATTTTAGAAGAAGCACATGGAAAGATAGAAAGACAGGAGATTATGATGATAAAGTAGAATCTTAGAACTCAAGACCAAGAATTTAGCACAGTTATGAGGAGTCAATCAATCATTAAGTATTTGTGAAGTGCCTGCTATGAACTTTTAAAAATGATCAATGCCAGAACTATACAAATTATTCTTAAAAGTACAGAAAGCACTCAATGATATTCCTTGATGAGACAAATATAGTGCTAACACCTCCAAAAGGGAAGGATAATGTAAGTAAGAACTATAAACTAATATCATTCATGAATATTGATTCAAATTTTTATGAAGTCCTGTCAAATTTTGGTTTCTACAAAAATGAGTTCAAAAGACTCTCAATGTACACAATATAAATCTTAGGTAATTTATTCCTATGAACAAAAGGAATATTAAGCACCACATACCAATTCATCCAAGAAATCATTCATTATGGCCAAGTTTAATTTATACCAGGCATGTAAGAATGGCTTGACATTATCGTAATTGTTTTTATTGTTTGTCATTCACTTCTCAAAGAAGTTCAACATTAGGAAAACAGTCAAGATAATCATATTAAAAACAAAAACATCTAAAACCACACAATTATCTCAGAAGATGAAGAAAAAGTCTTTGACATAGTACAATATTCATTTGTGCTTTAAAAAAAAACCTTACAAAGTATAGGCATAGAGGAACCTTGAATATCATAAGAAATATCTATCTAAAATCAAGCCCACTCTCCCTGTTACTATTTGTCATGGTTCTAGAAATGCTAGCAATAGTAATATTAGAAAAGAACTTAGCATACAACTAAGAAAAGAGGAGATAATGCTATCCTGTTTGTTACTGACATGATTAATGATTTACTTAAAAAATCCGATGGGATCAGCTAAGATACTGAGACAATTAAAAGCTTCAGCAAAGCTGTAGGAAACAAAATAAATAAAAGTCAGTAGCCTTTCTACATCATACCATAATACATGACAACACCAAAACCCAAAAGGCAATAGCAGGGAAATACCATTTAGAACAACTACAAGATACAAAAAGTATTTAGGGATCAAGCTATCAGAGCACACAAATTATTTGCATAGATTCCATTAGAAATTGTTCCTTAAAGAAATAAAGAACAACGTAAATAGCTAGAGGAATATTGACTGCTCATAGCTGGGCCATACCGATATGATACCAAAGTAAAATTGTACTTTTGAAGTATTACAATCACACTAACAAAGGGTATTTTACAAACCTCAATAAAATAATACCAAAATTCATGTGGAGTTAAGAAAAAGATCTAGCATATCAAAGGAAATAATGAAAAAAGGGGGAAATCATGCTGCCAGATCTCACATTCTACTGTAAAGCAGCAGTTATTCAAACTATGAAGAATTGGTTGAAAATAGAGACATAGATCAATGGAACAGAATCTGAAACTGTAGGAATCAGTTACCTAGGACTGGATAAACCAGAAAACATCAATTACTTAGGAAAGAACTCACTATTTGGTTTAAAAAAGACTTCTGAGAAAATTAAAGGCAGTCTGGAAGAAATTAGGCTTAATCTAATATTAGGTTTCATAACAAATTCCAAATTAACATACAACCTTAATATTAAAATTCATACCATAAAAATTTAGAAGAGTAGCATACCACATATCTTTTAAATGAGATTTATTTTCACCCAAACAAGGAATAGAGACAATTACAAAAGAAGATAACTTAGACTACACAAAACTGAAAAGACTCTGCATAATGAAAATGAATGCATCTAAGATAAAAACAGAAGCTGTTAAATGACCAGGGGAAAAAAATTGTATCAGATTTCTCAGGTGAGTGTTTGGTGTCCAAGATATAAAAACAACTTATGATAGATAGATAGACAGATGTGTAGGCATATCGTATGTCTGTGTCTAGATAGACAGAGAGAGAGAGAGATGGATGGATGGATGGATGGATGGATGGATGGATGGATGGATGGATGAATGGATGGATGGATGGAAGGATGGATAGAGTAGATAGATAGATAGATAGATAGATAGATAGATAGATAGATAGATAGATAGATAGATAGAGATAGAGATAGAGATAGATAGGCAGATAGATGGATGGATGGATGGATGGATGGATGGATGGATGGATGGATAGATAGATTAGATAGATAGATAGATAGATAGATAGATAGATAGATAGATAGATAGATGACAGATAGATAGATATACACCAAAATTCATTCTCCAATAGATAAGTGGTCAAAGGTTTTGAACAAATAGTTCTCAAAAGAATTGCAAGCCATTAACTGTCATGGAAAGAATGCTTCAAATCACTAATAATAGACAAATGAAAATTAATATAGCCTTGAGATTTTGTCTTACACATGGAAAATTAACAGTGTGAACAAAAAATGAGAACTGTCCATGCTGGAGAGGTTGTGGGAAGATAGGTATATTACTGTATTGTTGACTTAACTGTTAATCAGTAAGAGCAAAACAGCAATTGGTATTATGCATACACAGTGACTGAAATGCCCATACTTTTATACCACTAGTAGTGGTGTAAAATTCCACTAGTAGTCTTATACACCAAGAAGGGCAATGGTAGGAAGAAAGACCCTATATTTATGTCAAAATATTCATAGTAGCACTTTTTGTGGTACCAAAGAAGAAAAAAAAATAAATGTCTATCAATTGCAGAATGACTAAACAAAATGTAGCATATTAATATAATGGATATTTTTGTGTTGTAAGAAATAATGATTATGACAAATACAGAAAAACATGGAAAGATTTATGATGCAGAGTAAAGTGTGACGAGCCAAGAAAATGATATACATAATGACTACAAAAATGTAAGTAGAAAGAATCAGCACAAAATAAAAGTGAATGATTTAAAATTACAGAGAATAAGCATGACCCTAAACAGGAGAAATTAAAAGGACACACACACACACACACACACATACACACTCCTTTGCAGAAGTGGAAGGTCCATAGATGTTGTATATTGCATATATTTTCAGACTTTTATCACTGTATTAACTGGTTTGGGGAATTTTTTTTTTTGCTTTTTTTCTTTTGACTTTATTTTAGACTCAAGGGCCAGAATACAAATACAGAATAGAGAAAAGAAACAAAAACATAAGCTTAAATATTAGAACTTAAATGCAAAGAAAAAAGCATGTTGTATTACAGCAAAACATAAGAGAGAATTCAAAGTGTGTAATTAATTTTCACTTCAAGAAAACTTGTATGATAAGTAAAACACATTGTGATGAGAATTGTCTCTTTGCTTCCTTGCGAGTTTTCTTTTGTTATCTGCTGTGCACTTTTCTACTTTGTTCTATTTCCCTCTTTCTCCACCTCCCAGAAGGCTACAATAAAGTTAAGATATGTTTCCCTATAGCTGTAGATATAGACATAGACATAGACATATACTTTCTCAAACATATTCTCTTTCTGATCTTTGTTTTTGTTTGTATATATCTCTTCTTTCCTTTTCCCTCCTGTATTCTCTACTTTACTTCTACCTAATACCTTGCCTTCCAATTTCTTGCCTACCTCCCCCAAGGATCCCTCCCCTATCCTCCCATAAATTCCCATAAATCTAAACACCCTCCTATATTCCCCTTTTACCTATTACCTCATTCTCCCCTCTAAAGATCCCTCCCTTGTCCTCCCCCTTCCCTATGCCCCTACCATTTTATTTCTTCTGAATTTAGAAGACTTTTATACACATATATATGAGTATAAATATATATATGTGAGTATAAATGTATATATGTATAAAATTTCTCTCTTAAACCCATTCCCAATGAAAGTAGTTACCAAAACTACCAGCCTTCCTCCCCTAATTCCTCTGTATCAGTTCTTCCTCTTGTACCTCATTTGTATGAAAATAATGACCCTTTTTAGCTGTTCCTAAATAGTTTTACTTTTTAAATTCATATCATACTCAGGTTTTCCCCAGTTGTTCTCATGACCTACTCAATTATTAATAAGAATTTATGCATTTTATATATATAAAAAGTAAACAGTCTATCCTTATGAATCCCTTATAATCAGTCTTTGGTATGTACCTTATACATCTCTTGTTTCTTGTAAGTCAAATCTTCTACTGAGTTCATGATTTTTTTTAACAAAATCTTTAAAGTCTGAAAGTTCATCAAATGTCCATTTTTTCATTCACAATAATACTTAACTTTGCAGGATATGATATTTTCAGCTGGAACCCCAGTAATTTTGCTCTTTGATATATTGTGTTCCAAGACCTATGATCCTTTAATGTCTCTGCTGCTAGGTCTTGTATGATTCTAATTGTGGCACCATCATATTAAAATTGTTTTAATCTTGATATTTTTGATATTTTATCCTTGAGCTGGGGGTTTCAGAATTGGACTATGATATTCCTATGAGTTTTCTTCATAGGATCTCTTTTAAGTGGTTATTGATGGATTTTTTTTTTCTGTTTCTATTTTGCCCCCTTGTTCTAATGCTTCAGGACAATTTTCTTTAATTATTTCTTGTATTATTTATCAATATTCTTCTTTGATCACAACTTTCACTTGGTCCAATTATTTTTATATTTTTCCTTCTTGATCTAGTCTCCAAATCTGTTGTTTTTTTATAAGATGTTTCACTTTCCTTTCTATTTTTTCATTAGTCATATTTTATTTAATTATTTCTTGATCTCTGATAATTTCACTGGTTTCACTTTCCCCAATTCTAATTTTCAAGGTGTCATTTTCTTCTTTAAGATTCTGGATCTCCTTTTCTAACTGATAGGCTTTCCTTTTATAACCTTCTTGTTTTTCTTGGATTTTTTTTCATTTTTCCTCTATCTCTTTTATTTGATTTTTAACTCTTTTTAAAGATCTTCTATGAATTCTTTTTCAGCAGGTGACCATTTGATGTTACCCTTTGGGGGTTTCTTTACTTCAATATCCTCCTCTGAAGGTGAATCCTGGTCATCTCTAATCCTGTAATGGCTTTCTGTGGTTGGATTCTTTCTCCTTTGCCTGTGTATTTTTTGTGGTAATGTAATGTAATTTTGTGGTAATTTGTGTGATCACCTCTAACCCTGAGGTATGGGGGATGGTGCCTCTTGCCCCAAATCTTCAGTTCTCCCCTCTAGCTTGGAGCCAAAGCCAAACCTCCAACCTCCTGTAAGTGCCCACCATCAGGGGATTTCTACCCCATTGCTTCTGCACTCACCAGGCGTGTGCTGGATTCTTCTCATCCCTACTGATCTCTGCAGCACAGCTGGGTCTGACCTTCCTAATCAGCAGAGGTTCCCTCAATCTTACCGGGCTCAAATGTCCAACTCCCCTCACTTATTCCCAGGGAGTTAAAGTTCCTGTGACTGGGGCTGAGGCAGCCTCTCAAACCAACTAACCGCAGGGCTTGTAGTTTGTTGTTAAAGAAGACCCTAGCCTGGAGGTGGTAACACTTCACAGGGACCAAACCTCCTCCTGGGATTTTTCTTCCAGTCTTCTCAAATTGTCTCAAGAAGACCCCAATTGTGCCCCTGTTTTTATTTATCTCCACACACACACTTGGTTCACCCTAAGGTGTTATTTTAACTCTTTTTGGGGGGGTAAATCTTGAGAGTATGGAATTTTCTGACCTATTCCGCCATCTTCCCAGAATCCTCTCTTGTTCTCTTTTCTTTAAAAAAATATAATTGGTTTTATGGTATGGCTCTCTAGGAAAGGGAAAGAAGACAGCTTGAGAAATTCTGGTGATGTAAAAAAACAAAAGATATCAATAAAAATTTAATTTTTCAAAAAGACAATGAACGTTGAAGGCTTAGAAAAAACAAGCATGACTGCAAAGAAATCACATGAGAAGAAACATCTGATTCTTTTACGGAAGTGGGAAGTTGCTGAGTGTGGAACACTGTATAGATCCTCAGACTTTTTTTTGCTCTATTTATTGGGTTTGCAGATTTTTTTTCTCTTTTCTTCTCTAAAAATAATATTTTTCAGAAAGGGTGCTCTGTATGAAGAGGAATGAAGAGATATGAAAATAAATGATATCAATATTAATATATGTTAAAAATAATTTTAACCCTGCTACCATTGAGGATACAAAAACAAAGAATTAAACAATCCCTATTCACAATGAGCTTACATTCTAATGGGGAGAGAAATACATACAAAATATGTGTAGCATAGAGATACAGTTAAAAATAGTTTGGGAAGAAGGATACTAGTAGTTGGTGATGGGGAGGAAATTGGGAAAGTCTTCATGAAGAAGAGGGTACATGAGTTGTATTCTAAAGATGGCTAAAGGTACCTAAGGATAAAATGAATGCCCTCATTAAAGCAGTAGATGTAAATGTCGAACCATTCTGGTCTGGATTATTTGCAAAGGCCTTATCCAATGTGAACACTGGAAGTCTTATCTGCAATGTAGGAGTTGGTGGACCTGCCCCAGAAGTTGGTGGTGCCACCCCTAGTGGAGCTGCTGCTTCTGCCAAGGAGAAGAAAGATGAAGTCAAAAAAAAAAACAAAATTCAGAGGAGTTTGGTGATTACATGGACTTTGGTCTGTTTGACTAAATATTTTTTGTAACATTGAATAGAAAATTTAACTCAAAAAAAATAGCACACATTGCTATGGAATTGTACAGATACAGTAAGAGTAATTTAGTGCTGATCTCTCTACTCTCTAAATATCTCTTTCATTATGTAATTTATCACTTATTAATACAGTCTCTGGGCAGCTAGGTGGAACAGTGGATAGAGTATTGGGTCTGAAGTCTACTATGTGACCCTGAGCAAGTCACTTAACCCATTTCCCTCAGTTTCTCATCTATAGAGAGAGCTGAAGAATGAATGACACTCCAGGATATCTGTCAAAAAAACTCCAAATGCAATCATAGAGAACTGGACATGACTGAAAAATAACTTAAAAAAAAATACAGCCTCTCTTTTCTCCAGGAAACTTGGTGGAGCTATGAGTATCCATTTGGACAGGTTCAATCTTACCTTACCTTACAAATTGAAAACTGTACATCCTCCCTGAGCACTGAGCACTACTCATGTCTGAAGTCCTTTGAATTGTTGGCGTATCACTAATGGAAGAAGGCATAGCTATTTGTCATAGTAGATAAAGGACTAGACTTGGAGTCAGGAAAACAACTTCACATCTGGTCTGAGACACTAAATAGTAGCTGTGTGACTCTGAGAAAGTCACTTAAACTTCTCAGTCTCAGTTAACGGGGATTACCATAGCACCCACCTCATAGGTTTGCTGTAAGGATTAAGTGAGATAGCATGTGAAAAGTACTTTTCAACCATTAAAGCACTACGTAAATATTACCTTGGAAACAACAAGGTACAGTAAAGAGAGTACTGAATCATAAGACCCAAAAGTGAATCCTGGTCCTACAACTTCTGTGACCTAAGACAAATCACTCAATGCCTACGGGTCTCCATTTTCTGCAAGATGAAGTGGATTAAGCTAAAATACCTCTAAGGTCTTTTCCACATCTAGATCTATCATCCTTTCATTATACTTGGTAAATATCAGACTTAGGTAAAGATACCTCTCCTGACTCCCACAAGGCAGGTTTGGGCTAGCTCAGCAAAGAAAGTTCAGGAAATTGTCTCGATGCACAAAAAAGACAATGTTTTCAGGAAAGGTTGTTAGAAATTCCCCCATAGTTGAAATTAAGGTAGACTGAGGCACCAAGTTCTGAGTAGGATCAATTTATTAGTAAAGTGCGAATTTAACATAAACAAAATTTCAGCTTCCCCTGCAAAGGTAAGAACTAACATGAGAAGGACAGTTCCTTTTTGGAGTTTTGGAGAGTTCAGAAAATAGGAAGGCTAGCATCATTGATGGAAGAAAATATAATTGGATGGAAGTTGGGAATGAGGGCTAGTAACAACCTCCTCCTTCCCTCTTGTGACTAAGAAACGTTCATTGTTTGAGTTCAACTCTATCTGCAAGGACAGAGAGCAAACCATAATTCTTTCAATGACAAACCAGACATCCGTGATACAAGAATAGAACAGTGAGTAATTAACAAGAGAACTAGATTTCTAAACTTAACTCATTATAGAACAGCTGAATTTCCAAACTAAGTTCAGAGTCAAAGAATCATGTCTTAGGCAGTTACAGGACAAAAGTCAATCAATTGCAAATAGGATCAATTTTAAAATGATACAGAATTAATCTCATTATTTCATAGTAGAGGTCATTTAATAAGCCAATGATGCCCAATTGCCCTTTTAAGTGTTCATGTATCTATGCAATTAGGTCACATCATGACAAAACAGATGGATAAAAAGCAAAGTCTTCTTTAAAAAGTATCTTCCCTGTGTCTAAGGCTCCAGATCTAAGTGATGCTAGAAATATAGCACCAAAGAGCTGACAAGACAGTTCTAGGCAGAGGTCAACCTTGCCTCCTAAGATCTTCCCTGGCAACTGGGCTTGACATTCTTGGAGGAGACAACAAAGGATACCCCAGAGACAGGCTAGGTGTCAACTAGCTAACCAGACAACTCTACCCTGAGCCAAAACAGCATTCATGAAACATTTGCCATTCCCTTCTCTGTCACTCCTTACTCAAGAATATACTAATTATATTGTGATTATATGTCTCTTTCTATTGCCCTATATTTTTGTAAATGTTTAAACAAAGATTAAAAAGCCTATTTAAACTTTTTTAAATGCTCTAAATCACTATTTATTAGAGAGATGCAAATCAAAAACAACTGGGAGGTACCACATCACACCTATCAGATTGACTAACATGACAAAACAGAAAAATGATCACTGTTGGAGGAGACATAGGAGAGTTAGAACACTAATTCATTGTTAGTGGAGCTGTGAGCTGATCCAACCATTCTGGAGAGCAATTTGGAACTATGACCAAAGGGATATAAAAATGTGCATACTCTTTGATTCAACAATACCATGTCTAGGGCTGTATCCCAAAGAAATCATAAAATGGAAAAAGGTCCCACATGTACAAAAATATTTACAGCAGCTCTTTTTTGTGGTGGCCAAGACCTGGAAATCAAGGGAATGCCCATCAACTGGAAATGCCTGAACAAGTTGTGGTATATGAATGTAATGGAATACTATTGTGCTATAAGAAATGATGAACAAGCAGACTTCAAAAAACTCTGGAAAGACTTATATGAACTGACATTGAGTGAAATGAACAAAACCAGGAGAACATTATAAAAGGCAGTAACAGTCACAGTGTGCAAGGACTGTTTATAACAGATTCAGCCCTTCACAGCAATGCAAGGACCTAAAATATTCCCAAAGGACTCGATGCAAAATGCCATCCACATCCAGAGAAAGAACTACAGAGTTGGAATTCAGAATGAAGTGGACTATTTTCTATTTTGTTAAGTTTTGGTTTGGTTTGGTCTTTCTCATGGCTTCTCCCATTCAGGAAGATTCATCTCCCTGAGTTCAAATCCAGCCTCAGACACTTACGAGCCTGTGTGACCTTGTATAAGTCGCTTAGCCCTGTTTGCCTCACTTTCCTCATCTGCAAAATGAGCTGGAGAAGGAAATGGCAAACCATTCAACTACTTCTGCCAAGAAAATCCCAAATGGAGTTGCAAAGAGTCAGACACAACTGAAAATGACTGGACATCAACAAGGGTTCGAACAAAAATAGAAGCAAGGGGGATGAGAAAAGATATTTTAAAGGTAGAATTAACATTATTTGACCTCAGATTTATAGAATTCAGAACCACAAAATATTACAGCTAGAAGAGCCTCTACAAATGACTATATAAATGAAGACCAATTAAAATATTCACCCAAACAGATAGCAAGTAAAAATGCTGTAACTCACACTCAAAGCCAAGTCTTTTTAGAGTGCAAATTGAGTGATCTTTCCCCAGTATCCCAAAGACTTGGAGGCAAGAGAAAATATGGTAAATGATAGGAATATGACTCCAAAGTTTTGAGCTTAAATGACAGAAAAGATGGTGGTACCATAAAGAGATACAGAAAATGTCTTTCCCAATAGGTGGCAGCAGAAAGCAGCATATGGAGAAGTTCGGCAGAAGGTAGCAGAAAGCAGTGGAATGATCACCAGACAAGAGAGGTGACCCGTAGAGAGCAGAGCCCCAGTGATTAGCAGAGAATGTGGAGAGCAGGGAAAGTATAGATAGTTGGATGGTGCAGTGAGTAGAGGAACACTTCCGGATCTCAAAACTGGCCTCAAACACTGACCCTGGGCAAGTCACTTAACCCTGTTTGCCTCAGTTTCCTCATCTGTAAAGTGAGCTGGAGAAGGAAATGACAAACCACTCCAGTATCTTTGCCAAGAAAAACCCAAATGGGATCATGAAGAGTCAGACAGAACTGAAACAACTGAAGAAAGTATTGCACCCAAGGACATGGGCAGCCAAGGATCAAAAGTCCAAGTTATTCCGGTGACACATGGCCCCTAGCCACCAGAGATCTGTGTGTGTGCAGTCCATATATACACACTGCCCATAGGGTTCTGGTTTCATGATCCTTCATGTATGTTCTCTACCTACATGTGTTCCCTACATATGTGCTCTCCATGCGTGAGCTTGTGTATATGTGTCCTTCCGGAAACCGAGAAAACAGATTAACTCAGAGTGACTCTGAGATGGATATCTTGTTTTTCAGAAACAAAGAGAACATTGAAGAGTTCCTTAAGCAGGATTGAAAAGATTTATCAAATGCTACAACTCCAGGTGAGGAGCAAGTCCCAAGCTAAAAATGAAGATGAAGACTTCATCTCTTTTCAAAATGCCCCAAATATATTCAATCACCTACTTTATGGCAGGTACTGTGCTAAATGCAGAAGGCACAAAGACATAAGTTAAACTTACTCTCATTGTAGGGACTGGACCTATGATTCTACTTGTATAGGGAAGTCCCAGGTATGGAAACTCCCTCTACCATTGCAGGTAGAGAACTTCACTGCACCTTAGAATCTTAGAGAGTTGCTAGAGCAGAGATGTCAGACTCCTGATCCACCTGCACAATGAAGAATGCTTCCCCACTCAAATTAAAATATAACTGGAAATATTTAACTAAATAAAAGTACAATAAAACAGATAATGTTAATTTATGGTTTTCTAAGTCAACATGCTACCCACAGGTATATATCTCTATTTTAATATAATGTCACTGGCTTAGAGTACTGAGAGGTTACATGATTTGCCCAAGGTCACACAGGTGATATATCTTGAAGGTAGGACTTGTAAAAAAATCTTCTTGACTTCAAGGCCAGATCTCCATCCATTGTACCCCTGGGTCATCTCTAGTCGACCTGATAAATATCTGGCCACTGGACCCAAATGGCTCTGGAAGAGAAAGGGAGGCTGGTGACCTTGCACAGCCCTCCCTCATTCAAATCAAAGTAACTACAAGTCATGTCATCATCTCCCTGATGTCATGATCCTCTTCAAGCATGAAGGACAAACGCAATCTATTATACCACCCTGCCTTTCTCATACACACACAAGTACATACAAAATAGATACAAGGCATTGGGGGAAGGGAGAGAGGATCATGCAGAAGGTAGTACTTAAGAGTCTGTCCTGAAGGAAATGTGGGTTGGTTCTAAGAGGTAGAGGGGAAGAGGAACCACATTCTAGGCATGGGTCACAGCCATTAAAAAAGGCACGGTGATGGGAAATAGAATACCACATACAAAGAACAATACAAACTCTGCCATCTTGAACTTCAGCTTTGCCAAAATACTTCAGTAATTAACAGTCAAGTTGAAGAGTTGAAATTCCTATAAAAATCAAAATGGATTTAACATAAAATATACTATGAAAAATTATAAAACAGATTTAGAAGAAACTCTGCTGTCTCAGCTCTTGGACCTTCCTCAAGGAAAAACAACACAGCTGCACAGAAACCCTTAAATATTGTTTCTCAATCACCAGCTCTTTTGCAGCTGTTCACTCGTCAGGTGGGGATCCAGAGCAGAAAATAATGACCTGAAAAAATTGCTGGGACACACGGCTTCTAGTCTTAAAACTCTCTTTTACAGAGGACCTGTCTTAATGATGGTTAGTCAATTGTTACCAAAGGGGCCAAGAAAAGAGATGTGGAAAGGAACACATAGGAGAAGGGAGTCCTATCTGACTTGTTTATCCTTGCTGAAAAGGACCATGACATCAGGAAGATGATGCCATGGCTTGCAAGTGAACTGATTTAAATGAAGCCTTGCTTCTCCTCCGGAGTCATCTGGGTCGAGTGGCAAGATATAGATCAGGACAACTGGAGGTGGCCCCACATTTTCTGACTATGAACAAATCAGGTGTTATAGTCAGTCAATAAACATTTATTAAATGTCTACTGTGTGCCAAGTACTGTGCTAAATGCTTGATAAACTATAAGGACTCACTGACGCTAGGAGTTACAACACACTATTGGACCAAATTTTATCATTCAGGAGGTGGTAACTCCTAAACATTCTGGTTTTATCACTGCCCTAATGTTTTCATTCTAAAGCTAATATGATGCACAAAGAAGTTTTAGGGGAGAGTTTTCATTTGAGATGAAATTTTCCACAATGGTAGCATGACAGGTTATATTTTTTGGCTGTGACTTTTTTTCCTCTCTCTTGGGAGTGAGGGGTTAGTGGCCAGTACAAACTTGCAGAATAACACTTATGACCACACTAGAGATATGATACAAAATCAAATCCTTTCCCTGTTGTTCCAAGAACAATTTTAAAAGCATTTCCTAGAGACTCCATTGCAGTTTCAAATTATCTACAGCGTCTGCTCCACGACACTTTCTTTCTCTCTCTTTTGTAAAAAGGAAATGAAAAGGGAGGGGAAATGATTCTTATAGCCCGTGGAATGAAATTTAAACATGGAAGTCAGGAAATACCAAAAAATGAATGTTCTCTTAGGACTATTAAGTCACTTATACTATGTATGTGTACAATGGTCTTTTGGCACTCTGGTTAGGTATTTAAATGTTTACTTCAGCAAATTTGTATCTCCTTTTATTATGACTGCACACCACTTTAGTTGTTGCTTACCAGCTTACCTGGAGAGTTGTAGCAAGAGTGGGTCAAAAAAAAAGTTGATTGTCACATACTCTGGGTATAGAAAATCAATTAATTCTTCTTTGATGTCTCATATCTTATTCTTTACTTGGCATTTTAAAACTGAAAACTAGTATTTAATTTGGACAAAGAAGATTTAGGAATATTGTTTAATATCTTCCAACGCTTTCACATGGAAAAAAGATCAGACATTCTTCACACATTCCTTCTTAAGCACTATAAGCCCATGACAGTAAGAGTCAAAGTTTAAACCGGAAATGTTCTTTGTAACTTACTCCTTTATGAGGCAACCCATTCTGTTTTGGGATTGAGTAGTGTTTTGTCTTTGTTTCTGAATCCCAGGTGCCTAGCAGAATGTCTGGACCAATCAGCACTGAATAGCTATCGTCTGAATGAATAAACAAGTAATCCTACTGGATTTGTTAGAAAGTTTCTCCTATCAAGCTGAAAACTACTTGTCTGCAACTTCCACTCATCACTTCCAATTCTGTCCTTTAAGATAGAAAAAAGAAGTTGAATCCCTGTTCTGTGTGGCAGACCTTCAGATACCTGAAGACAAGCATCTTGCTCATTCATCCATCATGTCTTCTCTCATTTTCCCTACGTATCATCAGTTCCTTCAAGGGAATGGCATAGTGTCTAATCCTCCCATTCTCTTGTTTGGCTTTCCCTGGATGCACCCCAGCTGGTGAATGAATATCTTTCCTAAAATGTGGCAGCCTGAATCAAACACTTTACTACATATATTCTAACCAGGACCAAATACAGCAGGGCTATCATGTATCAGAAGGCAACTATTTCTCTCTTACTTCAGTATAGACTAACATTAGCTTTTTCAGCTACTATTAACACATATTAAGTTTATAGTCTATTGGAACCTATAGGTTTTTTTTTTTCTTCTCATATTAACTGTTCCCCTGCCTTCTGCATCTTATACTAGTGAAGTTGATTATTTTTAATTCAAGTAAAGGGCTTTGACATAAATTCCCATTATATTTCATCTAATTAGATGAAACCCATCTTTTTAAAAGCCTTCTGGATTCTGATTCAGCTATCTAATATGTTAGCAATCCCTCCCAGGTCTATTTTATTTGCAAATTATGTAACCAGACTAGCTCAGCTATCATTCAAATAACTGACAAAACTGTTCAGCAGTACAGGACCAAGGACAGATCTCTGTCATCCTCCACTAGGAACTTCTCTCCAGGTTGACATTGACGACGTAATGAATATTACATTTACAAACTATAGCACACTTCACTTATTGTGAAACTGGACATATTGACATGTATGTCAATGACATACATGTCATTGTATATCATGTATATCGTGTATATCATAACCTGTCCAAAAACAGTGCTCCAATTGAAAATATCTAAAACTTCCCATCTATACTTAGAATCATCCCACAAATCGATGTCTAACAATTATTTAGCCTTTTCTCTGCCTGTGAAGTATTGAGGAGACAACCTGTCATTTTAGAGTGTGTGTGTCCCCATGATATGATATAGGTCACTCCCAAGTGTCAGGCTTCCCCTCTGAAAAATAAAAACATCATATGCTTTGCTGATAGCTTCAGTATTCCAAGAAGGCAATCCATCAGAAACCATGGTGAAAACTACAAAGTGATTGTCCTTATCATTATTTATGAAACCACTACTAGAGATAAGTCTCTCAGGGGGTGCTTTGAAAAAAATCAGAAAATGTTAATGTCCTACAGGGGGAATACTGGTAGCCTGACAGAAAATCAATTTGAGTATCATTTTGATACTCAATTCAACCAGTTTCCATAACTTGGAAACAAGAGGGATAATGGAATGAACCTTTATCCCTGAGGATATCCCAAGTTAAGAGGGCACTGCAGATATGGTAGCAAAAAAAGGCCATCTCAAGACATTCATAGAAACATACATTTCTGGTGAAAGATATATGGTTAGCATGAATTCGAGGTCTTTCACCCTTCAAACCCTCTGTGAAGAGCAATGGTTCTATAGATTAGTTTAAAAGGTCTACCTACCACTCCTTTACTGCCTCTACTTTCTTTAGGGAAAAAAGTACACTTTTAATAGTTTTTCATCTTTTACATAATCTAAATTTCCCCCGTATCCTTTGTTCTCACCCCTCCCAGACACCATCACACATAATGAAGATGTTTTTTTAAGAAAAAAATGATGAGAGAAAGAAATTAAATCAATACATTGAAAAAACTTGAACAGAGTAGGGGTAGATGTTTTCTCACATTTCTTTTTTGAGGTCATTTGTTCTTTAGAATTTTGCAACATTCTCTTTTCATAATTTTGTGGTTATTTTTTCTGTTTACATTGTAGTCAGATATGATTTTCTTGGCTTGTCTTTCCACATTTCTCTGTAGTCATCACACACATCATTCCATTAACGTACTAGTTTGTTTAGCCATTGTTCAATTGGTGGGCATCTACTTTGTTTCCTGTTCTTTGCTACTACAAAAAAAAAAGGGTTACTATAAATATATTAATGTGTATTTACACTTTGCTTCAGTGATCTCCTTAGGATACATGCTTAGTCTGGGGCAGAATGGAATTTATGAGTGACAGAGTATAAACATGTATTTTCATAATTCCAAGTCTCTTTACAAATGGTTGTAGTAATTCCATGCTACACTAACAATGCATTTCCATAACCCATTCAACACTGATTCTTCCCAAATTTTGACTATCATCTTTGCCAGTTTCCTGAGTGTGATATAAGACCTCCTGGTTGTTCTGATTTGCCTTTCTCTTTGGAATTCAGATATTTAATAATTTGCAGTTCTTTCAAGAACTGTTTGTTTAGATCGTTAGGCCACTTATCTTTTCATTAATAGCTTTTGCCATATGTGTATGTATGCACACATACATATATATGTACATACATGTATAGATATAGATATATATTGGATACCAAACCCTTATCTAAGAAATTTGTTTCAAAGATTGTCCCTCATTCAACTGTTTTCCGTCTTATCCAAGACACATGAAAATTGTTTGTGTAGCTTTTCCATTTTATATAACCAAAATTGTCTATTTTACCTTTTGCCTCTATCCTTTTCTTGATTAAGGCTATCTCCTCCCCATAGCTGTTATTATATTATCTTCCTCATTTTTCGTGATGTGACTTTTAATATGGAGGTTGCATATTTATTTTGAAAGTATTGTGGAATATGGGGAAAGGGGTTGGTCAAAACATAATTTCTACCAGACTGCTTTCCAGTTTTCCCCAGTTTTTATCAAAAGGAATTCTTTCCTAAGTAATTTGTTTTTAGGTTGAGTAAACACTGGATTACTGAGTTGCATTTTTTATGTTTATCCCATGTCTATTCTGTTCCATTGATCTTCTCTATTTTTTAACTAATGGTTTTCATAACTGCTGTTTTATAATAATTTGAGGTCTGGAAGTATTATTTCCCTTTCATGTCTATCTTTTTTTTTTCTCATTAGTTCCCTTTGTATTGTAGGTCTTTTCTTTCTCCAAACAAACTTTGTTATTATTTTATCAAGTTCTATAAAGGATAACTTTGAAATTTTAGGATAGCATTAAAATGGAAAATTAACTTTGATAGTGTGATTTTCATTATATTGGCATAGCCCAGCTACAAGCCCTGACTATTCTTCCAACCATTTAAGTTGTTCTTTATTTCTTTAAGGAGCATTTTTGTAACTGAATCTACATAAGTATTTTTCCTTTATATTTACTCCTTATATTCTCTTATCATTCACTTTCTGATTCCTTCCCCTTTGATGGTACATTTGTCCCTGGCTGAAGTTGGACCTCAAAACTATTTCAGCCTCCTCCTATTTTGGAGAATTCACTTTTCACTAGTCTCGGTCTCCTACTCCAGTAACTTCTGGGTAAACAGGACTGACTCCAGCTAAATGCTAATTCTCTTCCCTTCAGACATAGTATAGCCCTATACACTGGGCCATTGGCCAAGTCCTTTCCTTTCTTTAGTTAATAGGTTCAATTCAAGTCAATGTCTGCGACTTCATGCAGGCTGGGGGGAGGAGAAGAGAGTGGAACGGGTGTTCTGGTCAGAATTTCTGCCACATTGGTGTTCCCTAACCTTGTGGCCACTTAAACTGAGCCTGAGTTAAACCGAGTCACAGGTAAAGCATGTCCTTCACACATGAATGGGTAGTTGAGGTCTCCTGCTTATTGAAATAGAATGCTAAGGTAAACACAAGGGTAGCACGTGTAAGCAATAATTTCTGAAGGGGTCCCAGAGCCAGCTTTGTGGTTCTTATGATTTATTCTGCTGAAAGAGAGAGGCTGGTGGGAGAGGAGTGCTGAACGAGCCCTAGGGATTAGTACTCTCCACAGTTAATTCATAAGGCTCTTATTTCTTTGATTCTTGCTTTCATGTCCTTTGGAAATTCTCATTATTTCTTTACCTTTTATGCAAAATTCCCTTCTGGAGTTTTTTTAAGTTAGTGGGGAATGGAGAAAATTCTAGTTCTCTATCTTGGTCATGTCACCTAGAACTCTCTATTTACCTTCTATACGGTAGACACCTAGAACTCTCTATTTACCTTCTATGCAGTAGACATATACTTCATGTCTTAAACTTGATTTTTGTGCTTATTTGATTCCTAGGAATCAGATTCCCCTTGGTTTCTTCATTCTCCTTTTTATAGATTTCCTATGCAAGGCCAAGCTAAGAAGTAGATGATATTATGGTGATCATGTTTCCAGCCCATGGTCAAAAGTCCAACTGTATTTCTTCTACCCAGTAGGAACTAGCTTCAGTGGTAATAAGAAATAAACAAAACAGATGTCAGTACTTTTCTACTCCTCTCCAAAAGGGATAGCTCTGTGGTAATGGTCCCAAATGCTGTTCAGATTGATGGGGCCTGCTGTGTGCTTCATTGATAGGGAATCTTAGCTGCTGAGACTCTAGGTTTAAGTCCTACAGAAACTGTCCAACTGACATGGATGACAGTCTGGGATCTGCCGTGACCACTTGCTAAACAGACTATTTATTAGCTCTTATAGGAATATAAATTTTGAGCTAGAAGGGACTTTAGAGGACATTGAGTTCAACTTTGTCTTTTCACAGATGAAAAAGCTGAGGCCATAGTGGTTAAGTGACTTGGCCAGGGCTACAGAGATGTGTCCAGGGCTAGATTTGAACCCAGGTTTTCCTAACTCCAAATCCAGTACTCTGTATGCTATGTCACGTTGACTTTGTTCCTGTATATCTTGGCAATAAAACTACCTTCATCTCCACTGAAGAGAATCCAAGATCCTTGGGGACAACTGCTCTGCAGGCCATCAGTCCTACTTAGAGACTATCTCCTGCATCTACCATTGAAGGGAGCAACTGTAATGGAAAGTAAAATAGGATCTTTTGCTGTTTTTGTTTTAGTATAACCAAGAAGTATAATGCTTCTATTTGAATGTGACTGAGGAGGATATTTCCCACCCATTGTTGGGCTAGGGAAGATTTGTAAGAGGGTCCACACCTTTGGTTAGGGGTACTGGTTCTCAAGGGATGTGATGCCCTCTGGCTCTAAAAAGTATATAAAGATTCTGAGAAGCTGCTAAGGACCCCCACCCCTGCTTTGAGAACACAGATGTTGTGTTTCCCTCTCTGGTAACTATGGTCAGATAGCTGTCTGTTGAATTATGGTCAGGCAAAGGAAGCTACCTGTTAACTTAATTTCTCTATATTTTCTTTGAAATTCAGGGTGCTGACTCCCCTGAATTAGGTGAATGATATATGTGCTTGGTTAAAAGAATGATATATCCTTGATTAAAGTGATGTTAACCCCTCAAAAGTTGCCTTTCCTTTTATGAATGCATATCTAAGAACCTGTGACAGCAGGCCCTCTTGTCTATGTTGGGGTGCTTACTATTACAGCAACCCTTCTCCCTGCCACCAACTGCTGGCCAACTGCCACCAACAGGCAGGTAAGGCCTAAATCTATGGGAAGTGCCAAGGCACCCAGACCATGTCTTGCTTCCATCTAAGCCTTTATGGCAGTAACAGCAATAACAGATTATGGAAATAAAACCTCAGATTCCAAATCTAGGATATATGAGTTGGATCTTGAAAGATGCAAGAGGTATTGCTGAGGTAGGATGGAAGAGACTTGGTGACTGAAAGAATGTAGAAAGCCTTCAAGATGCCGAGGAAGACATCAATACAGAACAAGAGTGATAAGGAAGACAAGAGAAGGAAGGACAGACGTATTGACTTGGGAGGTGTCAATGGGATGTCGTGGCTGAAATGCTTCCTCAAAGCTGGAAATTAAAGTCTAAAAGCTCAGGAAAGAAGGTACTGGAGATAAAGACCCTACAAAGTCACAGAGAATTACTTGACTAAAAGACTAGAGATGAAGATTAGAGATGAAAAACTCAGGCCCAAAAGGGCAGCTTTGGCTTCTGCGTCATCTTCATCTCCTCTGAAATCTATTTCCAATTCTCTTTATTAGGCATGCTCCATTTTTTTTCTTACTCCATCCAAAGAATGGTAGAGTCTATCCATGAAACTCAACAGCTGGCATTGGCCCAAGGCTAAAAATTTTCAGATCCTTAAAGACTTGAAAACCTTGGAGCTAAATGTACAGATATTTATTTGCCTAACATGTAACTGTATAAATAGTGAGATTTTACGTAGGGCAGAGAAAGGATTCCAACAGAAATAGTGCCAGAGGGACTTAGTGGTCCTCTAGAATGGACCTCCCCCTCCACCCACAAAGTAAAGGCCACTGGGCAAATACCTCCCTGAGTCAATCCAACTCTAAATGTACCAATACAAAGATACCATATGTAGGAAGCATAACTTCCGAATTTTTCCTGCTAGGTTAAATATTTGAACAATGACTTTCAAATAGGTACTCATGTATAATTAGTCCCTTCTTGGCTAAAAATGAAACTCAAATATGTGTTCCTGATTATCATTGTAGAGTAAGGAATTGCCAGATTTAAAACATAACATCCTTGCCCAGGACAATTGTATGTTTTCTTCCATTTTTAAAATGCTTTTTCCATTCAGTTTTCCAGCTGATGGGTTGATAAATATGGGACTGATTTCTCCAAAACGATTTGGCAAGAGGCTTTGAAGGGGGAGCTTTTGGGGGGATGTTTGGACCCATTTTTATGGACTGAGAAGAGGGAAAAATTTTTGGCTACATCTGACTGCTACATTAAATACGCATATAATTCCTTGCTGGTCTGTTTTTCTTCTGTTCCACCCTCGCTGAAAAATGATGGGGTACAAAGTCCAAGAGATCAGCCACAAAGAACCATGCCCTTATAATTCTTTTTCTTCTAAAAGCAAAGGGTATAGCTGGTTTTGGATTTGCAGAAAAGTCCATGCACACAGAAGAGCTGCATTCACCAATTTAAGTCTCTTACCTGCACTTGTGAATCCAGTCCCTCCTCCTTTCTCATTCTCTATCAGGCACCTTCAATTTCTTCCTTGCTTTTAGTTAGCTCCTTCTCATCCACCTTATAACCTTACTCAATCTTGACTCTTCTATTAATTCCATATTTTTCTTCTTCACTACTAAAAGCCCCCCCCCCAAAAAAAAGTGGTCATTTCCTCACTCCACTCTCGCTCCTCTTCCTGAAATTCCAAATCCATGTCTGTTGAAACTTCTCTAACAGCAACATTTACTTATGAATCACCAAATTCGAAGGCCTTTCAATCCTCATTCATTTTCCTATTCAGTATTCCAAATCTAGCTTGACTTAGTATTCTCCATAATGCTTCCCTATCATCATACATACCATATATGTCTTCTGGATTTATGCCCCAAATAAAGTAATTTTATTAAGAATTTCACTACCTTGATTTTATGAGTAGATGACCCTTAGCACTTTATGAAGATACTAAATTATCTGATGATCCATAACCAAATGAGTATTCTAACTTCTTCCTATTAAAATGCCTTTTAAGTAGAGATTTTGAAATTTATCGTAATACTATGCTCATTACAATGAAATACCTATTATCTCATCCCATCCACCACTTTATATACTTTCTTCTCCCATTTATAAACCCATTTACTCCAATTTTCCACCCATTAGTGAAAATAGTACCAGTTCACTCTCTCCCCAGTCATTCAAGTCTTTTTTTTTCCTTCCAAGTCTTGTCTTCTCATGTGTACCTGATTTTTTAAAAAAAATTGTATCCTTTCTTTAAAAAGAAAAATTACTTTTTGTTTTTGTCATTATGAGAATAACAAGAAACCCTATGTTCTTTGCCCTCAAGGAGCTAAAAATGTCTGAAAAAGATTTGCAGGTTTTAAAAGACTGTAAGTTCAATGAGTAAATAACGTGACAGGGCAGTCTTAAACTGCTCCAAGACATGCTATTTCCAGAAGGGACAAGGTGAGAGTCTTCACAGTACTCTGCCCTGGTCAGACTTTTATCTGTAGCACTGCACCTCCTTTGGCATCCATGTTTTAGGACATTTATAAGCCAGGAAAAGTCTAGAGGAGGCTAACCAGGATCATAGGGAAAAGTCTCAAGTTCACAGTGTATATTAATCAGCTGAAGGAACTGGATATGATTTTAGCCTGGAGAAGACCATGTTCTGGGATAATATATGAGCTGTCTTCATGTATTTGAACGGTTATCATAAGGAAGAGGTTTTAGACCTGGCTGTCCTTGGTTCCAAAGGGCACAAGTAGGCACCATTAATAAAAGTTACAAAGAGGTAAATATAGGCTTCATGTTACAAGGAATGTCCACATTACTAGCATTAGAGACCTACAGGAGTTCTACATTACTCAAATCCTCTTACCAAGTATCGTATCCTAAACAAATAGAGCTACAAAAAAGGGAACCTCTTGAGAGGTGGTGGGTTCCTCCTCAATGGAAATCTTCAAGAATACATGACCATTTAGCTGGGTATATAGTAAAAGGAGACTGGGGGGTAGGGGCAGGAATCTAACTATATAATCACTGACTTCCAGCTCCAAAAATCTATGATTCCTCTACAAATCTAACTTTGTTAAAAATAAAGCCTAACTACTATCAAATTACTAATTGTACAAAGTGACAAATAATTGTGAGCAACATTCAAAGAAATAAATATCTTAAGAAATCCCATTTGCATTGTGAGGCACTTCTCTCCCAGGTCACTATACCAGCTTGCTTCAATACTCCAAGAGGAAACTAAATCAATATACAATTGCCTTCTTTATTAACCTCTGAAGGCTTACAACAAAGTTTTATAGATTTACCCGTCAAAGATCTTTTAGTCTACAATAGTTCTAAAGGGGCCACAAAGTACTTTTTTCCCCCTCAGAAAATGTTAAAAGACAGCTTCAAATAGGACACTATAAAGGCTTATATCTGAAAGGACCATAGTTTTTCTTACAAGTATTAAAATGCTATGATTATCTATGAAATGTATTTGTCTGTATTGGTGAAGATACAAAGTGGGAAGTAATCTATCTCATTTTCCTTGTATCCAATGGAAAAAAAAAGGAAAATCTCTACATTTAAGACCTGTTGTTCATATACAGTTACTCAAACTTTACTTCCCAAACTGTAAAAAAAATAATAAAACAGAAGCTTAAATATTATGCAATAGCAATGTTTTTGTGTATACCTCCAGCAATTACTCAGACTACACAGCTTTCTCTGGTATTCCTTACTAAATGATTGGATAATAATACTGTTGCTGTATTTAACAGAAAAACAAACCAAGCATCACATGAAGGTCCTGGAGCTGAAAAGCATTTTCTAATGTGGTGGGATCAAACAGCGAGGACAACTGGTCTTCTTGCTGCTGCTTGTACATGACACTCCATGTCTGGACTGAGTTTTCCATGCCTGTGTTCCCCTTTCCTGGGACCCTGCCCCCCCACTCCCCTATCCCTGCCTTCTTTCTAGCTTCCTTCAGATTTCAGTTAACATCTCACCTTCTGTAGAGAAGCCTCTACTCTACCAGGCCTCCTTAATCTTAGTGTCTTCCCTCTGAAACTAATGCGGACTTCCCTGCTGTTCCTCACGCATGACATTCCATCTCCGGACTCCTACTATTTTCACTACTTGTTGTACCCCGTGACTGGAATGATCTCTTTCATTTTTGCCTTTTGGCTTCCTTCAAGTGACACTTAAAATCCCACCTTCTAGAAGATGTCTTTCCAGCCTCCAGCTTAAGCCTCCTTGAGACCAAATCCAATTTATCCTACCTATCTGTCTAGATACATATTGGACATAGTTGTTTGCATTGTACTATGAGTTCCCTGTTTTGGTTTTTTGCTTTCCTTTGTATCCTCAGAACTTAGCACAACACCTCATACAAAGTTGGCACTTATTAAATGCTAGTTGACTGACCAACCTCTTCAGATATTTGGTCCAGAAATAAAGCCTAACATTATACCAAACTCAACTTTCCTCTAAGCAGGAAGAGAAGAGACCTCATTTTTGCCAGCTTGACCTGCATTATTTTAACTACTTTATGCTTGAAAAGGCTCTTGAAATCAAGAAAAGAAAAAAAAATAGTAGAGAAACTTCATTTTTCCAGCCATCCATGAAGAAGATAAAAGATGCAGAAGATGTGTCAAAAGATAACAGACAGAACTGGACAAGCTCAGACAATGAAGCAAATTGAGCCAAACCCTATGCAGTAAAAATTGTTTTGCATTTAGAAACAAAGGAAAGAAATTCAGGCAAAGAAGCAAGGAAGGCAGTATCATAAATAAAAAGCTAAAAGTTTAATTCTGTTGCATAAAGTCAGTCGATTCTGGATTTACATACATAATAAGAAAGCTTTAGATCACAATGGTTTGGGGCTCAATAAAGGACTAGAAATAAAAAGTCTGATTATATTTCAGAGTAGTAAAATTTATAATTGCTACAAATGTCTTGCAGCTCAATTACAGTACAAAAGCAAGATCAAGCCATCTCTACATTGTTTTGATAGGGAGTATGGGACAGAGGGTGTTTTGTTTCTAAAGGGAGATGAAATGTTTCCTTCCCTTCTAAAGGATAGTATCAACATAAAAGCTGCAAAAAAACATGGAAAAGTAACATAAATGATAGAAAAAGGCAAGATTTTAAAATCCTAATGTGGGATTATTAACCATAATAAAATGAAAAGATACATTAAAACCAGCAGTATATAATAGAACCCATAAGGCAGGCAAAAAGAAAAAGGATTCTAAATTAAAGAGAAAAGGTTTGTTTTTAAGGAATGATGTCCTCCCAGACACCACAATAAAGCAGTGCAAATGGTAATTGTGTGGTCCCCTTTCTGTTAATATATTGAGCATCAAAGGTTGATGGGTTATTAATAATATTTAGGCATTCTCCAAGGACTTGTAGTATTCAGTCAGCACAGTCCACGCTTTGGGGGCCATGAAACCTTCAGGAGGTTTCTGTCCTTCTCGGGCAAGTTTCCGCATTCGGGTTCCCGAAATAAATTCAAAGTCTTCAGGACTGAAAAAGAGACAGAAAAAAAAGTAGTGAAAAAAAAAAACATTTCTGCGCACAGTCAGAACTGGGTTCAAGTGTGTGGACTTCCCCTTCCAGGAGTTCCCATCCCTGCTGCCTTCCTTTTTGTCCCCAGGCACAGCACAGCTCTTGGCGCTGAGCTTACTAAGTGCTCATTGACTTAATCATGACAGTAGCTTAGCAAGAAACCCACTTGGTTAACTTGTAAATGCAAACGTGACTCCAGAAAGTGATGCAGGCAACATTAACATACAGCATCACATATCTTTAGAGTCAAGAAATGCTTTCTCTCGTTCAATATAAGTTGCCAATGCAGATGGAAAATACTTCCAGAAAACTGCTAACCTGAAACTCAAAATGCAACTCTCATGTCAGAACTGAACCAAGGGCAGAGGGAATTACAATTTCTTAAACAGCAGTGAGGTGGCAAAATTTGTATTTTACCATGAAAGTAATGTCAAGAGAAGACAGAGCTCTGCGCTGCTTCTTAACAGCAAGATCTCACAGCATAGAATAAGATAAATTTTAGTCTTAAAAAAGCAAAAATACCCCCATTCTGACCCTAAACTAAAAACTGGCACGTATCTTCATAACAACGCCAATCAAGATATAAATAATCATTGGTCTGCTTAGATTTGGACCACGTTTCTGAGCTGTACACTTTCCATCAGGGGCGTGTTAGTAAATATTTAACAAGTGGCTTGGAGGAGAGGAATGGAAAATGTACAACAGCATTTTAAGTTTAATGTGCATTATGAACATTTATTTCATCTTTCTTAAATCTAGACAATTAAAAAAACTCAATAAATTAAGCAGTGGTCTGTGGCATTTGCAGGTTTTTCAGGTGTAAATATTCACTGAAAATTTAGTAACCAGGTCTCAAGAACCAATTTGGGTTGACTCTGGCACACCCCTAGTTTTCAACCACTCTTAGAGCTCCAGGACTAAGTAAGAGATTTGTACACTTTTGGGTCAAACTCTTAAGTCTCCCTCTTCCTTGACGTGCTCACTGGCTGATTGTCCTGTGGTCATTCTCTCTTCAGAGAAATGAGATTGATCCGTGAAAACCCACACACTAAGGCCAAAATAGCTACTTACTGGGTAATGCGACAATGTTAAACTATTATGAGGTGCAAGGAACTCTAAGGAGAAGAAGATATAAAGATCAACAAAACTCACACCAGTGGCCAGATATATGAGACATCAGAGGAAATACGGGTTCAAATTAAGACTAGTGAGGGTTTTTCCCCTTCCTTTTCTGACATGACACGAACCTCACCACAATTGACAGCAGATGTTAATTCCAGTAGAAATTACTGCTAAAAACAAATGCAGGGTGGAGCCAAGAAGGCGGAGTAAAAGTAAGGACTTGCCTGAGTTCTCCCCCAAACAACCTCCAAATATCTTTAAATAATGACTCAAATTCCAGAGCATAAAACTCACAAAGATGGGAGTAAAACAATTTTCCAGGCCAAGACAATTTAGAAGGTTGTCAGGAAGGGTCTGTTGCACGAGGGTGAGACAGACCAGTACAGCACAGACCTGGCCCCAGTAAACCAGGAAGAGGCCTTGGGGGCAACTGAATCAGTGGCAGTAGTGGCAGTTTCCAGTCCTCTCAGTCCACAGACAGTAAAAGGATCAGATAGTGGGTCAGAAGGAGATTTACAGGGATCATCCCTTTATTGGCACAAGAGGCAGGACTCTTGCATTGCCTATATTTGGATCTGGGTCACACTCTTGGATAACAGCTCCCGTGCAAGAAGTATTAACATAGCAGAGATCGCGGCCCCAGGGGAGCAGAAGAAATCTGGCCACAGTTCCAGAGGGGTGTGAGTGTTTGCGGTCATTCACGGGTATATAGTGTTTAGTACAGAAAAGTAGTAGACACACCTCTCTTTAGTATCATACCTACTTGGATGAACCAAAAACTTACCGTTCCACAAAATTTACCTCTGAAACAGATGCACAAATAACCTGAAGTTTGAGAAAATCCACCCTCCACTTGAAAAGCAAAGCCCCACTTTAGCACAGAGTTAAAAGTCAAGCAAAAGGACAGAAAATCAGCAAACAGAAAAAAAAAAATCTGACCACAGGAAGTTACAATGATGACAAGGAAGGTAAGAACACAAACTCAGAAGAACCAAGTCAAAATTCCTGCACTCCAAGTCTCATAGGAAAATATGAATTGGCCTCAGATCCGGGAAGAACTCAAAAAGGATTTTAAGAATTAAACAGGAGAGGTAGAGGAAAAACTGGGAAGAAAAATGAGAATGATACAAGAAAATAATGAAACATGAGTGAACAGCTTGGTAAAAGTAAGCACAAAATAATACTAAAGAAAACAACACCATAAAAACAAAAGAGACCACACAGTAAAAGAGGCAGAAAAATCCAATGAAGAAATAAAATGCCTTGAAAAGCAGAAATAGACAAAAAAGAGGTCTGAAAATTCACTGAAGAAAATTGCTTGAAAAGTAAAACTGGCCAAATGGAAAAGGAGGTATAAAAGCTCACTAAAGAAAATAATTCCTTAAAAGTCAGAATTGGGCAAATTGAAGCTAATGACTTTATGAGACATTAACAAACAATCACATAAAATCAAAAGAATGAAAAAATAGAAGATACAGTGAAATATCTCATTGGAAAAATAAGTGATTGGAAAATAGATCTAGAGAAATAAAATTTAAGAATTATTATATGAAATTATTATATGAAAGTCACAATAAAAAGTCTAGACATCATCTTTCAAGAAAATATCAAGGAAAACTGTCCTGATATTCTAGAACCAAATGGAAAAACCAATCACCTCCTGAAAGAGATCTCAAAATGAAAATTCCAAGGAATATGGTAACCAAATTCCAGACCTCCCAGATCAAGCAGACAAAATGACACAATGCACATATTGTGGTGCCACAATCAGGATAACTAATACAAGATTTAGCATCTTCTACATTAAAAAATCAGACAGTATGAAATATGATATTCCGGAGAACAAAGAGCTAGAAATAAAACCAAGAACCTCCTACAAAATCACCAGTAAAACTAAATATAACCCTTGAGGCTGGCGGGGGATAGAGGGAAATGGACATTCAATGAAACAGAGGATTTTTAAGAATTCCTGATGAAAACACCAGAGCTGAGTGGAAAAAATCTAACTTTCAAATACAAGATGCAAAAAAAAAAAAAAAAAAAAAGTGAAAAAAAAAAAGAGAAATCATAAAGGATTCAATAAGGCTAAACTGTTTATTTCTACATGGGAAAATGATATAACTCCTAAAAAGTTCTCATTGTTAGGTAGTTGGAAAGAGTATACAGATAGAAAATAGAGGTATGAGTTGAATGTGATGGTATGATTATCCAAAAATCTAATTAAGTGATGAGAAAGAACAATGCACTGGGAGAAAGGAAAAGGAAGAGGTAGAATGGGACAAATTATGTGACATAAAAGAAGCCTGAAAGAGATTTTACAATGGAGGGGAAAATGGGAAAAGTGACGAGGGGATTACGTGGGCCTTACTCTCATCAGAATTGGCCCAAAGAAGTAAAAATGTATGCACTCATTTGGGTGTAGAAATCTATGTTACCATGAAGGAAAACAGCAAGGAAGATGGATGGGGGGGAGAGGGGGAAGTGATAGAAGGGGGAGTTTAGGGGATGGAAAAGTCAGAAGGAAAACACTTTTGAGAATGGAGGGAGGGAAGGAGAGGGAGAGGGAGGGGGGGGGAGAGAGAGAGAGAGAGAGAGAGAGAGAGAGAGAGAGAGAGAGAGAGAGAGAGAGAGAGAGAGAGAGAGAGAGGGGAAGATAAAATGAAGGGAAAGATTGTGAAAAAAATTTTTACAGTGAGTTTCTTGGACAAAGACTTCATTTCTCAAATATATAGAAAACTGAGTCCCATTTATAGAAATAAGAGCAAGCCTCACCTAATAAAAGGTCAAAGGATATGAACAGGCAGTTTTCAGACAAAGTAATCAAAGCTATCTATAGTCATGTGGGAAAAAAGATGCTCTAAATCACTAAGGATGAGAGAAATGCAAATTAAAACAATCCTGAGTTACTCACCCCATATCCATCAGATTGGCTAATTTGACAGAAAAAGAAAATGACCAATGTTGGAAGGGATGTGGAATTAAAATACTAATAAACAACTAGTGAAGTTGTATCCCGATTCAATTATTCTGGAGAGCAATTTGGAACTATGCCCAAAGGGCTATAAAATCATGCATACACTGACAAAGCAATTCCACTACTAGGTCTGTATACCAGAGACAAAAAAATTTAAAAAAAGAGAGAGAGAAGAGGAAAGGAAAAGGACCTATGTGTACAAAAATATTTATAGCAACTCCTCTAGTGGTAGCAAAGAACTGGAAAATGAGGGTATGGTCGTCAACTGGGGAATGGCTGAACAAGTTGTTTCATATGATTGTGATGGAATGTCATTGTGCTATACGAAATGACAAGACATACGCAAACTGATGCAAACTGAAATGAGTAGAACCAGGAGAACATTAACAGTCATGTACTATGATGATCTACTATAAATAATTTAGCTATTCTCAGCAATACAACAATCCAAGACAATTCTGTAGGACTTATGATGAAAGGTGTTGTCCATCTCCAGGGAAAGACATGGTGGATTCTGAATGCAGATCAAAGATGTTTTCTTTATTTATCTTGGGTTTGTTGTTTTGGTTTTTTTGGTCAGTGTTTTCCTGCACAGCATGACTTAAATGGGAATGTGTTTTGCATGAATACACATGTATAACCTATGTCAAATGGCTTGCCTTTGGGAAGTGGGGAGATTTGAAACTCAAAATTTGACCAAAAGGAATGTTACAATTTTTTTTCTTAACATGTAATTGGGAAAAAAATATCAAATAAGAAAAATAAATGCAACCAATCCTTTGTTAAACAACAAAAACTGTTGAATTTTAGTTCTGTGAGGACATAGCATACTATGGAGTTGATCCCAACCATCAAGCTACTAAGAAGCAAGAAAAGGGTAAAACATTTTAAATGTAAGATCTTTAGGTTCCAAAATTATATTTTTCAATAAGATCAGAAAATATTTCACATATTAACTACCCTAATAACATTAATTATCCTAATATTACACATGTACATTATTATTGCACCTGCTAATTCACTCACAAAAATCACAAAGAGAACATGGCAAAAGGCAAATTATAATGGACTAAAAATGAAGCAAGATTTAAGCTCAAGGGGATAAGCTTGACACAGTGGAAACATCATGAAGAACCCAGGGTCAAGAAAGCTGAATTTGAATCCTACTTCAAAGGACATTATTATGTGGCCATTAACAAAAGACAATCTCTCAAGAGTCTAAGTATATAAAATGAACAATGGAACTAGCCACCTTAAGGGTACTTGTGAGGAAACTGCTTTGAAAATCTTAAAGAAAACTGGCTATCTGATAGTACTAGTATATCATGTGTATATATGGCTATAACAAATTTATACATAATATACAGAATGTATGTGTGTATACACACATCACCAAAAGTCTCAGGGCAATCATATCCCAAGACTTTGAGGACACCCTAGATTACTAAATAGCAAAAGTTAGAAGACCCAAGGGCAATAGGGGAAGTTGATCTATACTTATTAATAAATCATCCATTTGGCTAAAACAACTAATGATTTCTTAAAATCTTCATTTGCATATAGAGCCAATTACACTGTGTAAAGGACTGTGCTAAATACTGTGGTCACTGTGGCATAAAAATGAACAAAGTGTGGCCATTTCAACAAAAATAAGGTCAGAAACACAAACAATCCCCATCCCTTGGCACTGTTCTCCCTCTTGGGAGGCACTTAATAAATGTTTACTGAATGGGATATCAGGGCTAACTTATGTTAAAGAGCAAAGTGATTCACCATCTTATCAGGGACCCTCGGTAAGTGTTCAATAAACCAATTAGACGAATAAACGTTTAGAAAAGCTTCCTATCCAAGAGTTCAGTTGGAGGGAGTCTCCCATTTCACCTACTTGTTTTACAGACATCAGTAGAAGACTACATTTGGTTGGTTCTGATTCTGATAATGGTCATCACACAAACCCTACCCCCACCCAATAATTAATTCTAGAGATCTTAAAATAATCTCCAACCTCAACCTCCACCATCTTCTAAGATTTGACCTCTAGACTAACACAATCCATTAGTTACTGAGATGCCCAAAACCAAAACAAAACTTTCAGCTCCAACTTTATTTGCCAATCTAGAGGGCACTGGACCCTTCTGGTACAGCAGTTTATTATATGAGAAATCCTCTATAAAGAGATGACAAGTGTCACACAATTGTCCCTACACAGTTTTCTAGCTTGTTCTAAACTAGACCATAAGATCACAGATCTAGAATCAGAGATTCGATAAACAATTTATTTATTTTTAGTTTTCAACATTCACTTCAACAAGATTTTGAGTTCCAAATTTTCTCCCCTTCTCTCCCCTCCACCCACCCCCAAAATAGCATGAATTCCAATTACCCCTTCCCTCAATCTGCCCTCCCTTCTATCACACTTCTCCCTTCTCTCATACCCTTCCCCTCTATTTTCTTGCACAGCAAGATAGATTTCTATACCCCCAACTAACCATATGTCTTATCTCCCAATTGCATGTAAAAACAATTTTTAACATTCGTTTTTAAAACTTTAGAGTTCCAACTTCTTCCCCTTCATCCCCACCCATCCTCGCTGAGAAGGCATGCATTCAATATAGGTCATGAATATATAGTCATGCAAAACACTTCCCTAACAGCTATAATGTAAAAGACTGTATCTCCCTCCATTCCATCCTGGTCCCTTTATTCTATTTTTAGATCTTTTGATCCTGTCCCTCCTCAAAAGAATTTATTTCTACTTATCCCCTCCTCCCATCTGCCCTCCCTTTTATCATCCCCCCACCACCCTCCCATCTCCACTTGTCCCCTTTTCCCCTACTTTTCTGGAGTGTAACACAGATTTTCACACGAAATTGAGCATGCATATTATTCCTTCCTTAAGCCAAATTCAATGAGAGTAAGGTACACTCTTTTCCTCTCATTTCCCTCTTCTTCCCCTCCATTGAAAAAGCTTTTTGCTTTTTGCCATGTGAGAGAGAATTTACCCCACTCTATTTCTCCCTTTCTCCTCCCAATATATTCATCTCATCCTTTTATTTTTTTATATATCATCCCTGCATAATCAAAACTACCCTTGTGCCCTCTATGTGTATATAATCTCTCCATATATCCTAATACTGAGAAAAGTCTCAAGAGTTACAAATATGATCTTTTCATGTAGGAATGAAAACAGTTCAACTTTAAGTCCCTTAGGATTTCTCCTTCCTGTTTACCTTTCCATGCTTCTCCTGATTTTTGTGTTTGAAAGTTTCTATTCAACTCTAGTCTTTTCATGAAGAATGCTTGAAAGTCCTCTATTTCATTGAATGACAATTTTTTCCCTTGAAGTCTTATACTTAGTTTTGTTGGGTAGATAATCCTTGGTTTTAATACTAGCTCCTTTGACCTCCAGAATATCATATTCTAAGTGCTCTGACCCTTAATGTAGAAGCTGCAAGATCTTGTGTTATTCTGACTGTGTTTACACAATATGCAAGTTGTTTCTTTCTGGCTCCTTGAAATATTTTCTCCTTGACCTGGGAACTCTGGAATTTGGCTACAATATTCCTATAAGTTTTCCTTTTGGGACCTCTTTCAGGAGGTGATCGGTGGAATCTTTCCATTTCTATTTCACCTTCTGGTTCTAGAATATCAGGGCAGTGTTCCTAGAGAAATTCTTGAATGATGTCAAGGCTCTTTTTTCATCACGGTTTTCAGGTAGTCCCATAATTTTTAAATTGTCTCTCCTGGATCTATTTTTCAATGAGATAGTTCATACTGTCTGCTGTTTTTTTTTTTTTTCATTCCTTGGCTTTGTTTTATAATTTCTTGATTTTTCATAAAAGTCGTAAGCTTCCATCTGCTCCATTCTAATCTCTAAGGAATTTTCTTCAGTGAGCTTGTGGACCTCCCTTTCCATCTGCTCAACTCTGCTTTTTAAGGCATTCTTCTCCTCATTGGCTTTTTGGATCTTTTTGACATTTGGATTAATCTTTTTTAAGGTGTTATTTTCTTCAGCATCTTTGCAAGCAGTTGGCTCTCACTTTTCATGACTTTCTTGCATCGCTCTCATTTCTCTTCCCAATTTTTCCTCCACTTCTCTTGCCTGATTTTCCAAATCCTTTTTGACTCTTCCATGGCCTGAGACCAATTCATATTTTTCGTGGAGGCTTTGGATGCAGGAGCTTTGTCTTTGTTGTCTTCTGTTTGTATATTTTGGTCTTCCTGGTCACCAAAGTAAGATTCTATAGTCTGACTCTTTTTCCAGTTTTTGTCCATTTCCCCTGTCATTTCCTTGACTTTCCAACTCTTTGTCAAGGTCGTTCTCTGCTTCCAGTGGGCGGCCTGAGGAGGGGGAATGAAGGGAGTTGTTCAATCCCCCCACAATCTATGGGTCTACAGCTCCAGAAACAGACTCTGCTTCTCCCGCTGCTGCTGCTGCCATGGGCTCTTTCACTCCCTCCACTGCCCCAGGACTGAAGCCTGATACTTTCTCACACAGGTCAGATGCGTTTTTTAACTCTGACCTTCCAATTTCTCCTTGGCGTTTGTGAGTTGTAAAATCTGGAAACCGCCATATATGACAGAGATTCAGTCCCCTGAGGCCTGCTCAGGTCCCCACTGTGCCAGCATAGCCCATGCTGCACTAGGCTCTGCTCCCAGTATGGTGTGATGGATACTTCCCATAGACCTTCTAGGATATCTTGGGCTGGAGATATGCTTTACTCCATCCCTCTGAGTTCTGCAGCTCCAGAATTTGTCCAGAGTCAATTTTTATAGGTATTTGGCTGGGCTTGGTGGGGGGAGAGCTCTAGCAAGTTTCTGCTTCTTCCTGGCCATGTTGGCTCCAGCACCCTTCAAAAAGCATTTATTAAGTGCCTACAATGTACCAGCTACTGTGCTAAGCAACAGGAAGACAAAGAAAGATGTTTAAAAAAGTCTCTACTCTCAAGGAGTTCACAAGTCTAATAGGGGAAAGAGTATGCAAACTATGTACAAACAATACACATATGGGAAAAACTAGAGGTAATCAACAGGGTCAATGACTTTAACAAGCATCAGGGAAAGACTCTTATAGAGTATGGGACTTGAAAAAAGCCAGAAAAGTCAGGGGACAGAGATGGAGAGGAAAAGAATTCCAGGCATGGGGACAATCCCTGAATATGCCCACAGCTGGTTAATTTTCTTGTGTGAACAACAGCAAGGAGGCAGATGTCACTGACAGGAATTGGGGGATAAGGCATAAGAAGCCTGGAATGGTAGAATGGGACCAGGTTATGAAAGACTGAATGGCAGATGCTATACTAGAGGAGAAAACAGGATGCCACTGGAGTTTATTCAAGTGGAGATGTGTCCAGACCTGTACTTTAGAAAAAATAATTTGACAGCTGAGTACAGAAGAGACTTGCAGCAGGGAAACCAACCAAAAGGTTATTACACTGTCCAGGCACAAGTTGGTGAAGGCCTGCACTAAGCTAGAAAGGGAGCATGTAGGAGAGATGTTGAAAAGATAGAACTAACAGGACTTGGCAACAGATTTGAGATGGCTGGTGGGACAGAGTGAGGAATCCAGGATAATATCAATATTGGGAGCCTAGAGGAAATGCTGATGCCCTTGATAGTAATATGAAAGTTAGGGAAGAATGGAGGGCTTGGAAAAGATAAGGAGAAACAAAGCTAAAAGAGACCTTCAAAGGTCACTGAGCCCAATGCAGAGTAAATCTTCCACTGCCTCAATTTGATTTCCATGCACAGACTGAATACTCTTTTAACTAATCAAGAATTGGTATAGTAACAGAACCACTGGTTGGGACACCTTGGCTTTCCAACTCATTAGCCCAAGTCACTTAGTTTTACTGGGTCTCAGCTTCCTCGACTATAAAATGAGGGAACTAGAAGGCTTCTATATCTCCTTCCAAACTCTTAAATTCTATGGTTTTGATTCAACTGAAAATTAAATGACAAATTCAATTAAGCACCTATGATGTGCAGGGCAGAAAAAATACAAAGACTTGAAAATGGCAGTCTCTGCCCTTGAGAAGTTAACGTTGTACTAAGGTCCGAGGGAGAGATGGCCTGTACAATTACATATAATACAAGAAAGGAAGTGGTAAGAGAATGGAGAAAAGTAGACAAGAGTTCTTCAGGAAAGCATGAGAAGTATGGAAAGAATGCTTTAAAATCTTTCATCTTGCATATACAAGGGAACAATACTACTTTGCAAGTCATCTATCTACCCATTATTCATTCACTTAGGAGAATTCTGGCTCCAAAGTTTTCCAACCACTAAATTTCAGATCTCAAAGGAGGAGGAGGAGAAGACCTTTTGAATACAAATAGAATGTATTCAGACTTGATGGAAATTCAAAAGGAGTAGGAAAATGGACCTGCAGGATGACTTCTGTGTTAACTCTGATTAAAGGAAGAAAAAAGTCAGACCAATTAAAAGCCAGTCTTCTCCCAGAAAGCCAAACTGTCTGAAATCCAGGAGTTTGCTTGCATTGTTCCTAAAAATACAATTAAAACTGAAGTCCCTAGGTAACTTTTCCCCCCTCAAGCTATTTCACACTCCATCTGGCCTGCTTGCCACAAATATTTCTTCATCAAGCAAAAAGAGTTTCTGCTTCCACATGTTGCTGATTCCACTCCATAATGGTAAAGGAAAAGATATCTTCCTGCTGCTGCCATATTTTCGGTTTTGCCTGTCAAATAAGGATTTTAATTTTAGTCATTTGGTTATTAGGTTGTGGCATAAGACAATGGGACCAAAGCATCAAAGATTTATGACTAGAAAAGAGCCCTTATATGTAAATCATCTAATCAAGCACCCCTCATTTTACAGAAAAGGAAACTGAGGCTGGATAAGTTAAGTAACTTGCCCAAAGTCAATAGTTAATGTCATGGTTGGGATGTGAACCCAGGTCTTTTGACTACAAGTTCAGATTTCCATTATTATCCGGGGACCACAAAACAGAGACAATACTATCTTCAATCCAAGCCCATTTGATAGTATCATTTTCCACTTAAACTGATGACAGGGAGCAAAAAAATAACTTAAGGTGAAGAAGCACAGAAAAATACTGGCATAAACTCAAGTTTTCCTCTGGCATTTTTCCCCCTGTACTTCACGTAGAATGTACAGAAGGGAATTTGGAGTAGATGGCAAGATGGGATAAGGGCAGGAAGGAAACAATGATGGACCCATGGAGGCTTACTTTCCAAAGTTATTCTAAGCACAGTTTTTTATAGCAGCAATTAGGAAGTCACTTATGGCACGTGAAAAAAGAAACACATATATGTCTGGGAAGAAGTTTTCTTTTCAAAACCACTTGGCTACAGGGGAATATCAGAAAGAGAGTGGAAAAATTTACCTGTCAGATCTATGGGTAAGGGAGAAGTTTATGATCAAACAAAAAACAGAGATGATCACAGGAAGTAATGGATAATTTTGATTACATGAAACTAATAAGGTTTTCCACAAACAAAACTAAGGCAGCCAAAATTAGAAGGAAAGCAGGAAACTGGGGGGAAGGCAGGGAGGGGAATTACAGCAAATTTCTCAAATATATAGGGAAATGAGCCAAATTTATTAAAGAAAAAATGAGCCACTCTCTAGTCTAGACCTGGTACAATCTGGCCACCTGCAGCACATCAAAGGAATTCCTCTACATACAAAGCATGTTTTCCTCTACATTTTTCACAGGTCACTGAAAATCCTTTGGCAGGGCCATAATGCAGGCCACAGGTTGTGTAGGGCTGCTCCAGTTGATAAATGGTCATAAGATATGAATTGGCAGCTTTCAGATAAACAAATCAAAGCTAGCAATCGTTACATGAAAAATCTTCAACAACACTAGTGATCAGAGAAATGCAAATTAAAACAACTTTGAGATACTACCTCACATGAGTCAGAATGGCAAATACGACAGAAAAAGAAAATGACAAATGTTAGAGGGAATGTGGAAAAACAGACACTAGTGCACTGTGGGTGGAGTTGTGAACTGGTCAAAGCATTCTGGAGAACAATTTGGAATTAGGCCCAAAGGATATACGGCAATACCACTACTAGGTTAGCATCCCAAAAAGATCAAAGGAAATGGACTTATTTATACAAAAATATTTATAACAGCTTTTTTGGTGTGGCAGCAACAAACTAGAAATCAGTTGGAGAATGGATGAACGGGCTGTGGTACGAGGTGAAGAAGCAATATTGTGCTAAAAGAAATGAGGAGGAGGATGGTTTCAGAAAATCTGGGAAGACGTCTATGAACGGATGCAAAGTGAAGTGACCAGAACCATGAGAACACCGCACACGCAACGACACTGTAAGGATGGTCAACTGTGGAAGATCTAGCTACTCTAAGCAATACAATTCCAAAAGACTCATGATGAAAAATCCTCCCTGACTCCAAAAAGAAAACTGATGACCTCTGAATGCAGACCGAAGTTAAACTTCTTTCACTTTCTTTATATTTCTTGTTTTTTACTGTTTGCCTAGTGGTGTCTTTTGCAACACAGCTAACATGTTGCACAACTTCACATGTACAACTGAAAGCATATCGTTAGCATGTTCAAATGGGTGAGGAAGGGGTGGAAGGAAGAGAGAGAATTTGGAACTCAAAAAAACTTTGTAAGAATATTAAAAAGTAATTAAAAAAAAAAAAACACTTGGCTCAGTGACTCCTGTATTCAGTGTAAAAAGAATGCCATGACTTAGAACAGTTTCAGTGTGTTGCAAAAAAACCCAACAAGCAACAACCCCTTGTGCTGTTCTGCACTTATCCACTCACCACATGGGGCCTGTGTCTTGACTGACTCCACAGAGGACAGTGTGCCCTGGTAACTTGTGAAGCTTTTCTCATCCCACAGCCATCTGCTGCCCTTCTACTCACATGTGCAATACTCAACTGACATCAGCAGAAGCCGTGCATCGTGATGTAGCAGATGGCCTGTCACCAAGAGGCCAGCTAGCAAGAACAAGATACATACTGAGACTTTCACAGAAACCATGAGAAATTTTTTCTAATGGAGAGAATGCAACGAAGCATTTTGTAATTTAAGAAATTATCACCCTGTGATGGGGCTTCAATTAATTTTTAATCCACACCAGACAGAGACACTGAAGTTTCCTGCACAAAAGAGCACACCTTGTTGGAGTGATAGACGTGATTTCATCTGCATATGAAAGTTCTTGCATGGAAATTCCTTCCGCCTCTGCAGACTAGCATCCCCTTGTGAACACTGCCTGGAACAACGAGGAGCTGGCTAAATGACCTGCCATGACCACATGGCTAGGATGTCAAGGACAGAATTGAATCTGGGTCTTTACGACTCCAAGACCACTCCTCTGCCTGCCCTTTTTCTAATGTATACCAAACACCCTTAAGACTTTGGCTTACAAGTGGGTTACTTTAAAATCTAGTGAAATACTAGTATCATGGACTTTTCCTACACGCCGCTTATCCCCATATATGAGAAGGCTTTGCTGACAGGTGCTGTCAGTAGACAATTCTAACCCACTGAATTCTTTCTCTTCTAATAATTTTGCATATAGCTTGCCTGTACTTACTTACTTGTTTGCTTGTTGTCTCTACCAGAAGCCTGGGGGCGTCTTGCAAAAATACTCTTTTCGCCTCTTTCCGTATCCCTAGCATTTAGCAGTCACAACAGCAGGCTCTTAATAAATGCTGACCAACTTGCAAAGAATTAAAACACAGATATCACATGAAAATTTCAATTCACTAGAATCTATATAATCAGAATTCTCAATCAATAGTGTACGCTCTCTCCCCTGTGTCTTACCACTGCATTTCAGTTTTATTACAACAGATAAAAGAAAACACACTGCTGAAAGGGAGCCAGTAAAAACAAACCAAAAACTCGGATGCTGTACGTTCACAGCAGAATTCCTGAACCAGGAAAAGAAAACTCATGCTCAGAACATGCAGAAAATGTTAATGTTTATGGCTCTATCCATTGACATTTATATAATTTAATTCTGGATACTTTGGAAGTTAAATTCTCTAAGGATTAGGCTCATGTCATCAAAGTTTTTTCACACATAAGAATAAGCAGCCTAGAGATTTAAGGTTCACAAAGAGTTTTATTAAGTATCAGCTCATCATTTGATACTCACAAGTACTCTGTGAAGGAGATACTATTATTATCTCCATTTTACAGATGAGGAAAGAGTGGTTGAACCATGTCCCCTGGACTGCTCAAGTAGTGTCTGAAGTGGGATTTGAACTTGGGTCTTCTTGACTCTAGACCCACTACCTTATCCCAGTCTACAAGCATCTGGGTAATGACTGACTCTCAGCATACGACCTTTTACCAATGGCACAGTTGTGAAGGAAATGAGCCACAATCACACTGACATTCCCACCATAAGCAAAACCAGAAAACACAAAGAAACTGCTCCTTCATGGAAAGTTGGTTCACAGGCTCTCCTTGGAAGCAAATAAAGGAATCAGTTTTGTTGTGGGTCTAAAAGCAACAAAAAATGCCATTTTACGAGGCATTCGGTCATCCTGCCCTGCAGTGCTCAAAATGAACGTAAGCAAACAGACCACCATGATAACAACTGCAGTTCATGAACCAACATCTGCTGCAGAATATGAACAAATAGAGAAAAACTCATGGAGAACTTGAAAAGATCCTCTAAATTAAACATCTGGGTTTGGAAACACAGGACCAGGGCTCAAGTACTCATTCTGCCCCTTGGATAACCACAAGGCATTCTTCACCTCTCCTTGCCTCAGTTTCCTATTTTTAAAATGAGGATTGCACTGGATAACCTACAAGGTCCCTTGTAGCCTTAAATCTATGATCCTTGGGTAGCAGGAAGCTATTCCAACATTTGAAAGTATTTTAATTCTAATGTGGCACATACTGATTAAGGTCCTTAATTGATTAAGCTGTTACTGAAGGCACCTGTGCTAGGTACTGACCCAAAAAAGGCTTATCTTCTACCCACTGTAGAATTATTAAACAGGAATTAATTAACATAAAGATCAACTTACACAAAAAGGTTCACAGCTAATTCTGAGCTGACTAGAAAATTAAATCAACATGATTTCCTCTCTCCTAAATGTACCAGATAAGGTATAACGGAAGGAACCCTAGATTGGAGGTCAGAATCCAAGTTTGTAATTCAAGGTTCATCACTAAGTAGCTGCAAAACCTAGTGATCCAAAAATCGTTAAAAAGTCAGACTGTTTTCCAACAGGATAAACTTTCACAAGAAACAAGACCTGAGTCCTCTTCTTGTCAATATTTTTATTGTCAACGAATGGGATAAAGGCATAAATGTGGAATATTCATCAGATCTGTGGATAGAACAAAGCTGGAAAGAGAATCCATACATCACAGGATTTAGACCTAGAAGGACACTTCTGGACCAGTTAAGTCCCACTCCTTCATTTTATAGACGAGGAGAGTGAGGCCCAGAGATGAAGCAGCTTTCACACAGCCAGCAAGCAGCAGAACAGGAATTTGAACTTAGGTCCTCTGTCTCTAAATCCAATATTCTTTCCACTCGATTTTCTTAGTTAATATCCTGAATGACCAAAGGAGATTTAGAATTACTTAGACAAGCTGGAATCAGGAACTGAGGCAAATAAAGATCAAATTTGATACACTAACATCGAATGCTATTAGAATCTAAACTCTCTGAGGACAGCGGAAGTTTTTACTTTTTGTTACCCCACGGCTAAGCAACATCTGAAGCACAGCAGGTGCTTAACAAATGCTTGTTGACTAACTACTTTAATAGGGAATGGGCAAGCCTTCACTCAAGTTTTATTCTGTGGGCACTTGGTGGTCAAGAAGACTTTGAATCCTGCCTTGGGCACTTACTGTCTTAGCTGTGTGACCCTGGGCAAGTCACTCGCCTCTCAACCTCAGAATCCTCACCTGCAATCCTCATTTGCCTCGCAGGGTTGTTGTAAACATCAAATGAAACAACGCAAGTAAGGCTAAGTAAACCTTAAAGTGCCGTATAAATGGCATCCACTACTGTTGTCTTAGAATGGTGCTGTGGGACTCAGACCACTAGCTATAGCTAAAGTTAAGAGACCTGCCCCTGATACTCACAAGTTGTGATAATGGGAAGGTCCTTTAATCTTCCTAAACCTTAGTTCGTTCAAATATTTGTAGACTCTCCTTACTTAATGTTCCCGTATTCAATGACATACAATGCTTTGAAAAAGTTAAAGTTTACAATTTTAAAATTTACAGGCAAGTTATTATTATTGTAGGCTAGAAGTGATCAGAGTTTTAAAAAAGCCAAGCCCGTGGAATGGGAGCTTTGACTGGTCTTACCAAGCTGGTCAAGACAAGGTCTGGCAGCCACCCATACAATTCAATTTAGCAAAGATTAATTAAGTACCTAATGCTAGGCATTAGGAATATGAAATGTGTAAGAGAAATTATACTCCTTATTACATTACATTAATATTAGCTCTTTCAGAATTGGAAGATACATACCTCCTATTCGTTTGCAAGTAATAACTGCCCTTTCCCCCCAAGAAGGTACTTTGCATTATTTGGATGTTTGCTGGGAAGCATCTACTGTGTGAAAACAACTACATCACTAATTCTACAAAAACAACCATGCACTCTCTCCCAGTGAAATACACACAGTAAGGATAATACAAACTAGAGTATGCTGGGAAGAAGGAGTAAAACATATTCAGACAAAGTGCTCCCGAAATATTTGGGGAGAAAGGAAACCATTTCATCTTGAAAGATCAGTGAAGGTGGGCCCTGATGCTGGCATTCTGAAAGATGGGCAAAAAAACTGAGATAGGAAACTTGGTCTGTCACTGGAGAACCAGCCTAGAGGGTAGAGAGGATGGCTTGTCACTAAAAAGTTGACTGGTGATGACTGATAAATTTTGAGGGTCAGAATAATCCTGAAGGACTGTCTATGATGTTTGGAAAGGCTGTAATCTGCACTATGATTTGTGTCACACCAATCAAATCATAAGCCTTGTGAAATACTGGAGGATAAACAGAAAATCTTGTGGATTTTAATGGACTTCAAACTCAGTAATTCATTCACCAATGTATTGTAGTAGACCAAGAAAAGCTAACAGGTATTAGGCTGCAAACATTCATAAAAGTCACGTTCAAAGCAAAGGTAGCGATGGTCCCAATATACTTAGCACCTTGATCAGACATACAGGATAATATCCATGTGGAGGTGCCATGAAAATGGGAACCAGGATGCTGAACAGACAACAAACTATTTCAAAGCAGTACCAAGCAAAGAACTAAAGAGAATGCTGCTGTTGTTTACGCTTGTTGGAGAAGGAAAGCTGTCACAGACAGGATTGTGACAGGGATCAGAATCATTATTCTTGGCTCAAGGAGTGGAATCAGGACCAAAATAAAAAGCGCAACGAACAGGAAAGAGAATGGATCCAGTTGCCCTGGGCGAGCGAGGCTGCCTCTTCTGGACAGCTTCGTCGGGGGCTGGTGCCCGTTTCTGAGTCGGAGACTAAATGGCTTCCGGAGTCCTTTCTACTCCACAATTCCAGGACTCCATGCTCAGCACAGCACACATCCCCACTTCTGTTTCACTCCAGGTTATGTGAAAGTCAGAACAGAAAATAAGCAAAACCTAAAACTTCTGCAAAACTGATGAAGGCCAACATCATTTGACAGCCAGGAAAATTACAAATTTTTTTTTAAAGGAGGAAGTAAATATGCCAGTCTAGGGAAGTAAACATGCAGATCTTGGAGGTAGATGGCAGGCTTCAAAGGCAAGAAAATACAAAAAAAAAATTCTCCTGCTAAGTAGTCTAATGAAAATATAAAAACTACCAACTTTCAGTTATACAAGGATGATTTTGTAAGGGAGTCAGCTTTCATTTTGTTCTCCTCTTCTTTTCCAGTCAAATGCGGTATATATAAACAAAAGATAGATGAAAATTGTTCTGCATTAATCATTCCACTTTCCGATTGGCAAAAACATATATTGATATGAACACTAATACGAGAATCCAAACATACAATAAAGTATTTTATATACTTTCTCTGAAGTGAAATAAAGTATGAATTTCCAATTAGGTATCAGCGTCTTTCAACTCTGAATGCATCCCACTGAACACGTGAAAAATGCGCACAAGAGAAAATGGCTGGTCTCAAAATTCAAGATATTACTGTCAATAGTTTCCTGTAAACCTTATGATGGAAAGTGATAATTTTGCTGTGTTCCTATCAAAAACATAATAGCATTTTACATATTCTACTTTTTTAAATTATTTCTGTAATATTTCTATTATTTTCTAAAGCAGGGCTCATGCTTCAACTGGGATCTGTAAATTTAAAAAAAAAACACATTTTGATAACTATTTCAAAATAATCTGTTTCCTTTGTCATCCTATATATTTTATTTTATGCATTTCAACTCATTACTCTGAGGAAGGCTTCACCAGTCAGCACAAGCCAAAGGACTCCATCCAAGACACAAAAAGGGTAAGAAAAGCCCCTATTATAGGAAATGAAAAACAGACAATGTTTGGAAAGGTGAAAGGGGAGGAATTTATACAGGAGGGCATGAGGAGCTCAAAGAAAATACTGAAGCAGAATTGCTTGAAATCCTGCTTCCTCACTGTCTTTCACATTCTTACACTACGATCACATCCTGTAAACTCACCATCATAAGGCAATGGTCTATTTCTAAGAGGTCAAAACTCGCACTCCCCTCCCACCAAATCCAACTTTCCCAGGCCTGTTTTCCAACCTCTCCTCACCTCACTCCCACAGAACCTCCTCTCTGTCAATTAGTCCTTTCCATTTTATCATATCCATGGATGTCACCCATTTCTCCCCACTCCCCGCCCCTCAAAGATGACTGCATCCCTAATATAGATTCCACAAAATGCTAAAGCAACATTCCCCTTGTTCATACACTCAGGCTGCTACAGTCACCATCTCTGACTTTTCAGCTGGCCTTTTTACACAAATCCTTATCCTTGGTTCTTCTGTTTCAACTCTCCCTCTGTTAGAAGGACACACAAAAGCACTGATGTTGACACAAGAGTCATTCATGAAGTCTGTCTAAATAAGCCCTTAGCACCAGCAGCTCAATGATCCTTTCATTCATTTCTAGTTGACTGCTTTGCAGATTCTGCTCTGCTCAGAATAGGTTTTTAATGACAATGAGAATTTTACATGACAGGGTGGGAAGGAACCTCAGAGATTCATTGGTCTTAAGACAGACATGGCATTTAATTGAGAATAATGATGAAAACAATGTTCTAGTGCCTTAGATGTTCACGAATACTGATCTGATGTGGCATATGGTGCAGTTTAGAAGGCACGAGGTATCAAAGATTAGACACTGGGAGGCCGACTACAAAAGTTAAGACATGAAGCCGTCAAAAAGCCAGACTTAGAGTGGTAACAGTGGTACTGGAAAGGGAAAAAAACATGCAAGAAATAATAAGACTTGGTGACTAGATATACAAGACAAGTCAAAAGGGCTTTAAGACTCAATGACTAAAAAAATGGTGACATAACTGGTAGTTACATAGGAATGGGAATGGTTTCAACCACTAAGTAGTCAAGAAGTATTTATCAAGTCCCTATGTACTAGACATTGTTCCAGAGATTGTTTACATGTAGAAACAATCTCCACTCAAAATCAACTTACATTCTAATTGTGGAGACAAGTATATACAAACCAAGCCAACAAGGATTTATTTTGTGCCTTCCTTGAACCAGCTACTATGCTAAGTGCTGGGGATACAAACACTATTCAATCCAAATACAAAATCAATAAATATACACATACACATTCACACGGAAAGAGAAAGAGCAGTGAAATGCAAGGTACCATGAGAGCACCCGTAGTTAGAGGGATCAGCAAAGGCTTCATGCAGAAGACAGTATCCAAGCTAGAACTTAAAGAGAGAGATGCTATACAACACAGGAGGGGAGCACATTTCAGATATAAGGGGCAGCTTGCAGAAGCACAGAGATAGGAGATTAAGGTGTCATGACTGAGAAAATAGATAGCATGGTTTGAAGGAGAAAGAAGAGTTCCATTTTGGACATGCTGGATTTTAGAAGACAGTAAGAGACCTAAATGGAAATGTCCAACTGGCACTTGGAAATCCCAGCCACAGCCTGGATAAGAGACCAGAACAGGGGGGAAAGTTGTTACTTTGAAAATTAAGATAATTACCAATATATTGGGACAATGGCTTTCCTGATGACCCCATAAAGACCTCGAGGTAGGGCTCACCAGCCTTAATACAGTTTTGGGAAGGAGAGAGTCAAGTAGGTAAGGAAGACAATATGGTTGGTTACAGGGTAGAAACAACACAATTGGCTATTTTAAAGAAAATGGACTATTACCCACATGTGGCTAGTAACCATACACATCTTACAGACCTTGGTAAAGGACCTTGGCAAGCAGACTCACTGGTGCTTGTTAGGGAGATAAGATCCTCCTTTACTGTACAAGGACAGGCAAGAATAAACAATATTACCTTTGGGGGATGGTAACAAGTTAACTTATAACTTTAAAGCGACTCAGAGGAAAAGCTGACTCAAAATTAATTTAATACAACATAAAATCATTTCATTGTAGAATCAATACAGAAGAAATTAGAGCTAATAGTAATTGTGATATTTTCATAGTTTTCAGAGTGATTCACATGGAAGGAAGAATTTGAAATAAGAGAATTGAGCTCTCCCAAGAAGAACAACAGATGAATGGAAGAAAAGGGACTAATCCCCGGGAATAGCTCACATTTGGACATTTTAAAAGACTATTCTTGAATCTTTGTGGCTTTTAAAGGAGGATTTTGTGGCCTCACATGGTAAAAATTGAGGAAAAAATGCTATCAGTTTAGAAATATTATAACTAAACCATGAACATTTTCACTGGTCCTCTTCCTTAGTCATCTCTACTGTGAAAACACAGCTGATGTTGGAAAAGAACAAGTCATCTGAAAGAGGAACAGAGAACTAACCCCAGTCCTAGAGTTCTGTGCTGTGTTTCTGTGGCAGAGCTGACTTGCCCTTTTGGTGTAGATCTGATCTCCTTTCGGTGTAGAAGCTGTATTATCCTGACTATTTCCACAATACTTGAATTGTTTCTTCCTATAGCTGCTTGCAATATTTTCTCCTTGACCAGGGAACTCCGGAATTTGGTGCAGAGCCTTCTTTATTTCATGGGTTTCCAGAGTCAAAGAACTCATCATTAAGTGGAGATGAGCCTCTCTGTATTTAGCTGGCTGTATGCTTGGAGAGCAACGATAATCTCCTGCCCTGACTATGTATATGAAGCCTTTCTAGAACAGTGGAACCTGTCAGAACTTGGGCTTCCAGGAACAGGCTTAGACATTCCAGAATTCACCTATATACCCCTGACACGGAGGCAGTAAATCATCCCAACACATACGGAGTGAATGAATCCCTTGTAGAAGACTAATGGTAGATATGGACAAGAGACACACAGGATATGAGAGGGCACATCACTGGAGGGAGTACCAAAATCAATGAGATCCATCTAGGCACTGAAATAAGTAACTTTTTGAAAGTCTTGGTTTAAGGCTGACTTAATGACAACTAGCAAAAACAATGTGAAGAACAGTAAGATGACAATCTATTACCCAAAGGCACCTAGGAAAGCATGACTCTACCCAGTGCTCCCTCCCCCAATAAGAAGGAAAAAGATGCTGTGGCTTTATAAACTGTTATGACTCACTGAGATTTCAGTAGTTAGAATTACATTAGTGTGAATTTTATTTTAGACCTATGTTCTCCAAAATGCATAAAACAAAAGGATACAATTACAAAAAATAGATTTTTTTTCCTTGCTAACGTAAGATTTCTGGACAAAAAGGAGCCCCTGTGGTCTTATCATTTAAACCTGTCTTCTTTTCCCCTAGATATTCCCTACTGACAAATACTATGACAGAATTCATAAATGCGTGTAGCTTTTTTTAACATCATCCCACACTATAATAAATTGGCCAAATAAGAAAATGCAAAATCATTAATTACTAAAAAGCTGGCATGGTATGACTTCCATTAATCAAACATTAGACAACCTCATATGTGTATAATTAATAATTGTGTTTCTCTAAATACTTCAAAGACTATCTCTTTACCACAAAATTTTAATCGTTTTCCAACACAGTCCCATCAACTTAATTCTATTTGAATACATAAATATAAAAAGTTAGGCAACTAAGAAGGGTTTAAAGCTTCCCAAGTCAAAATTTATTAAGATTTGGTAACAAAAAAAAAAATTTCCAAGAAAATGAGCCACTCATGTAACTAATACAGAATTCATCTTTGGAAAATCTTATGAGAGCTGATGTAATTATTTATCTTTTGAATGATTAAAAGAGAGACCGTTTTAAAGCAATATTCAACAGATTTAAGGAACATGAAAGTTATCAAGGACATTTCTAACACATTAGCTGGTTATACACACTTGAATTCTAAAGTCCTGCATGTAATCGAAACAAAACACCATGAACACAATAGAGTTTACAAAACAAAAGCCTGGGGTTCTTTAGGATTTTTTCCCTGACTCAAAAAAAAAGAACTTCGGTCATGTAAAGTTTGCTTGAGTCATTTAACCTAGCTCAACTTGCTTTCTCCTCTCATCTACTTCATAACTTTTAAAGTAATTTATAAATGCTAGCTCTCATTATTACTTAAGTATTTGTCGTTAAGATGTGAATCAAAACCAACCTTCCTTTAACTGTGTACAGGCAATGACTATCTTCCTTTTGTGTCTGTATCCTTAGTATACAAGCCCAGGGCTCGGCAAATACAGCAATCACTTAATGTTTAAAAAGCGGGAAAAGGGGCAATAGCCTGTGCTGGGAAAAATTATGAAAACAAAACGATTTCAATTTCTTTATTTTCCTCCAGCTAAACAAAAGTTACGGCTTTTACTAAGAATTTAGAGCCAATCAACAAGTATCTTTTAGGAATGCCACGAGGAAATATAAGGAGCAATTTGGCTGGCTTTCTCTTTGTCAATGAGTAGCTAGTATTTATTCCAACACTGGCACGGTGAGGAAAGAGGGTCTAGAGACAAAGGGGTTACGGAGCTCTCTGTGCTACCCTGAAAAGCTCTTGATGCCCAGCCCTACCAGATGGAGTCCACCCTTAAGTTCCTCATGCAGAAAGTCGGATGAAATAAGACCTAATCTCAAAAATAAATTCAAGACTGAGAATTCCCAGTGTGCTTAAACCATCTACCAGTAGACTTGTTCCAACAGAAACCACTGAAATACTCCAAAAAGCTAGGACTTCTCAACATGGGTTCTCAGTCTATATACCAATCAATACTGATCAATCAACATTTATCGAGAACCCATTATGTGAAATCGTACTGTGCTAACAGTGAGGCTACAAAAGGGGGCAAAACAGAGCCTTTACAGTCTAACACAGAGCCACCTAGTCTAGGATTACTCTACGGTTATATGATTTATCCATGGTCACACAACTAGTTAAGTGTCATGATATGAACCTAGATTTTCCTAGTTCTAAGGTCAGAGCTTCTACAACAGAAGTCAGTCACACAGAAAATAAATCTTAAGAATTCACCTTTCCTACCTTCCAGGCAAAAAATGCCATGTGCCGTGGCAAAAGGGGTAAATAGACCTTCCTAAGGTTCAAGTAATCCAAAAAACAGTTAGCTAAGAAGTCAGTTAATCTTAGCATTTATGTGAAATTCAATAAAAGCTTAAAGTTATGAGAGGGATTCAGAGTCAGGCTCTACACTGACTTCAAAGTGATGACAAATAAAATTAGGTGTCTCAGTTTCCTCTGAGAAATGTGTCCAAAAAAAGTGACCAGCTGGGCCACAGAGACCATCATAATGAAGCCCTATGGAAAATAAAGAAGAGGCAGAATATGCTGATCTTAAAACTTACTGTTGGGAGTCATAATAGTCCATGCGCTTCTTTTTCTTATTGTAAGCTGCTACACGAAATGGAACAATTTCCAAGGTTATCAAGCCAGGGGCCATCGTCAATACTTTGGCCCCGTGAGTTGGCTCATAAAGATCCTTCCCAGTCTCTGGGTGAGGCATGCCAGCAGGATCTCTCCCAACAATGTAAAAATTAGCTCCTGCAACCATTCGTGACCTGCAATGCCACTGGACCTAGAGACAAAGAGATAAACAAGTTAGATAACACTATTTCCACTTTATGAATTCCCTTCTCCTATACAACCAATATGCAGCAATATTATCTTTCAATACTTTAAAAAATCTGTGATTTCTTCAGGATAGGTACTCCCTCCATCAGTGTAGACCAAAGGGAAACAGCCCATGGGAACCACAGTGCTCCTGAGTCCTACCTAAATCAGATTTAAATGCCATTAGGAAATATTTAACAAAATAAAGTAAAACACAGATAACATTACATTTTAAAACCAAGTCAATACACAGCTGTAGATATTCTTACGGACAGATGAAACCACCATTTCTAGCTGAGTCTGACCGCACTGATGGGAAGAGTTCATCTCTGAAGGCTTGGTAATGTTGCTGAGAAGGCAGTCCACTTTGTCACAAAGCCTCTCAGGATGTAGCTAAGCTAGTCCTCCAGTGACAAATAGGCATTCAGTAGGGCACTGAGAGGGACTCACAAAGGTGTCTAAGAGTGGCAGGACCTACGAGAATGCCTCTCCTCACGAAGATGAAACACAATAATAAAATCTGAGTGGAAGACAGTCATATTAGATTAAGCGTATATCACCTTATGAAGACAAAAACAATAAAAATACTCTAAAACCATGAATAAATCATTCCATCAACAAGTATTAATTAAGTACCTACTATATATGCCTGAAATTGGGGACAGAAAAGTGAAAATTCCTGTACTCAAGGAGTTTATTAGGGGTGGGGAGAGGGGACAGGATGTATGGACCTTTGCTATTTATACATGCAAGATTCAGTTCAAATGAATTCATTCATTGGGGGTAATCAGATTAAAGGTGATTGGACACAGAGACATAGAACACAGGACTTAATGCTTCACTTACAGTGAGGACAATAGACTATGGTTGTTTCCCACTCTAAAATTCTGTACCTCCTATCTGTCCAATCAACTTTGAAGCAGGAAAAAGACTTTAGAGGGAAGGCTCCTCCCACCTCTTATCATGCAGTTTTTTAATCATTATTTTCCACTAGGCCACTGTGCTTCCCCATAAAGAGCAGGGCTTGGATTTGTGCTATCACTGGTACATGGAGCTGCTGGCTGAGGAAAAGCCATCCCCAAATGCAAGCTGGCCCTTTCTCTACAGTGCAGCGTTCCAGAGTTACCAGAGGCACTGAGAGTCACACAGTGTCACAGGCATGACTTGAGCCCAGGTCTTAGAGGCTTAATTCTATGAACCCCTTTTAATCGAGAAAAAAAAAGTGTTGTGAACCCCCAGAGAAACTGAATATGTATAAATACTTTCCTATAATTATTTACTGCTTAAAGTGCTATTAAAAAATTGAATGCAGACCTATTGATCATCATGAACCATTAAATGGGAATCTATGGCTCTATATTATGTCCTAATACACAGGTTTCTACCCAGAGTATTCAAAGTAAAATAACCCTCTGTTGCTCTGTAATTCACTTCTTTCCTGGTTAAGTATTTCATAGGGCCAAGCATCTCACTAAAATCAGGTACAGTGTTTCTACAGTACATTAAATAAACCTAAGAAAACTAAAATGAACTTTGTAAATTGTGCGTCAAGTATGGACTAGGTCATCAGGTTCTTCCAAAGACAGAAGGGTACACACCAAGATGCCTGCATCCTGATGGATGTATTTGGGTTCATACGAAGGAAAAGAAACTGAGGAATGCCTAAACTTTGAACAAATTTTCCACAATCTTCTAACATAACTTGAAAGTTTCTCTGAAAGTGTTTAATTTTTCCTTCTCTCTTTTGTATTTTATTAGGCTGCAATGAAACATGAATACATTTCATTGCCGGAGAGGCTTTTGCAATCACATTCCAGGTTCCCAGTCTAAAGGGAAAACATTCATTCTCTGGGGGGAAAAAAAAAGATGACAAGCTGCCTAGGGAGGTGGTTGCCAAAAACCAGTAAAAGCAATAAAAAAAAAAATCATGTAAACAATATGTTTTAATCCTAAGTATTAATACCGTACAGATTAGCTGATCTGTGTAAAACATTTACCCAATTGGTAATAGCTGTAAGTGAGCCAAAAGAGAAAATTAAAGGAGGGAGGGGGAAATCTACTAGCCAAAATCCTTTCCCTGCTATCCTGGGGCACAGAGACCTATTTCTAGGACTGAATACTGACACTGCGAGAATCTGAATTTTCATATATGTCCTTCCATGTTATGAAGACACAGCAAATTTACATAAAGGTTTTTTGGTGACTGAAGCTGCCATGTAAATAGAAGGGAAACACTGCCTGCCTGAATATGTATTTTCCCTCCCTCTTTGAGCTAGTTCCTCCAGGTGACCCCAAGCCCCAAAAAGGAGAACTAGTCACTGACAGAATGAAGAATTCTCCTAAGGTTTGTCCTACCTTTCATGCCTTTCCTACTGACTGAATTTGCTTTTACTTCTTAAATCTGCGCTCAGTAATGACTGCACTGAAAATCTCTAAACTGTTCCAGAGTCTCCTTTAAACCGTAGTTCCTCAGATATTTAAAACACCCACAAACCAAGGGACTTCATAGCCATACCTCTAAAATACTTTTAATATTCATGAATATAAAAGATTAACATTCTGAACCTCTAAAGGGGACTCTCACAGGGAGGCAACAATTCATGCAAAACAAGGGTTATGTAGAAATATGCTAATTTCTTCTCTCCACTTTTTTGACTCTCATTCTCTCCCACTGACAGTCAACATCAGCATCTCAAGTTTTAGCTATAACACAACCTATGCAAGAAGCCTGTCCCATGTCCTCGTTAATCTTAGTACCCTCCCTCCGACATTCTACCTGCACACATTTTATTTGTACTTATCCAGACAACGTCTCCTTCATTAGATTGTGCCCTCTGAGAACAGGAACTATATTTTGCCTTTCTTTGCTGGGACATATTAGATGCTGCAAGTCAACTGACAGCAAACAGTTTCTAGTTATCTCGGATATCTTTAAATACCTTAAAATTACCAAAAATGGTGAAGAGTCCAAATAAAAGCAGGTGAGTTGTCTTTTATTCTGTATCTATATAAGCCCTAAAACCAATTCCCTAGACTACAATGACTTTCCAGTTTGCTTCCCCTCATGGAAAACGAAAGACAGTGTCTTCACAAGAGCAAAGATTAATGAACAGATATCTGAATGAGTCACAAATGACAATGGCTATTCATTTCACCAAAGGGCATCAATATGCCCTTTAAAGTATTCAAGAAGATGACAGAATTTTGGCTTATAAGATTAATTTCTTCTCATCAAAAACACAGAAACCAGCAGACCACATTTGAAGCCTGTTAGACAAAATTTATCAGGAAATAAACCAGTGTAGGGTAAATCATTTGAGAGGTATTAGTCATAGCTGGTATCACACACCCATAAAGCCCAGAGATCTCTATGGGCAGATTTGAGAATATGCATAAAGATGGTCACTGAACCCATGGAAACTGATGAAATCACTTAAGAGTATGTAGACAACCAGGCATAATGAAGCATTCCTGTGGCTCCTGCTACTGAGGAGGATGAGGCTGGTAAATCACCTGGGCTCAGGAATTCTGAGATGTAACCAAGCTAAACTGATCAAATGCCCTCATTAAAACCAATATGGTGAGCTGCCTGGAGGAAAAGGCCACCAGGCTACCCTAAGGAGGAGGAAATTGGCTAGGTCTGAAAAATGGAACAGGTTATTAAAGTTTCCACGCCTGACCAATGATGAGACCAGGTCTGCATTTCTAGCCGGAATAAGACAGGGAAACTCAATCTTAATAGAAAAAGAAAAAACAGTATATAGAGAGCAAACAAGTCTCTGGACTCTCTACTACCTACATGCTCTGGTCTCCCAAAGTCTAACAACTAACAAAAGTTTTCCTTTGCCCTTCAATCCCTTTAATTAATGGGTCTCCTTCCCTTCTCTGCTAAATTCCATAGAAAAATACTGTCTATATCTGAGGTCCACCACCTTTTCTGAACTACTTTAGTGAACATGCTCTCTCTCAAAGGCACCAAGAACCGTCAGAAGTGCCAACTCAATAACTTTTTGTTCAGAATTCATCCTCCTTGATCTCTTTTGAGATTATGGATTAAATTGAGACAGACTGAAAGTTCTCCTCCATTCTGTGTGCTGTATCCTCCTGGTGAAGTCTGTTTAGAATAATGTTCTATGTCAAATAAAGCACACAATCAATTATATGACATACAGCTACCAGAATATTGTTAAAAATGAGTTCATGGTCCCTAGGTTAAGAAACCCTCTGATGAGGTAGACACTTTCTTCTTCCTTGGTTTTAAAGATGCCACTGTTTAAACTCTCTTTGTTGTCTGTCCCCCAGCAGCTGCCTCCCTATTTCTTCATCCTTTTCTGACACTTTAATTTAATGTATGTTTGTCAGGAGCCTGTCCTCAGCTCTTTACCATCTGTCCTGGGGCTTCCAGTTAATCCCTTTGCTTTAACACCCACCAATAAAGAATATTTTTAAAGAATGTTAAAATGATGTTATATATATAGCTTAGACATCTTACCAACTTTGTAAAGAAATTCAAAAATACCTTGATTTTTCTAAATTCATGCTATTGATTTTAGTACTGAAAAGCAGTCAAAGTTAAAAATGTGGTCTTGGCATGTGGTTGGGGACATGTTGGCTTGTCCCATTACTACAAAACTCAATGAAATTTTGAATGATTACAGCTGAGCTACCTAAGAAAATCCCTAAAGCAAAGGAAATCAAAAATATTTTTATATAGCTCTCCAAAGAAAATCCATGAAAAGACTTAAGATTTAATAATCTGTAACCCTAAGAATTCAGTCCAAATCAGACTTATGGGGATACTAAAAGAATTTCTCTGGAGCCATCACCATAAGTAGTTGAGACTAAGAGGCCCCTGCAGAACTGCATTATGTAGGTTCTAATTGAACCATAACAACGGCATGTACACATATCATATGATGATCTTTCAGCAACGAATGGAAAGGGGACGGGATTTAGGGTTATGCACATTATGAGAATCTCAGGTGACATTAGCCAAATCACATAAACTCTTTAATTATACTTATCAGTACAATGAGGCAGGCAGATCACATCACCTCCAAGGCCCCTTACAGCACTAAATGTTTAATCCTATGAATTTCCCCATTCCACTTTTTTTACTCTTTTAGACTTAAAATATGCATTGTATAAGCATTTTGAGGCAGCTAGGTGGCACGATGCTAGGCTGGAGACTGGAAGGACTGAGTTCAAATATGGTCTCAGATATTTTCTAGCTTGTGACCCTGGAAGTCACTTTAACCCCTGTCTGCCTCAATTTCCTCATCTGCAAAATGAAGATAAAAGTACCTATCTTCCAAGGTTGTAGTGATGACCCGGTAACCTAGTATGTGTTAAGCACTTCACAAACCTTGAAAGTTTTATATAAATGCTAGCCCTTTTTTTCCCCACGCTTGATTTTTTCTAATAGGGTATCCATCAACTACATAGTTTATTCCATTTGTCCAATCTAACGGATGGTGGTTACATCCAATACACCTTACAATTAAAGGATCATCCTGTTTGGGCTCGATGATTTTTTTTTTTGGTCTGAACATGTAACTTCATTGATATGTAGAGATTCCTTCTACCAACAGCAAGAACTGCTGGGTATTTCATTTCAGAGGGCTCTTGCCAGGGGGTACATCAAGTGCCTTGCCCAGGGCTCCACAAGAACTAGGACTTGTACATGGGTCTTCTCGAGTCTTGAAGAGTTATGCTGCTTCTCTATGATATTAAGCCTAATTTGAAACTGGTAATCAGGGGATACAATGGAACATTTCAAACATGTATTCACATTGCCAGGTATATACCCAAGCACTGTCTACTTTCTTGAGAAATGAGTTAGTTTTTTCTGGAGCTATCTGCAGAGGCAGCAGATGGAATTTCTGGCATAGTTGGTAATGCTCCATTAAAAAAAAATAACCCACACACAAAAATGCATGTACAGTCAACTCTTTACTGTCAGAAAAGTACAAAAAGGGTAGGCAGGAGGAGAGAGACCTAAACAAGAACTCAAGAAACATGCCCATTAAATCTTTACAGACTGGAAAACCATGGACATCCTGTTGATAACTAAACTGGCTTAACAGCTGTTTGCTATTCTGTAAATCATTTGTGCTACAGAAATAAATCTGGTACCAATGTCTTCTAAATGACCTACAGAAAATGATTAAAGGAAGAGTCCTTGTTGGGGTTTTTTTATTAGCTGGCAAAAAAAATTATTGGCAGCCTTCCTCCTGATGTCACTGGAAAAGCTGCATAAATTAAACACTTGTTTTCTTATTTTACAAAACAAACCCTTCACTGAAGGCTGTGGATAAGATGGGCTTGAAACACACACACAAAGCAGACACCCTTGGAGAAAAGCAATGGCTATCATTTAGAAGTCATTCTATTTAGTGGCACATGCTTCTCAAACTCTACTTGAATACAAACAGGTGGCTAGAAAACTGATGCCAAACTTCAAAGCAAGAACACAATTCATTTAGTCACCAGTCCCATTTCCCCACTAAAAAACGTACACAATTGCTACCATTAAGTAGTTTGCCATCTGTACTTTTTTTTAAATACTTTTTGTTTTTTCAAAAAAAAAAAAAAAAAAAAAGCCATTCTATTAGAAATTCATTTAACAGGTTTTTATTTTATTTACATAAGTCTAAACTCATAAATTGAGAAGTTAGAAGCTTTTGAAAATGGACACTAGAGGAGGAGAAGCCAAGATGGCAGAGTAGAAAGACTCACGTATGCTAGCTCCGAATCCACAGCCCATAAATTTCCTGTAAAAAGAACTCCCCACAAATTCTGGATCACTGCAAGAAGCGCAGAAACACAGTGCAAGAGATTTCCGTTCCAGAGAGCCCTGGAAAGCCATCCCCAGGGGTCCATAGCGCACCAAAAAGCGGAGCCCACTCCTGTGCTGCCCTGGCCGCGGGGCCCCAGGAGCAGGTCCAAGCAGGCTTCAGGGTCAGAATCTCCAGCAGCTGGGAAAGTCCCTCTGCCCACAGGTGCTACAGGTTAGTGAGAGAGACATCTGGGCTGGCCAAGAGGGGACCGGGATCCCCTCGGGAAGCAGCGGCAGAGGCAGCGGCAGAGGCGGATTGGGACTCCCTGAGCAGGCAGGAGCTCCAGTACCCAAGGTCTCTGCATAAACCCCCTGAAGGAACTGAGCCTGGGAGGCAGCCCTGCCCCCACCCAAGCACCAGAATTTAAGCTCACATTGAATAGCAGCCATGCCTGCCACTGAAAGCCCTGAGGCTGGGGAGCAGCATTTGAATCTCAGACCCCAAGCACTAGCTGGGCGGATCTAGGCGGGGGTGGACAGGAATCTCAGAAGTCAAGTAACTGGCTGGGAAAATGCCCAGAAAAAGGAAGCAAAATAAGACCATAGAGAGCTACTTTCTTGGGGAAGAGATGTTCCTTCCTCCTTTCATTTCTGATAAGGAAGTACAATGCTTGCCATCAGGGAAAGACGTGGAAGTCAGGGCCTCTCTATCCCAGACATCCGAGGTGGACGTCCGGTGGGCTCAGGCCATGGAGGAGCTCAAAAAGGATTTTGAAAAGCAAGTTAGACAGGTGGAGGAAAAACTGGGAAGAGAAATGAGACAGATGCAAGAAAAGCATGAAAAACGGATCAATACCTTGTTAAGGAGACCCAAAAAAATGCTGAAGAAAATAACACCTTGAAAAATAGGCTAACTCAATTGGCAAAAACAGGTTCAAAAACCAATGAGGAGAAGAATGCTTTCAAAAGCAAAATTAGCCAAATGGAAAAAGAAGTTCAAAAGCTCACTGAAGAAAATACTTCTCTGAAAATTAGAATGGAACAGATGGAGTCTAATGACTTTCTGAGAAACCAAGAAATCACAAAACAAAACCAGAAGAATGAAAAAATGGAAGAGAATGTGAAATATCTCATGGGAAAAACAACTGACCTGGAAAATAGATCCAGGAGAGCCAATTTAAAAAGTATGGGACTACCTAAAAGCCATGATCAAAAACAGAGCCTAGACATCATCTTTCATGAAATTATCAAGAAAAACTGCCCTGATATTCTAGAACCAGAGGGCAAAATAAGTATTGAAGGAATCCATCGATCACTGCCTGAAAGAGATTCAAAAAGAGAAACTCCTAGGAACCTTGTGGCCAAATTCCAGAGTTCCCAGGTCAAGGAGAAAATATTGCAAGCAGCTAGAAAGAAACAATTTCAGTATTGTGGAAATACAATCAGGATAACACAAGATCTAGCAGCTTCTACATTAAGGGATCGAAGGGCGTGGAATAGGATATTCCAGAAGTCAAAGGAACTAGGACTCAAACCAAGAATCACCTACCCAGCAAAACTGAGTAAAATACTTCAGGGGAAAACACGGTCTTTCAATGAAACAGAGGACTTTCAAGCATTCTTGATGAAAAGACCAGAGATGAAAAGAAAATTTGACTTTCAAATACAAGAATGAGAAGAAGCATAAAAAAGTCAACAGCAAAGAGAAGTCATAAGGGACTTACCAAAGGTGAACTGTTTACATTCCTACATGGAAAGACAATATTTGTAACTCTTAAAACGTTTCAGTATCTGGGTAATTGGTGGGACCACACACAGACATACACACACACATATACACACATGCACACACACATGTACATGCATGCACGCACACACAGAGACAGAGAGCACAGAGTAAACTGAATAGGATGGGACCATATCTTGAAAAAAATTAAGGTAAATGGTGAGAGAGAAATGTAGTGGGAGAAGAGAGGGTGAAAGGGAATGGGGTAAATTATCTCTCATTCAAGAGGCAAGCAGGAGATTTTTAGTGGAGGGAAAAAGAGGAGAACTGAGAAAAAAAACATGAAGTTTACCCTCATCACATTTGACTAAAGGAAGGAGTAAAATGCACACTCATTTTGGTATGAAAACCTATCTTACAGTACAGAAAAGTGGGGGAGAAGGAGATAAGCAGGGAAGGAGGGATGATGGAAGGGAGGGCAATGGGAGGAGGGAGCAATTTGAAGTCAACACTCTTGGGGAGGGACAGGATCAAAAGACAGAACAGAAACAATGGGGGGCAGAATAGGATGGAGGGAAATACAGTTAGTCTTACACAACACGACTATTATCGAAGTCATTTGCAAAACTACACAGATAGGGCCGATATTGAATTGCCTGCCTTCCCAAAGGGAATGGGTGGGGAGGGAGGGATGGGGAGAATTTGGAACTCAAAGTGTTAGGAACAACTGTTGAGTATTGTTGATGCTACTAGGAAATAAGAAATACAGTTAATGGGGAATAGAAAGTCATCTGGCCCTACAGGACAAAAGAGAAGATGGGGACAAGAGAAGGGAGGGATGATAGAAGAGAGGGCAGATTGGTGACAGGGAAAATTAGAATGCTTGGTGTATTGGGGTGGGGGGAGGGGATAAATGGGGAGAAAATTTGGAATCCAAAATTTTGTGAAAATGAATGTGGGGGGGGTGGAGTCAAGATGGCGGAGTAGAAAGACTCACATATGCTAGCTCCGAACCCACAGCCTATGGATTTAATGTAAAAAGAGCTCCCCACAAGTTCTGGATCATTGCAGGGTGTGCAGAAACACAGTGGAAGAGATTTCTGTTTCAGAGAGCCCTGGAGAGCGGTCCCCAGGGTCCGTCGCACCCCGGAAAGCGGAGCCCACCCCTGCCCTGTCCTGGCTGGGCGGTCTGAGAGGAGCAGATCCGAGCAGGCTTCAGGGTCGGAATCTCCAACGGCCGGGAAGGTCCCTCTGCCCACAGGTGCTACAGGTCAGTGAGAGAGACATCTGGGCTGGCCGTGAGGGGACTGGGGTGTCCCCATGACTCGGGCCCCCTCAGGAGGAAGCGGTGGAGGCAGAGGCAGAGGCATCAGCAGAGACAGCGGTGGCGGCCCGGGACTCCCAGAGCAGCAGGCAGAACTTCAGGTCTCTGCACAAACCCCGAGGGAGCTGAGCCTGGGAGGCAGCCCTGCCCCCACCCACTCCATTACTGAAGGTCTCTGCATAAACCCCCTGGGGGAACTGAGCCTGGGAGGCGGCCCTGCCCCCACCCAAGCACCAGAATTTAAGCTCACATTGAATAGCAGCCATGCCTGCCACGGAAAGCCCATTTGAATCTCAGACCCCAAGCACTAGCTGGGCGGATCTAGGCGGGGGTGGACAGGAATCTCAGAAGTCAAGTAACTGGCTGGGAAAATGCCCAGAAAAGGGAAGAAAAATAAGACTATAGAGAGCTTCTTTGAGCAGGTGAAAATGTTCCCACCTTTCAATTCTGATGACGAGGAACTATTCTTACCATCACGGAAAGACGTGGAGGGCGGAGCCTCTGTATCCCAGACATCCCAGGGGGATGTTGGGTGGGCTCAGGCCTTGGAAGAGCTCAAAAAGGATTTTGAAAAGCAAGTTAGACAGGTGGAGGAAAAACTGGGAAGAGAAATGAGACAGATGCAAGAAAAGCATGAAAAACGGATCAATACCTTGGTAAAGGAGACCCAAAAAAATGCTGAAGAAAACAACACCTTGAAAAATAGGCTAACTCAATTGGCAAAACAGGTTCAAAAACCAATGAGGAGAAGAATGCTTTCAAAAGCAGAATTAGTCAAATGGAGAAAGACGTTCAAAAGCTCACTGAAGAGAATAGTTCTCTCAAAATTAGGATGGAAAAGATGGAATCTAATGACTTTCTGAGAAACCAAGAAATCACAAAACAAAACCAGAAGAATGAAAAAATGAAAGAGAATGTGAAATATCTCATGGGAAAAACAACTGACCTGGAAAATAGATCCAGGAGAGACAATTTAAAAAGTATGGGACTACCTGAAAGCCATGATCAAAAAAAGAGCCTAGACATCATCTTCCATGAAATTATCGAGGATAACTGCCCTGACATTCTAGAACCAGAGGGCAAAATAAGTATTGAAAGAATCCATCGATCACCACCTGAAAGAGATCCAAAAAGAGAAACTCCTAGGAACATTGTGGCCAAATTCCAGAATTCCCAGGTCAAGGAGAAAATCTTGCAAGCAGCTAGAAAGAAACAATTCCAGTATTGTGGAAATACAATCAGGATAACACAAGATCTAGCAGCTTCTACATTAAGGGATTGAAGGGCATTGAATAGGATATTCCAGAAGTCAAAGGAACTAGGACTCAAACCAAGAATCACCTACCCAGCAAAACTGAGTATAATACTTCAGAGGAAAATACGGTCTTTCAATGAAACAGAGGACTTTTAAGCATTCTTGATGAAAAGACCAAGGCTGAAAAAAAAAATTTGACTTTCAAACACAAGAATGAGAAGAAGCATGAAAAAGTAAACAGCAAAGAGAAGTCATAAGGAACTTACCAAAAGTGAACTGTTTACATTCCTACATGGAAAGACAATATTTGTAACTCTTAAAACTTTTCAGTATCCGGGTAGTTGGTGGGTCACACACACACATACACCCACACACACATGTACACGCGTGCACATACACACATGCACGCACATACAGAGACAAAGAGCATAGAGTGAATTGAATAGGATGGGACCATTATCTTAAAAGAAATTAAGAGAAATGGTGAGAGAGAAAGGTAGGGGGAGGAAAGAGGATGAAATGGAATGTAGTAAATTATATGTCATTTAAGAGGCAAGCAGGAGACTTTTTAGTGGAGGGAAAAAGAGGAGAGCTGAGAAAAAAAACAAGAAGTTTACCCTCATCATATTCAATTAAAGGAAGGAATAAAATGCACACTCATTTTGGTATGAAAACCTATCTTACAGTACAGGAAAGTGGGGGAGAAGGAGATAAGCAAAGGGGGGGATGATGGAAGGGAGGGCAATGGGAGGAGGGAGCAATTTGAAGTCAACACTCTTGGGGAGGGACAGGATCAAAAGACAGAAGAGAAACAATGAGGGGCAGGATAGGATGGAGGGTAATTCAGTTAGTCTTACACAACACGACTATTATGGAAGTCATTTGCAAAACTACACAGATAGGGCCTATATTGAATTGCCTGTCTTCCCAAAGGGAATGGGTGGGGAGGGAGGGATGGGGAGAATTTGGAACTCAAAAGTTTTAGGAACAACTATTTAGTATTGTTCTTGCTACTAGGAAATAAGGCATACAGTTAATAGAAAGTCATCTGGCCCTACAGGACAAAAGAGAAGATGGGAACAAGAGAAGGGAGGGATGATGGAAGAGAGGGCAGATTGGAGATAGGGAAAATTAGATTGCTCGGTGTATTGTGGTGGGGGGACAGGATAAAAGGGGAGAAAATTTGGAAGCCAAAATTTTGTGAAAATGAATGTAAAAAGTTAAATAAATAAATTTTTATTAAAAAAATTCAAAAAAAAAAGAAAATGAATGTAAAAAGTTAAATAAATAAATTTATATTTAAAAAAATAAAATTCTACCTTTTATGGGGGAAAAAAAAAAAGAAAATGGACACTAGAGTTCGCATCCTTTAAAAGAAAACAAACCTCCTTTCTCCTGCTCTCCAATAGGTACTCTAGTGGGGAAAAAGCAAACAGAGAAGAAAAGTGGAGAGCCCCCTGAAGTTGGACTCACCTTTTCCACTGAATTTGCTGAGTATTTAGAAAAGTCACTTAGAACTCTCCCCAGGTCTCAGCTTCTCCCTCTGGATAATGAGAAGAATGGACTCTAAGATCCCTCCCTGCTCCAAGCATATGATCCTATGAAACTATCCCTTGGTATCTAGGTGCCCTGTGCAGCCCTTGACTTGGCGCTACTTCTCAATTCCCTTTCTGTAATGCAGAAGAAACTGCAAGTGGGCTACTCCCAGGGGAAGGTTTGTGGGATACCTGAGGCAGCTCCAGGAGGACACAGAGACAAAGCAAGAATGGCCTGGGACATCTATTCTGGCCTGTCAATTCCCAAGAGTTAGACTAGTTTATCCCTTTAAGTCATGACTCAAAGACATTTACAGAAAGGCTTAAACAACTGCAAGGGTGACTCCAGAAATAACTTTTTTTGAGAAGATCCCTGAGTCAGCATCAACCTTGATAGGGTTGATTAACAAACCCTTTTTGAAGATGCAATAACCTCCCCGGTAGGTTAGAAACCTTACGAGCCGACAGTTTTAGTCAGCTCCACACCTACTTGAGAGAAGCTTCAACAAAAAAAGAAATAAGTGGAGGGATTTCTGGCTTTTTTGTTTAGTGTTACAAAGATGGCAGTAGAATAACGAAAGCACAGAGAAATGAGAAAAATGCAGAGGAAAGACTGCTATTCTCATCCTTGCAACAACCCCCACCCCCTCATTCTTTATAGAGGATTCCCTTATCTCCAACCTTTATGTGCATGCACACACATGTCCTTCCAAGGCTTTGAGGCCTCACTGAATGGTGTTAACAGTAAAAAGGTAACAATGAAAAACAAATACTGTATTTTTCCACTTCAACCAATCATCATTCTCATCAACCTGGATCCTCCATTCACCACTGAAGACTGCAATCCATCCGCTCCTTCTCATCCCAGCAGATTCCCAATCATACCCTGTGCCACAGACCTCAGACTTCCTCTAGGCCTTTTTATGTAGCAGGAACCAGGACATCACTCCAACCTTGTCTGTTCTCCCTAGCTCTGCTAACACAATTGGCCTTTTCTATTCATGTACTTCTTCAAGAAATGTCATTTCTGCCATTCTGGGGTATAGGTAGGTAGACCATCATGGGAAATGGATGCAAATTACTCTCACCCATCATGCATTTCCCTTTGGGTCATTCTCAAATTTGATTCTTTAGAGCAGAGATGTCAACCATGTGGCCAGCAACATTTCTGATTGCTGCCCAAATGTTAACTGGGAAAAATTTAACAAAATAAATAAAAATGCAATAAAATACAGATAACATTACATTTTAACACCATGTCAATACGTAACTCACGGGGATCCTTACGTATGGTTTAGTGGCCCCCCCCATTTGTATTTCTGTTTGATATTACTGCTTAAGAGAACTCTGCTGTTCCAAGGTTCACAAGGACACAAGATCACTAAGAAGCAATTTAGGACTGTTAAAAATACTAACCAATTTCTCCAGTGCTACTCAGTCCACTCTTCCTATGGTACCAATTCACTGTCCATCTACACTGTATGTCCTACATATATGTAATAATGTACTTATTCAACAGTCCGACCATTCATTACACCACAGTATGGACATGTTGTCCATTTTTCTTTCACTTAGATTTTCCCATGTGGATTGTCAGTCCAGTCTCATGCAAGATTTCTTCACAACAGTAGCAAACACTTTGGGCAAGCCTCCATCTACCTATTTCATGCTTCATTTGATTTTAACCATCCTATCCTCCAAATTAAAAAGGAAATCTATATAGACTTAGAAGATACATGAGACTCCTAGATAAAGCCTAGAGAAAGCCTATAGACCATTTCACTGTACTGATCACTGATTAAAATGAATACCAAGGGACTTATACTTTCTGCATCTATTAGTCAGCAGCTTATTGTAGAGAATCCTGTGCAAACAAAGTACAGTCCTGAAAACTGTCTGGAAAAAAGCAAGAAATGCAGCTTTCTTGGGACAGATTCCAACTCAGGTACAATGAAATCACTGGCAGCTAGCTAAAGATAATTTACTGAACATGCACTTGGTGACCCTCCCACAATAAAAACAGTCAATTTGGAAATTATTTTTAAAGACCAACAAGGTAAAGGAAGTCACAAAAGAAGGTACATAGGGTCACAAGAACTTCCTGGTCAATCCACAGAGTGGTCCCTGCATACTTTTTACCCAAAATGCCCACAGATACATTAAGAGCTGGGCCCATTCAAAAGGTCAATGAAAACAAAAGAAGAAAATAACAAGTCTCCATAGCAGACCACAGCCACTACAAATGCCTTTTTCCTTAAGGAATTCTTGTTTTCCCTTGTCAGGGGAAAGATCTCATTCTCAAACTCTCTACAAGGACTGCAGACAACGCAGGAGCCAAGAGGCCAGTCTCCCCCACTCCTGTTCTGAAGGATGTGATTTTTCAAAGGAATAAATAAGACACAAGGAATAGGAGAGAAGGAAAAGAAGAAGCTCTCGTTTCTGCTTATGTGCCTGGCCCCCTTTATCAAGAGAATAAACAGGAGCTGTGCTCATAGATGAAAACAAGATGTTACTAGGTTCATGGAAACAAGTCTACCTCGGTTGGTCCAGCATACATCATGGGGGATGGGAAGATGGCCACCACCGTATTTTCAGGATTCAGTATTCCCTCTTCCAACACTGCAGCATGCTGTTTCATTCGCCACATCAAAGGAACATCATCATCTTTTGTCCAGCCACCAAGAGGATGCAGCAGGAGAACTGGGCGCCGGTATCCTCTTTCCAAAAGCTGTTTATGAGTATCCTGCATTAGCAGAGCATGTCCGTTGTGCACTGGGTTTCGTAATTGAAATGCAAAGACAGCATCTGGGAAGATAATTTCCAACATTAACATAGATACAGCTCAGTCACAGATTACTACCTGAAGGAAAAACAGTATCTTAACTCTATCTAGATTTGGTTTAGTGGATGTACAAAGGATTAGCCAAACATGAATGCATGAGGAGAACCTCAGTTTAACAGATACAAACCAGCTTGGAAGGGTGGGGAGAAAGGAAGGGAATTGATTTTATCTTAGGTCAAAGGCAAGTAGCAAATTTTTATGAATAATATTATGTAATAATATATTATACTTATTTGTATTAAAATGTATTTTCATTGTGTAAACATTGTCCATGGTCAGGCATTTATAGCATAAGGGTATGTTGCATAGTCAAGGGGGCCACCTGAATAATTACTAAGATTTACCTAACCACTTTCCTTCTGACTTTATGCTCAGTTTTCAACTTGGGCTGAGACACTTTAAATCAGTCTAAAGCTTTAGGCCACCCTAATATCTATCCTCCAGGATGAATCCATCTGACCTTACAGGAACCAGGGAACTTGAACTGTTGGTTCAACAAATGACAGGAATATGTTTATCTCTATTTATTCTATTTGTGTGGCTTATACACAATCTTAACACCATCCTACTCTTGTACTCAAGAAGCAGATCTGTACCAATTCAAGGTGGTTAATTCTATGCCTCCTGTTTCCTGGCATGGCTATATGGACCTGATGTAAATCATCATGTGTTTTTTTCTAGATGGCTGGACTGGTCCAATAAGAACAGCGAATTTGGAATCAGAGGACCTGGGTTCCTATCCTAACTCTGTGCAACCTTAGGCAAATTCCTCGATTTCTCTTGGCATCCTCTATCCTTTCATTTTCCATCTGTAAAAAAAGGAAGTTTGCAATGCTCTCAAAGATCACTTCCAGCCCTAAATCCAAGCTTCTCCCTGGCAGCCTTAATTTAATTCCTACTTATGCCCCCAACTTAGATTAGAATCCTTGATACAAGTCTCTTTGATCACTAAGTCGGTCTGAGGATGGATTTTTTAAACTCAGAACGATCTGACTCCTATTCTAAAGCTCTAGTCACTGTACCAGCTAACTGCCTGTCCTTAACAACAGCTCCCTTTAGATGTTTCCCCAAGCATTATTAGGAAGTCATGTCTATTTTACATTGCAGTTATCTGCTAAATTACAAATAAAAGCAGCCTTTATTTGAAAGACATGTTGTTATTTAAAATTCATACAAAGTATGAGTTCAAGGACTTTTTATTTATACTAGTAGTACAAAAAGATGCGAGTCCGAGGAAATATTTGACTGTTTAACCTAACAAAACCAAAAAGAAACCCTAAATGGAAGCTGTGATTAATGTCTTTCTGTGGCAAGTTGCCTTCTAGCCTATGATCCAGATTGCAAATCACAGAATTTTATTTGAGAAGTAAACAAAAGAGCCAGGTAGATTTAACCACTGTGATTGGGGGAGGGGAGCGGGGGAAGGGAAACAAAATGACATGACATCAACATGAACAAAATGAAACCTGTCATAAGGCACATGGTAGGGACTTCAAGTGCTATGATTCTGTATATTAAATTAGACATCACTACATTGTGTTGGTGTAACTCCAATAGTAGAATTTTTGTTTGGGGTGGGGGATGTTTGTCTTCACTAGAAAAACCCCCTCTAACTCAGGAGTCTTAGAGAGTTGTCTAGAACAATTCTCACTGTTAAACAACTTCCCCAGGCTCGCATAGCTAGCATAACAGTAGTAACAAGAACTAACATTTACGTAGGGCTTTAAGGTCTATGACGTGGTATACATGTATCACCTTATTTGACTGGTATATATCAAGATATGGGATCCGAGCTCATCTTCCCAATTCTGAGGACACCCCTCAAAAATTTACCAGGATCCATATCTGCATCACTCTTACCTTTAAACTCAGACAGTCCCTTTGACTAGCTACCCAAGGCTAACTAGAGCACTGACCTCTGGCCTGACTTGCCAAGATAAAGGGTGTTTTTGTTCTGCAGCTCTGATAAATGGTCCTTCTCCTTCCCAATTAATAAGCAAGACTCCTAACCCTTGAATGGGGCATTTATTTTGGTAACATGTCTCAAGAGAACAACGAGTAAAACCCTGAATTACTAGCAAGTCAAAGATGGTTTTAAAATATAGCCATTTAGCAATGTTATTTACAGGCACACATTTCCAACAGGAAAATTAAAAAAAAAATCCAGAATACATGCATGTATAAATGATTCCATAGGTTTATCTACCTAGGCTTCCTTCCCAAAAAGGAAGGCATAGTTCCCTATTAGTCAATGCAAACATTTAAGATTGATCATTCATAGAAAGTCCATATTAGCATATAGCATATATAAGACTTTAATGCCAAAAGTGTTTCAAATAGAAATTTGTTTGCTGCAATATCATCTGAATTCAAGAATCCCTGGGGCATTTCAACTCACTCATTAGCTTTATAGTTTTCTCCACCCCCCATCGACCCTCTTGGTCTTCAGCAGAAGGATGAAAAGAATGCCCTTGTCTCTCTGTGGTACAGACTTCTGTAGACAGCACTTGTACAACCACGGAGCAGAGCACAGAGGGAGAAGAGCTCCATGAACTGAGCAGACGCAGTCCATGAACTTCCATGCCAAAGTTATTACCCCAACTGCTTCAAGGCAACAATAAACATGCTGAGCAAATCAATTGTCCTATTTGCACCTCTCATCACATTTTCACTCTGAAAAGGGGGTGAGGAAGGAATCACGTCTAAACAAATTGTGGCACATGAATGTAATGAAATATTGCTGAGCTGGTTTCATGGGTCCAACAAATACTTCTTTAAGGTAGCATTTATATGGTGCTTTAAGGTTTGCAAAGAGTTTTATAGATGCTATATTATCATCGGGTTGATCATAGGTGCTATTATTAGCTCTTTTTAACAGATGAGGCTGAGGCCCTCAGGGTTTTGTAAAACCCTGGTAAAACCAGAGTATGCTATGTTTTAGGAAGGAAATTGAGAAGCTGCAGTGTCTTCATAGCACAATCAGGATAAAGGGAGGGACTGGAATTGGTGCAACAGAAAAAGCAGTTAAGGGAAATAAGGAATATTTAGCCTGGAAAAGAGAAGGGAGGAAATGTGACTTCTTCCTTTAAGTGCTGATGAGCTCTCATGTGGAAGATAAACCAACTGGTTTTACTTAATAATAGTAATAACAGCTAACATTTATACAGCACTTACTATATGCCAGGCTCTACAGTAAACATCAGGGTTCCAGAAAAAGGGAAAACAAACAAACACCCAGCCCTGACTCTCCAGGAGTTCACCATTATCTTCATGTAGCAATATTCAGTCAGCGCCCAAATTCACCACAACAGAGACCTTGAAGCAAAGGATGATCACTTTGGGGGAAGGTTGAGAAAGAGTTCCGGTGTGTCCATAATTAGCTGAGACTGCCTCTCAGCCCTTTCCAACTGTTAGATTCTGAGGCTACGGGAGTTACTGCAGAAGCAGACTCAACAAGACTGGGAATAAAACACTCAAATAAAGGAAGCATTAAAAGTCATTTAAAACCTTGATTTCAAGCACAGGTGACTGGGTCGTTTCAAAAAGGAGTAGAAAAGAGAAGAAAAAGGTAGAAAAGAGTGGAAAGTTCAGAGAGACACGCTGGCACCTAGGAAGAGTTAACAAGTTCAATCTGGGGTGAGGAGGGATGACAAGTTTAATGGGTAACAAACATCCCGGGAGAATTGTCCCATGGGAAAACGGAAATGAGGTTACAGGTAAAGACACAAAAATGGAAGTCACCGATAGGAAGATGACAGCTGAAGTCTTTGGAGTGGATGTATGTACAGAGAAGATGGCCCAGGACAGAACTCTGGGAACCACTCAAGTTTATTAAGTCAGCAAGAGAAACAGAAGGAACAGTCAGAGAGGAGGAAGGAAAGCCAGGAGAGCACACTGTCACAGAAGTTGTACCGATGATTTCCATATCCATAGTTCATGTCTCGATCTCTCAGATCTCTAAGTTTTGTGTTTATGGCTGCCTATAATATATCCCCAAAACGAAAAATAAACCAACTTAAAACTATGCTCTTTAACTTTCCCTCTAAATACTCACTTTTCCAATCCCCTTCTCATCATCTGTAATATGAATCTTCCCCTCTCTCCCAGACTCACTTCCATTGCATTTCCCTAAGACCCCCCTGTACGTTAGCCTGTAATGCAGGAATCTGAAACTTTTGGAAGGTTATGGTGCCATGTTTAGGATCCACCTTCTGCATACTGAGGGTGTGTGTGTGGGGGTGTGTGAGAGAGATGGAGAGAGGGGTATGTGTGTGTGTGTGTCTGTCTGTCTGTGTGAGAGACAGAGATGGGCGGGGGGCGGGGGGACCACAGGGACAGACAACTGACTTGTGATGCTTTCTTTATGAAAAAAAACAAAGAGAAGGAGACAAGTACTTGTCACCCATTCTTCGAGTAAAGTGGCCCAAAACATTCTCTCCTACCAAAAATGGGCAATGGAGTGTGATGATGGCAATGAGCTGTGGCACAACTCTGAGACACACTGCCATGGGTTGCTGATTCCTAATCCAGGCCATCATTAAATTTTCCACATTCTTCATCCACATTTTCCCAGGCTAAAATTTTCTCTTTCCATTCCTTCCATTTTAAATCATCCTGAATCCAGAACTACTATCAGTGCTTTCCACATCACACACATGTAGCCAATGAATTTCTGAACCCTAATGTTTCTGTGCATTAAGCTTCCTCCCCAGCCAGCACATGAGTAGGTATACATATATATGGACATACATGTATATGTCCATACATACGTCCAATGTATATGTCCATATATATACAGACATGTAGATATCAATACATTTATTATACTCTATATTCTGTAGTACCTTATATGCATTGTATAGGTATACATATATATGGACATATATGTATATTATACAATGCATATAAGGTACTACAGAATATAGAATATAAAAGATATAGCTATATCTGTCACAAAGTTGAGTCTTCACACATACCATCTGCTTCCACTGTTTGAAATACTCATCCAGTGTCTAGAACTATTCCTTCTTAAGGGCTTCTTAATCTGTTTTGTGTCATGGGCTCCTCTGGCTACGCCCTGGTCCACAGGACCTTTTTCTTCTCAAAATCATGCTAAAATTTTAAGTGTATAAAATAAAATATACCAACTTACAATGGGAAAAAACTATACTGAAATAGTCTTCGTGAGATGAAAAACAAAAACTGCCCCCAAGTTCCCAGATCCCAGGTTAAGGCCACTGTAAAGAACAGAATGGAAGGAAGTACCACAGGGAACTGGAAATGCAAGAGACATCTGAATGTGAAATCTGGCTCAGACACTTAGAACTAGAGGACTTTGTTCTAACCACTTAAACTCTCTAGGTTTCTCTTCTGTCATCTGTGCAATGGAGATAAACAATGCCTGTCTACCTATCTCAGGGAGCTGCTAGCCGATGCTTTTTAAATCTTGCAAGACTATAAATACGAGTGACAGTTATTTCAAACACTCCTTACAACTCATTTCTTTCAAGAATCCTTCCCAGACTTTCCTATTACATGAGATTCTTGACAGTAGAGCCATGTTAATGATTATTTTGCAGCCTTTTAATCAGTCAACATACACCTATTAAGCTTTTAATACGTACCAGACACTGCTACACATAAGGTGTTTAATGTACAATAACCACAGATAGACTGGGTTTTACTTGACTCATCTGAACCTTCTCCTCCTGTTCCAGCACACAAGTCAATTACCCAGCCCACTTCTCCCATTCCCTAATGAGGCATACTAAAAAAAAAAAAAAAAAAAAGATCTCTTAATCTTATCAGAGGCAGAACATTCTATGGGCCACAAAGGGTGATGAAGTCAGAAAGTGATTTAACAGTCAGAAAACAATGTTAAACCATTCACAGCAAAAATAATCAATTACTTTTAGGATAAAGAGGAAGGTCTTCGCAACAAGCCATCCACTGCCCTCCTCCCCTTTGCAGTATCTTGGATTTTGGTCGTGGCTTGTTGCTGCCCTACCAGCAAAGCAAACAAACAAACCAGAATGCCCACGCCAGAGCAGAACCCTTGGATCTGTTACTTATTTGTCTAATAGCAAAGAGGCCAGGAAATACAAAAACAAAGAAAACAACCCTCTGTGGCTCTTTGTTGTCTGATGCCAGGCTAATGATGTTAGGTCCTAACTGTTTTTACCAATTTTACAGTACCTCTTTTATTAAAATGATGCTTGATTCTGCATAATAGTTATCTTTTAACATTTATGTAACATGTTATGTGTATATATGTGTACATACACATAGGTATGTATGTATGTGTTTGTGTAAACAATCAAAGTTTAAGGCTCTTTGTGACATTATCACACAGAATTCTAATATTAATTCAAATACAAATTTCAAACCTTAAGTCAAGCCCTCCACTGCTTTTCAGAGACAGAAGGGTTCATCAGTGTTGAATTATTGTATGTATCTCCAGATTTTCTCAATGGACTGATTGGTTCTGTTGATGTTTTGTCTTTTTCTTAAAATAAATTTGTCACATAGGATGTCTTTCTAGGAGGGTCAAGAGGGAGAGATACTGGGATGCAGGGGAAAATTTTAGGTGATAATATAAAAAAAGATACTCATGAATTTTTTAATGTATAAGAACCTCAACAAGGCCTCCAGCAAACTATTTTCTGCTTATTAGAAAATAAATGTCAACAAGTAACAGATTCACTAAGTTTCCAAGTATACAGCACTCAGGGCAGGTAAAAAAAAAAAAAAAAAAAGCTAAAATCCTGTTTCACTCTTTGTAAGCAGAGTAACAAAGAGACTAGATCTGGAGTCAAAGGACCTGGGTTCAAGTCCCAGCTCTATTGGGATGTGCCATCAGACTGATGTCTATGACATCAAATGAGGCATTTAATTTCCCAAGGGTCGTGTTTGTTCATCTGTAAAATGAGAAGCTTGGGCTCAATGATACTCAAGTCCCTTTGGCTTTAATTTCAACGAACTCAATTTAAGCTTTTACTACTTGACCTATTATATTAGCATGAAGACCCTCAATCATAAAGTTAGCTGTTAAATATTTATTCAATGCCTGCTATGTGTCAGGCACTATGCTAAATAGCTGTGGTTCAGTCATTTTTCAATCACGTCTAACTCTGTGACCACATTTGGGGTTTTCTTGGCAAAGATATAGGAGTGATCTACCATTTCCTTCTCCAGTTCATTTTATAGATGAGAAAACTGAGGCAAGCAGGATAAGGGAACTGCCCAGGGACACACAGCTAGTAAAGTCTGAAACAGGATTAGAATTCAGGTTGTCCGGACTCCAGGTCCAGCACTCTATCCACTGAGCCCCCAGCTACTTATTTTTGTACACAGACTATTAAATATAAAAATTTCCATTTTGTCTTAAAACTGCCACTTTTATATGCAAGTTTTGTAATGTACAACTTGCTGAACAGTTTCTGGAATATTACTTTCACACATAGTACAACAAACCACATTCTAAAAAAATATATATGAAGATATGAAAATGCCTCTGGTGTACCCTGCCTTTCTTCCCAGTACAACTTTCTTTCCTATAGCTATCTTTCCCTCCATTCTTAAAAGTAAACTAACAAGAATTTATCAAGTGCCTAATATGTTTCAAGCACTGTGCTGCAAACTGAAGATACAAAAGAACATGAAAGCATTACAAACTCAATGAGCATTTCAGGAAATCTGGAACTACTGTTAATATTCAGGTTGCTTTTAAGGGTGATCCTGAAACAGGATCCAATGTCCTCATCCAATGTCCAATGACGAGGCCAGAAAAACCATTTCCAGCACAGAAGCTGTTCTAAAGAATCAGTTTATAAAAATCAAGAGGTAAACCTTGAAGAGAGGGTGGAAATGAGTGGACCTTTCAGGCACTGAGGAAGGGAGAGGGGGGAGGATCTAATCCAGCCTGTGCAAAGGCAGAGACAGGAGACATATGGTGGAGTACAGTCACACACTGGGATCAGCAGGAGGGCTAGCCTAGCTAGAGAGTAGAGAGTGTATGCAAAAGGAGGACTGTGTAAAGAGCTTGGAAAAGCTAGGATAGTCAGATCATGACGGGATATAAGTGTCAAGGAGGAGAGCTTCCATTTTCCTCCCGAGGCTCTTAAGAGAGAGCCATTGGGCAAGTGTTTTTGGCTAGGTCTAATCTGAAATTCAGCAATTACCACTTCCTCCCAAGCGGGAATTCTAACTTGTCCCATTCTGAGCTGGTAACATGAGCCACCTAAGTGCAGTGAGAACAATGCCAGATTAGAAAAGGAGGTGAATGTGAATGACTCACCCGCGTTCATCTCCTTAAATTTCTGTTTTAGCTCAGCAGGGGTGAGGCGGTACTGATCAAGGCCATCATTCCAATAAATCCTGTCCAGGACTTGAAGGTCACCACCAACCAGCCAATCCCCTTGTTCCATCACCATCTGTGAGGAAGGAAAAGGGAAAAATTTTTTAAAAAAATCAAGGAAGCATTGCCTTTAAAAGCAAAAATACAAAGGCCGATAAGCAAACAGAATTCTCTAGAGGGATAGGGAGGGAGGTGAGCTTTTAAACAGCACCTATTCATTTCTCCTCACAACAATTCTTCTAGGTTAAGTATTGTTGCTACCCCCATTTTACAATGGAGAAAGCAGAAGCAGAGGTGAAATGATTTGCCCAGAGTGACATAAAAAACTATCTCAGAGCAGGTTTGAATTCAGATCTTTGACAGTCCTGGCCCACTGGCCATTCCACTGGGTCACCTAGCTGCCTCTTACATGGATACAAAGACTTCGATTCACGTTAAGCCTGAATGACGAAAATAAGTAGAATGCAAATGTTTCCTTAGTGATTTTAAGATGTGGTAACTTCTTCCATCAAACAAGTATTTATTAACCCCCTTCAATGTACCAGGAACTGTGCTAGGGACAGAAGATCCTAATACAGTGAAACAACTCCTACACACAAGTGCTTGTATTAATTTATAATTTAAATTCATCCGGTTCTGATTCTTCTTTATAACATGATGAACGTGGAAAAACGTATAGCCTCTATCAGGCTGCATACTATCTTGGGGAAAGAGGAGGGAAAGGACGGGGAGAAATTCATAATCTTATTATAAAAGTGAATGTTGAAAACTAAAAAACAAATAAATTCTTAAAAGAAAAAAGAATTTAAATTAACTAAATGTGCAAGAATCTTAGGAACACGTGAGAAAGAGAGTGGAAGATAATCTCAGAAAAGGAGAAGCCACCCTTCCCCAAGCAGTCAAGGTGACTGGGGGGAACTCAAACAGTTAAAGAACCTTCATGTGGAAGACAGAGGCAGGCGATACCTAGAGTCAGGAATGCCTGAGTGCCAGCACCGCTGCAGACCCGCGCCACACGTGACCCTGGCGAATCCTGACTCTCTTTCACCGTTAGTTAACACCTGTACCATGGTGTTAATAACAGCACCGACTTCAAAGGCTTGTAGCGAAGCCTGGATGAAGTCACAGTCCGCAAACCTTAAAGCACCATACGAATTCCACTTTATTACCCTTATCACCATCATCATCATTATTGAACTAGGAAAAATAAGGAGTTGAAGGGAGGCAAATCTGCACTCAATATAGAAAACTATTAACTATTAACTTAACTATTAGAACTGTCTGAAAATCAAAGTGCTCGACTCACGAGCTGTGAACTTACAGGATGTCCCTGCTGCATTCAGACAGAGCCTGAAAGAACCCTCCATGGGAGGGGTGTAATCAATTCACCCACGAGACAGGGAGGCAGACCAGCTGAGTGCCAGGCAACCTTCCGAGAGTGAACTCCTCTGGCTCCAGATACATGGAGAGGTGCTCTTGTTAAGAAGTATCTGGCCACAAAGAGCTCCGGGTGACGCTCCCCCAAACCACTCTCTCTCTTCAGCCCCATTCCCGGACAGCCATGAGATGGACGGGAATTCATTGAAGAGCAGTACCTTTAACATCCCCTGCTTCTTACTGCTGTTTAGTAATCTTCCTGGTTTATCGGCAGCGACTGTTGGGGGAATCCTTCTCTCAGGGCCCTGCAGCCACCCCAACTTCAGTCTGAGCCTCCTTATCTCTCACACAAAGTCAGAGGTCCAAGTCATAAAGGTGGAGTTAATTCAGCTTTCATCCAATCTTAAGAATTCTCTGTCTGTTTTTACCCATCTCCCCCTTCTTTCCTCAGGTACTGAGCTATCTCTTTTCCTTAAAGCTAACCCCTCTAGATTCCTCTACAGCACTAGTATCAAATCCAAATAGAAAGTTACAGGAAGGAAATAAGTATTTACTAAGCACCTACTATGTGCCAATGGTACAGTGCTGTGAGGAAGTGACTTGCTCAGGGTCACCTAGTTAATAAGTGTCTGAGTCCAGATGTGAACTCAGAGTATCCTGCCTCCAGAGCTAACACTCTACCTACTGTACTATGGAGCTGCCATATATGGCATACCTTTACATCCCCTACCATACCTTACAAAGTTCTGTGCACAGGATGCACAATAAATGCTCAGTAATATTTGCTAGACCGACAGAAGTTTAGAGCCAGAAGGAGATTGAATAATCAATTTCAATTTACAGAAGAGAAAATCAAGTCACAAAGAATTAAAGTGATTTGCTCATAGAAACAGTCAGAACAAAAATAGGACGAGAACCCAGATCTCTTGACTTCAGTCTTCAGTTTTCTACTTCACCACACAGCAACATACATGAACAAAAAGAAAAAGAAAAACCTTGGAGCGATTCCCCACTTTCTTCCTGAACAAAATCACTTGCTTCTTTCTCATATTTTCTACCCCGGTCAATCAAGTTTTGATTACTGAATCAAATATGGATAATAAAACAAATAAGCAAATTTAAAAGCATCAACCTCAAAATCAAAGCATAGGTTGTTATGTATTTAAAAATCAAATAACTATCTTGTTTATAATACTACTTTTCAAAAGAAAACAGCCTCCAAACACATGAAAAAAAATGTCCAGGTGTTTGAGCACCTAACAGAAAAGATAAATGTCAAGTGCATAATTCCTACTTGTCTTCTCTTATATTACATGGAACTGGCCCAAGTACAGGGTTTTCTGAAAGCAGGGTAAAGCTCCAACTACTATCATCACCCCAAAACATGACAAGAAACAGACCTTTACATCTGAAAACTATGTTCCATAGCACTGCATTACTAAGAGAACTCTGTGTACATAAGCAAACATCTGCCAACAAAGCGAAGATGTGACTTAAGTTTGGCAAACTTTGGGTCATTATATGGGTTTCTTTGAAAATCATATCACATTTAACATTCACATCTATCACACCTAAACTGTTCTTTCCTTCTCAAACAAAATCCATGATACACAAATACCTAAGATGCCTAGCAGCATACTAGTATATAACACATCATATAAATGTCATGAAGAATAGGCTCCCTCATCAATAATGGCCAACAGGGGAGACAATTATATAAAGCAGTTTCTGATCAGCTGAAACAACCCAGCTTTCTTTATTGCCAGAGTTGGAGAACAGCCAGGAAAAGTCCAACCTAGAGAGGTCAATATCACTGTGAGCCACCACATGTGTGTGACAGGGCACCTTCCAGGAGAAGAAAAATCACAACAGCTAAGCATCGCAAGAGAAGGACTGAAAAATGAAATCATTTTTAACCACAAATACCTACGGCTAGGAGTAGTAAATACAATACAAGTTAATGCCTCACACCCACAGAAATCTAGCCAAAATCAACAAGTTTTTTATTGTAGAAAAGAGTACAACACTGCTTTGATGTCTGCTAATGAGAATCTGGTAAAGTCAGAACAGAGCAATGAGAGCTTACAATGAACTACGTCTAATATAATTTAGATTTATTAGCTAGTCCTGAATACAAGGATGTGTTGTTCTCAGAAGATGAACAATTAAAAAGTGATGTGTGTCCAGCGTACAGAATGGAACATGCCCCCTGTAACCTAGCAATGGCTTCATTGCCCTGAAGAACAACAATTATAAAAACTGCTTAATCCGCTGCGACAGGAATAGGAAAACTGGGAGTTCCCGTGAAGCCGGGAAAGAAATAATTAAATTTTCCAGCTCACTGTACACAACCTGAAGTGGACAGTGGGATGGTGCCATCTCAGCAGACAAAGCTTCCGAAAAGGAAACAACAGAAAGCCTTAAGCCAGTAAAGCAGGATTCAATTTCCAGAGAAGGAAGGCTTCAGGAAACATTTCAATTCCATCTTTTTAAATCATTTATTTTAATGGGGCAAACGAAATGTGCATCCTAATCTTATTTGATAACTGACTCTTATATACTTGTAGCTTAGTGACACTGTCTGAGTGACACTTTCAAATAAACACCAGTCATTTCCAATTACTATGTAATTACACTACTCTACCACAGGCAGCTGCGTTACATGGGGAGGAAGCATTGCCTGTTGTCTGCAAGAGCTGAGTTCACATCTGGCCCCAAACACTTAGTAGCTATGTGACCCTAGACATGTCATTTCACAACTGCTTATCTCAGTTTCTTCATCTGTAAAACCAGAATAATAGCACTGAACTCCCAGAGCTGTTGTGAGGACCAAATGAGATAGTATACGTAAAGCACTTTGTAAACTCCAAAGCCCTGTGGAAGTGTTAGCTAGCATGGCTGTTGTCTGACTGCATGACGGTCCTCCGATCCAACATAATTTTAAGATTTCATTAATACTGTCCTTAATAAACTCAATGATTTTAGAAAAAGATGGAAAGAGTTGTATGAAATAACAAAGAGCAAAATGAGCAGACCCAAGAGAACATTGGATACAATAACAGAAATGTTGCTTTAAGAACAACCTTGAGTTATTTTGACTATTACAAATACTCAAAATAAAGGACATATGAAGAAAGTCACTAGCTGCATTCAGGAAAAAAACTGATAATTATGCATAAAGTAACTTCACACACACACACACACACACACACACACACACCATACATGCTTATTTGTGTCTTATGGTAGCCATCTCTAGAGGAAATTAGAAAAAATTTTACAAGATAAACTTTGTTGTATATTTGAAAGCAATAGCAAGTTGTGCTTAGTAATTTGCAGTTTCATGTATAATCATGTGTTTTATTGTACTGTGTTATGAAAATGATTTTTATCTCATAAATACGTATTAATGTGAAGAAAAAAGGAAAAAAGTAAATCCAGTATGCTTTTCAAAAAGAAAAAAAAAGACTTCACTAATTTGGACTCCAAATAATTTGTGATAATTCAGACAGGGCTCAAATGACATTTATCTATAAAAAATAGTACAACCTAGTAGTTTAAGTAGTAGAAATACTTTGAGTAGCAGGAGAAGACTGCAAAAAAAAAAATTCTTCATCCAATTAACTGAATAAAAGTAATTCCAATAACATTAAAGAGGGAGGCAGGACAAGATGGCAGAGAAAAGCTCTTCTGAGCTGTCCTTGAAAGCCCTCCAAACAACTTAAAAATAGTAATAATTCTGGAGATGCAGGACCCACAAAAAGATGAGATGAAACAATTTTCCAGCTCCAGACAACTCAGAAGGTTGGCAACAAGGTCTGTTAAACCAAGGTGAGAGTGGAATGCAGTGGAGCACAGGCCACACACCTCTGCAAACCAGCAGCAGGCCTTGGGGGTGACTGAATCAGCGTCAGAAGTGGCAGTTTCTGGACCCCTCAGCCCACAGACAGTAAAAGGGGGTCGGAAGGAGATAATGGGGTCCCTTTGCTGACACCAGAGGTAAGGATCTATCATATTACCCATACGTGGAACTGGATTACAATTCTGGGTCTTACTACCAAGGCAAGTAGGAAGGTTGGCACACCAGACGCCTGCAGCCACAGTGGAGTGGGAACCCTCCTCAAAATTTCAGGACAGAAAAAAGTGCGTGTGGTCTCTCACAGACCAGAGCACAGGCAAGGAGATGAGTAAACACACCCCTCCCTACACTGTACCACCTTAAAGAACTGAAAACTCACAGATCCCAGAAAATCGACAGCTTGGGATAGTACACTGCCCACATCCCTTTATTCGGGAAGCAAAGCCCTGCTTTAGCATAAAATTAAAATTCAAGAAACAGGCTAGGAAAATTAGCAAAAAGTAGAAAAAGATCCTGACTACAGAAAGTTACTATGGTGACAAGGAAGCTCAAACTACAAACTCAGAAGACCACAAAGTCGAAATTGTGAACATCCAAAGTATCAAAGAAAAAGATGAGTGGGTCTCAGTTCATGGAAAAGACCAAAAAGTGTTTTAAAAATCAAGTAAAAGAGGTAGAGGAAAAATTGAGAAGAATGAGAATGATGTCAGAAAATCCTGACAAAGGAGTCAACAGCCTGGTAAAGGAGGCACCAAAAATGCTCAAGAAAATAACACTTTAAAACCAGAATACGCTACATGGGAAAAGAGGTTACAAGAATCCAATGAAGAGGAGAGGGCCTTGAAAAGCAGAATTACCCAAATGGAAAAAAAGATACACAAAAATTCCCTGAATTCCTTAAAAAGCAGAATTAACCAAAGGGAAGAGGAAGAACAAAAACTCACTGAAGAAAATAATTCCTTAAATGATAAATGATGGAGAGGATGTGGGTGAGTTGGAACACTAATTCATTGCTGGTGGAGCTGTGAGCTGATCCAACCATTCTGGAGAACAATTTGGAACTATGCCCAAAGGGCTACAAAAATGTGCATCCCCTTTGACCCAGCAATATTGCTTTTAGGGCTGTATCCCCAAGATATCTCAGAACTGGGAAAAGGTCCCACATGTACAAAAACATTTATAGCAGCTTTTTTTGTGGTGGCCAAGAACTGGAAATAGAGGGGAACGGCTGAACAAGCTGTGGTACGTGAAGTGGATGTAATGGAAAACTATTATGACGAACAGGCTGGTTAAAGAAAAACCTGGAAAGACATATATGAACTGATGCTGTGTGAAGTGAGCAGAGCCAAGAGAACTTTATACACATTAAAAGCTACAGTGTGTGAGGACAGTGTTTTGATAGACTTAGCCCTTCACAGCAGTGCAAGGACCTAAAACATTTCCCAAAGGACTCATGATGCAAAATGCCATCCACATCCAGAAAAAGAACTATGGAACTGGAACGCAGAATGAAGCAGACTATTTTCTCCTTCGTTATGTTTTGCTTTTCTCAAGGTTTCTCCCATTCATTTTAATTCTTCTATGGAACACGACTAATGTGAAAATGTGTTTAATAGAAATGTATGTGTAGAACCCATATAAGATTGCATGCCGTCTTGGGAAGGGAAGAGAGGGAGGAAGGAGGGGGAGAAAATCTGGAATTTATGGAATTGTTGAAAACTGAAAACAAATACACTAACAAATGGTGGGAGGAGAAAAGAATTCCTTAAAAGTTAGAATTGAGCAAGCAGAAAGCTAATGGCTATTTAAGACATCAAGAAATAATCGAATGAAATCAAAAGAAGGAAAAAAATAAAAGACAACATAAAATACCTTACTAGAAAAACAACTGACTAGAAAATAGATGTAGGAGAGATAATTTAAGAATTACTGGACTACCTTAAAGCCATAATCAAAAAAAGAGCCTAGACATCACCTTTCAAGAAATTATTAAGGGAAAATGCCCTGATATTCTAGAGCCAGAGAGTAAAATAGAAAACTCAAGAATCCGCTGATCATCACCTGAAAGAGATCCCAAAAGGAAAACCCCCAGGAACACTATAGCCAAATTCCAGAACTCCCAGGTCAAGAGAAAATATTGCAAGCAGTCAGAAAGAAAGAATTCAAGTATCACAGAGCCACAGGTAGGATAACACAAGATCTAGCAACTTCTACATTAAAGGACAGGAGGGATTGGAATATAATGTATTGGAGGGCAAAAGAGTTAGAATTACAACCAAGAATCACTTACCCAGCAATACTGAGTATAATCCTACAGGGAGGATATTCAGTAAAATGGAGGCCTTTCAAGCATTCTTGATGAAAAGACCAGAGCTGAATAGAAATTTTCAAGGAGACTTTCAAATACAAGAAATCATAACAGATTCAATAAGGATAAACAGTTTGTACTCCCACATGGGGAAATGATACTTGTAACTCCTAAAAACTTTCTCATTATTAAGGCAGGTAGAAGGAATGACTAGAAACAGAGGGCATAGGAATGAGATGAATATGATAGGATAATTATCTGACATAAAAGAGCCTAAGAGTTCTAGGTCCAAAGCCAAGCAGACTAAGTTTAATTCTTTCATAAAACAAGTTTTCAAATATTTCAAGTTAGCTATCATTTACCTCCACACATTTTCTTCCCCAAGCTAAAGACCTCCGTTTTCCTTAGAAGGATCTTCAAAAATTGCATGCTCTCCAGTTCCTTCCCCACCTTGGTCACCTTCCTCTAACTGCTCAATATGCATCTTCAAATATGATTCCAGATTTGACCTGCCCAGCATGGAGCAGAGCATCCTGTCTTACTTCTCCTTCTAGACATGACAGTTTTATGACTATGGCCTTAACCTGGGTTCAATTTTTTGGCAGCCACAGCAAACTTGACTCATTCTACACTTATAGGCAACCAGGGGAGTATGGGGTTTTCAGGGGGAACTACCACCTCTGGTGTGAGAGCTTGCCAAGCTGTATTTCCAGGGCTGCTCATCCAACTGTCACCCAAGCTCCAAGAAGCTGTAGCACCTGCAGCAACCACACTCTAGCAGATGGGCTAAACCATGTTAAGGGTAACTGAGAGGCCTCAAACCTGCTGGCAAGTAAGGGGGATGCCGACCCTAAGCATGTGAAGATTTCCCCTGGGGGAATGGGAAGATGGCAACAACGTGCTCCAGTGGCCATGAAGACGGTTAAAGAAGGCACTGTGGAGCTTGGTCAGACATCTAAAATGCCAAGGTCACCCACTGCATCCAGACCATCTCCAGTCTTCCTGACTTGTTCTGCCCCTGGACTTCAAAGACTCAGGAAGAGAGATGTGGAATTGCCAACTTTGTGCTCATCTGCCTCACTTAAATCTAGTTCAAGTCAAGCCCAGCACCTGGTCCTCTCTGAAGAGGAAGGACGAAGAACAATAGGTACCTAAAAGCCTCAGGTCTTCTCCATCCTGTACTAATGCAGCTGACTTGTTGAATAGACAGGTAGGACTGCTACACAATGTCTTCTATTCCTACTAGTCCATGCCACCTGCAATTTTGAGGAAGGTGACAACTACAGCTTTATCTTTGCTGAGGAAATGTTTGGACATAACCCAGTTGAGGTTAGAACCCTGTAGCATCTCCTCTCCTTTCAGTTTTCACATATAATCTGTTCTTACACCTTAAAACAATGACTTTTTTCAAAAGTTATTTTATAACCATATTTCAGTACAGGATGTCCTCAAAGTCTAAACGCATTTTCAAGTAGCTTACAAATGAAAGAGGGAGCTCCTGGCCTGGAGGTGTGGCCACTGATGTTGTAAAAGAAATTCTTCTGTGGGCTCTTCAGGGAGCGGGACTAGATGGCCCCATAGTCTCTACCAAGTCTCTCCAATCTATGAATATCCTTGAATTGTGGTATGGAAACATGTAAAGAAAAATTATCATGGTGAGCTGATTTCTTATCTGATTTTCTAAAAGTACTTTGAAAATGTAGTAAAGTCTTTAAGACTAGTTTCCTTTGTAATCCTATGTATTTTACTTTATGTATTTATAATAACTTTCCTGGGAAGGGGGTAAGAGGTTTCACTAGATTGACAAAGGTGTCCACGATTCATAAAAAAAGTTAAGAATGTCTACCCTAAATCAATTATGAGTATGTCTAGTTCATATCTAGTTCACAATAACATTGTGAGTCTTTGCCAAATTCCTTACTGAAATCCAAGTACACTACTTCCATGGCATTCTCATAAACCCCAAGCCCAGTTATTGTGAAAAAGCAATGCAATCAGGGTACTCTGATATGACATGTTCCATGATGCACCCTAGAACTGTTCATCCACACCTAAGAGACAAGGTCAGGAACAAATAGTTTCAATTTCCACCTAGGCAAGAGTGATCTGGAACCTACAAAGCACTTGCTACCTCAATCAAGCAGCCAACAGGGAGATCACAATGGTCATGATAAAACATAAGCTAACAGGGATCACTATAAGTGCAAACACTTAGGGAAAGGGGTTAATATGACCTTGATGTATGGGTGTTCCTTGCAGGTTGTACCCCACTGTCGAGCACAGCGTTCTTCTTTTCTGTGTTCAAAGAACTCTGGATTCCGGAGAATGGCCACTCGACGACCCTCGTACACCAGGGCAAATGCTGTACACCCATCCAGTCTCTCTCTGTCCTCTTGAGTAGTTGACAAAACTATAGGCACTGACAAGTTAATTACTCCTCCTATGATATAAGGAAAAAAAAACACAAACATAAGATGCAGGTTTTCAAACACCTCACAGTTTAGGGGTGACTCTTAATGCTAAGACATTTAGAGCTCAAGTCTACAACACTGTGTCACTCGTACTTGGAAAATAGGTACAGATGGAGAAGCAGTGCCCTGTTGGGGCAGGCAGACCTACCACCAACCAGCACCTGTTCTAGAAAAAAGGGCAAATGATATGTAAATGACACAATGATTCTGCATCAGCTGGTTATAACCAGTTTGAGAAAATACAACCAATGCATAAAAGGGAAAGTGCACTAAGAAGGTTGTTTGTAGTGCCTGACTTGCCACTGTCATCTTCATTAAACAGTTACTGAACACTTCACTTCCAGACCAGGGGTCTGGCCCTCTCTGGCAGTCTGAAGAAGCCTACAGTTCCCTTCAGAATCGTATTTCTCAACAATTGAAGGAAACACTAAATTTCAGTTTGAGATTGATATTACACATTTATTTCTAAGTCCACAAACTCTCAAAAATCTAGCCAGACACCAGAGTAAGAACTCTGGTTCTATACAACCCCTATCATCTATATTAAATGATTTATTCCTCAAACATATTTGGGCTTTTTCTGACTGCGCCATTCTAACTGGTGTGCTCTACATGGTGGTAGTGCTGTTGGTGGTATTCGGTCCATTCAGCTGTGTCCAACTATTTGTGAATCCATTTGGGGTTTTCTTAGTAAAGACACTGGAGTGGCTTAACAACTTCTTCTGCAGTTCATTTTATGCATGAGGAAACTGAGGCAAACCAGGCTGAGTGACTTGCCCAGGGTCACAGTGTCTGAGGCCAGATTTGAACTCAGGGTTCTATCCACTGTGCCCATATGTTAGGTTCTACATATCCCAAGAGAAGCAGTACCCCCTACCCCTGAACCTTTCACTAAAGGACCCTACCCCTTTCCCCACTCCAACCTGACCAGGTGGTCAGGATCCAACCTGAACCTTTACTCTGGGTTTGCTCCTTGCTCACATGGTAAGAAAATACAAGATTTTCTTGGATGACTGTCCAACAAATCCATGTGGATTTGTTTAAGTGAAGTCACCCAGGCTGAAATGACATATACTACACTTGTTTAAAAAATCAAAGTATCAGCAGAAACCTCTTTGGACAAAAGAGGCAAAAACAAAATTAAAAAAATATCTGCTTGACTGCCTTAAAACTACTAACATTCCTTTCAGATGAAGCAAAGGATAAAAGGGCACATTTGCATCACATAGAGACAGTCATTCCTATAGAGTAGGAATTCTAACCTTTTCAGCATGTCACGAACCTCTTTTGGCAGTCTGGTGACATTTGGAGAGCCCCCTGAGAATCATTTTTTAAAATACATAAACTAAAATACAAAGGATTACAGAGGAAACCAAAGATTAGTAAAAATAAAGACGCACTTTTTTTCCTCATTCAAGTTCAAAGATGCCCTGAAACCAATGGATCCATGGAGCTCAGCTTAAGACCCCTGCGACAGAGGAAATGACACCTGGCTCTTATATTTAGTGCTGAGGGAAAGAACCAAAGGGTGATATTTCATCTATACGCTTGCAATAAGATCTCCAGGAAAGAATGGCTAACACACCAAGATCCAAAAGCAGATCTCAGAAATACTGCTTGTAAATCTGTTTCACTCCCCAGGCCTCTGAGTGAGATTAGTCGTAGTTTAATAGGGCTACCACCATAGTAAATAACAGTCTACTCAATACAGCAAGTTATACTTTTCAACAAAAATCAGTTTGCAAAGTTAAAGGCTAAGTCTGGGTTTTAACCGTTACAAACTAAGAATAACTACCATGACCCTTGGTAACTTTTATAATTTTAAATATCTGTCAGTAAATCAAAATCCTGACAGCATCAAAAATGAATGTCTTTAAATTCTTAGAAAATTATGTTTTGAAAGAATTTCCGCAGATGTTTCCATCATAATATTTAAATACCTCTTGAGAAGAATTTTTAACTTCCCATTACCCATCTTTTTTGTTTTAGTTTGGTGAAATACAGATAATTAGAAGAACGATAAACTGAAAGACCAGGGTAACTATTTTAGAGCCTACAAACATTTTTCTCTAAAAATCAAAAGGCTACAACGACTTCTGGGAAGCAAAGTTTAATGAGATGTGAAAAATGAACCAACTAGTCACAGCCTCATAGGACCCCCCCAAGTTCAGTCCCCTGTGGATCCTTCTGAGGATCATTTTCTAAAATGCATAAACTAAACTACAAAGGATTGCAAAGGAAGCCACGGATGACCAAAAATAAAGATGTATGACTTTCCTCATCCAAGTCAAAGCTGCCCTGAAAATTCAATTTACTCATCTGTAAAATGAGGAGGTAGCATTACGATTTCTAAAGTCCCTTCTAAGTCTAAAGCCTACAAATCTTTTCATAAGGAAATTTTTATACATGTGGACCTTTCTGCAGTGGGTCATTCTGTTTATTAATAGAAAGATATAACATTCATTCATCAAAGAACAGTAAGGCAAAAGAAAAGGATTCTGCTTCTTAGATCCACGTTCAACTTATCCTATCCCCATTTTTTTTTTAAAAATCTAAGTTAGTAAAATGAAAAATCAATTAAAAAATAAAAAGATATGGCCTCATGAATTTTCAGTATTGAAACATACTATACTATTAGGAAAAACTTAGAAATATAAAGCATTAAAAGTAAATAATAGCAATTCCAGAACATATAATTTCTCTAAATCAATGCAATATTTAATGTAAAATGTCTCACCATCCAGCAGACAATCAAAATGAAGGCACTGCAGGTATTCCCTCTCTCTCATAAAACCGTTTAGTGGAGTTGCCCAGCCTTCTGCCAAAACCTGCACCCACTGCATGTCCAACTAAGAGATGACAGAGAAAAGCAAAGTCACATATACCCATTATTTTCCAAAAGTAACCAAAAGCCACCTTACAAAAGAGCATCACATCCATCCATCCACAGACCAACACTGACTAAGTCTGACACTGTGCTCAGCACACTTTTAAGCAAACCAATGGATTCTTAAGAATTTTATTTTGAAGTAAGTAGAGACCAACTTTTCAAGGAAGAATACACATTTTTCCATAATCTAACAAGCCACACTAAGAACACATATCTCCAGTTTTTAGTAGCCAGAAAGCGACTAAGTTACAGTTGGCTATATTATCCAGACTGCAGAACAGGCTTGTTTGAGAAGTATGGTGTAAAAGCAAAGTAGGCAGCAGGGTGCTGGACTTGGGAGTCAGGAAGACCCAAGTTCAAATCCAGCATCAGACACTTACTAGCTGTGCAACCCTAAGCAAATCACTTCACCCGTCCGCCTCAGTTTCTTCAAAGGTAAAACAGGGAAAATGGCAGCATTTATCTAAAAGCGTTGCTGGGAGGGTCAACAGAAATAATATCTATACTTTGCAACATTAAAAAAAAGAGGAGGGAGAAGAATGTTGTAGTGGAAAGAATACAGAAGAGCTAGGGAAAAGAGAGAGGAGATGAAGAAAGTGGAAACAGTAGGTGACGTTTCTAATACTTCTAATAGCACTAGTGGCAGAAAGGACAACAGCACGGGGCCAGGCGCAATGCACAGGCTAGACACAGGGCACCGATCTTCACAGCACAGAGCATGTACGTGAGATCACAGATTCATTTCAGTAAAACTGTCCACATCAAAATAAGAAATTACAATGGCTATCACCAAGTCAGGTCCATCTATTAGGAAGCAGCAGTATATAACAGTAATCAATGAGAAATATGGCGGTTATTAAAGTCAGAAATAATGGATTAATGAAAACCTTGAAAAAAACTGAAGGAAAGGGGGTGTTTGTATGTGTGTACGCATATATAAAAACCACACTATGGTTATTGTTTTGTTAAATTGCAAATCCTAATATACTATATGACTGTCAGCTATCATTACTACTTAGTTAAAAATATATTAGTTCTAGTAACTCTGGATACCTCTGTGCTATAAACTTTATTTCACTAGTAGGGATAGCCATAGCAAATAAACATCTCCTACCTTATTTATTTTCAATGCTGGTAAAGTTTCTGCATCTGTCTTTGCCAGCTGAAGCTTGTTTTCGGGAACATACAACTCCTTTACTTCATAAGAAGCATCTACAGGCACAATGTCCTACATAAAGAAAAACACAGTGACATTAAATTTTTTTTTCAGATCGTTCAGATTTACCTAAAAGGCATTCTTACTGCTACTAAATACATATATCTCATGTGGATTAAACACTCTGAGGTTTACTATGCATTAATGTCCAAACGGTTAGGGGCGGTAGGGGCGGTTTTCCTTTGTTGGGTGGTTTGGGATTTTTTTGAGAATATATGCTCCACATGATAGCAAATAGCCAATTCCAGAGTAGATTGATTTTTTTTTAGCACAAGTTGTTAAATTCTATAGATGAAGCCTTATTTTGCCCCACTCACTTGTGGGGTGTAAGATAGCTAAGCTGTATCAGGTGAGAAAATGTTAAAAGGCAAGAACACAAACCTAATCTGGAAAATCCTATGTAAAAGAGACCCATGATGACAACCACCCCTGGGCTGCCTAGTGAGGTCTGGAGTCCAGAGGATGAGGAGGCCTTGAAAAAATTCAATAAAACTCCCAAGTGCTGGAGAAGCAGGCCCTTAACTCTTGCAAAGGTTTTGTTATTTTAACAAATGATATGAGAAATGTCACAAACGACCAACAGCAACCCAGAAAATGGTTCATTTTTAAGCTATTTCTTCTCCATCTAAGCCCACTAATGTATAAGAGGTAACCATTAACTAAGGGTTATTTCTTTCTGCTGAATACAACAGCAGGCAATGCCTGGGAAGGTTGGTAGGAAGTGATAGTGAGTATTTGATAATGACCCTGTAAAAACAAACAACTCGGATCAATTCAAGGATAGACCGTGATGTCAAAGGGCCAGCAATGAACTGCAAAGACCATCGCCTGAGAGAGACATGATGGACTCAGACGCAGAATGAGACACACACCATGTGGGACTTGTTTTGCTTGACTATGCTTATTTATTACGAGGTTTTATTTTCATTGTTTTGATTAATTTCTTTTCTCTTTTCAATTCAGGGCAGGGGATAGATATGAGAATAGGAAAATGAATGCTTGTTAACTGAAAAACTAAATTTTAAAAAGTAAATAATTCTTCAATTCCAGAGTGCTACACATAATGCTCCAATGCTACTAGGTATGACTTTTTAAAACTCTTACTTGGCTTTACTTTAATATTAAAAGTCTCAAAATGTACCTAAATCCATTTGCCTTTATAAAGAAGGGTTGTGTTTCAAAATAAAATTTAAGCACTCACATCATTAAGTATGTTGAAGCCAATGTTTTCATTTCAATGCTCTCCCGTAGAAAATAAACACATTAATTTTGTGAATTTACAATTTGCTGTTTTACAAGAATGTTACTTTGGACAAAGAGAGAGAGAGGAGTGCTTAATGATCATCTCAAATGCTGATGTTATAGTAAGTCTTTTATGGGGAAGCATCAGGGCACAGTGTAAAGGCTTGAGTTAGAGGAGCTGGATTCAAATCTTGCCTGATGCACCCTACTCCTGTGACTTGCACCAGTCACTCAAACTTTCCTACACCTCAGTTTCTTCTTCTGTAAAATATGGAAGTTGTACTAGACAGGCTGAGGTCCCTTCGAGCTCTAGGATCTAAGACACTATTAATTAAGAAAACATGCTTAAAAGAAAATCATTCTTCTGGGAACATGAAAAGCTAAAAGCAGTCAAGAGATAAAAATGCTTTCTTCTCTTTCTCTTTAAGTATTTCTTCGTCTGTTTCTTGGGATAAGTCCTTGGTCACATGGACTTTATACCAAATTCCTGATTAAAAAAACTATAGTGCTTATTTTTTAAAACCCTTTCACATTAATTTATAGTCTCAGAATTCAGACACCAAATGCTTTTGGTGCCTAAACAAAATTAAAGCTAAGAGATCAAAATTGTGGATTTTTTTTTTCTTTTTTCAAAAAGGCATCTAAATTATACTGCTAGAATTAACACACAAAGACACAGCATAATAGGAATGGAGGTGGGGGTAGAGAATTTCCTAGCTGTACTGTATTGCTGCCACACTAGCGACAGAGAAAAGGACACATACACATACAATCAGTCAAGCAGGAATCTAGAAAGGGGCAAAGGAGGACAAAAAAATTCCAGCTTCAAACCATTTCTAGCACATTCTAGTGACAAGTCATGAGTTGTCACAAAACCGCTATCCAACCTCTAAGAGGGATAAAACCACCTCAAAGAGAAAGCCAGGGTATCTGGACAGCAGAAACTGAAATTACTTCCCTGACACACACAAGTTGTCCATTTGACTTGGGATTCCTTAGGCTTTCCAGACACCCAATCTGCTCTTGGAAACAGTGTCTGTTCCTTGCAACTTGCACATAAAATAATTTATTTCAGACAATTTCCCTTAAAACAAAAATAATAGATCACAGGCCAACCAAGTAGCAATGAATTACAGGCCTAAATGCCTCACCCCTAACCTCAACATCAGAACAATGGGTACTTAGTAAGAAAGCAACAAGGGGAATTTCTAAAGGTCTTCCTCTATAATCCGGTCTCCATCTGTTGGCAGGGATATTTAAAAAATTAGAGACCCAAATGAAGACTGAATCTGGGAAGACGGTGAAGTAGGTCAGAAAACTCAGCTCCCCAAAAGACAGAACATCAACTCAGAACAGCAGAAATAAATATGGGGTAAAGCAGTTATTTTACTACGACAACTTAACCTCCGTAAAAATCTGACCACCAGGGGCAAAGGTTTAGCCAAGTGGAGTACAATACCTCCAGGCCAACTCTACAGAATCAAACAAGCCCTGAGTGCATGTGCATATAGAGGCAGAGGGGTCTGAGGACTACGCAGGAGAAGATGGAAGGAACCTTTCATTGTTGAGGGATGCCAAGTACAGGTGTGCTGTGAATGCAGTAACAAAGGGCAGGGACCCTGCTGGCTGCAGGCACTTGCAGGTTCTGGGCAGAGAGGGCAACCGGAGTTTGCAGCCCCAGGAGGGATGGCAGGGAACAAAGTCATTTGCAGGACAGTGTGGCTGGGGGCCTTACCTGTGGTTTAGGGAGTGGAGAACATAGACCTCATAAATAACAGTAAGGAGAACCTGAGGCTTGGGGCATCACTCCCCATACCTCAGGACTACAACCTGATCACACTAATAGTTGCTAAAAACAAAATAAAACACAAATTAAAAAAATAAAAAAGAGTAAGCAAAGGAGAGAAAACCCACCTATACATAGTGACTGTTGGGATAGAGAGATCCTTTTTCAATGAGAAATATCAAATGGTGTCAAACATAAAGAGTTCTTGGAAGAATTTTAAAAAGGACTTTAAAAATCAAATAAGACTGAAGAAAAATCAGAAAATAACAATTCAAGAAAATTATAAAAAGAAAGTCAGCAAACTATAAATAGAGAATAGGAACAAAATGATTCCTTGAAAAACTAGAATCAGGAAAGGGGAAGCTAATGACCTTAAGACACCAAAAAACTGTAAAACAAAATCAAAAGAATGAAAAAAAATAGAAAAAAAAGTGAAACATCTCATCAGAAGAACCGATCTGGAGAACAGATCAAGGAGAAATAACGTAAGAATAGTCAGGCTACCTAAAAATTACGATTAAAACAAAAGAATCTTAATACAATATTATAAGAAGTTATCAATGAAAATTGCCCTGAAGTTCTAGAACAAAAAAGCAAAGTAGAAATAGAAAGAATCCACCGATCATCCCTGGAGATCCCAGAAGGAAAACTTCCAGGAACAGCATAGTCAAATTTAAAAGCTCCTAGTAAGGAGAAAATGCTGGAAGCAACAAGAAAAAAAATTTTAATATCATGATAAGGATTACACAATACCTAGCAATTACTACTCTGAAGGACCACAGGCCTTGGAATACTATATTCTGTAGAATCAAAGAGCTGAAATTACGACCAAGAGTACCTTATCCAGCAAAATATTAAGTACAATCCTGAAGGGAAAAAAAATGGACACTTAACGAATTCAAAGACTTTCAGGTATTTGTGCCAAAAAACCCACAACTTCAGGGAAAATCTGACATAGAGCATCCAGGAAAAACAGGTAACTGTTTACTTCACAGGTGAAAATGGTAGCAGTACTCCTATGACTGACATCATTATTTGGGTAATTTGAAAGACAGGCTTGGACTGAGCCGTGTATGATGGGGCGATTCTAAAAAAATTAAAACTGTGCAGGAAGAGAAAAATGAGTAAGTACCTCATATAAATGAGGCATGAAAGGAAAAATGGATACACAAGAAGCTAGTGGGGAAGAGGGAGGGTAGTGCTGCAATCTTTCTCTCCTATGAGAATCCGCTAAAGAGGGAATTCTCTCTCATACATACACACGCACACACACATACACATATGTAAAAAGTCTTCTAAATTCAGAGAGAACTAAGAGAGCAAGGGAATTGGGTAGGGGGAGAGGGTAAGGAAGGGACACCAGAAAGGTTGGTAAGTTAAGGAACAGGAAGGTAAAGCAGCTGGCAGAAGTGAAGCAGAGGATACAGAGTGATAGGGTAGATAAACATAGTGAGGAAATATCAGGAGGGAAATACACAAGTAACTGTATGCGACTGTGACAAATTTATCCACAAAATGGAAAGGTATAGCGGATTAAAAATTTGAATTCAATAATATGTTGCATTCAGGAAACATAAAAATGAGAGATACGTACAAAGATACTAAAAGGCAGGAGTAGAATTCAGTATGGAAAAAACAGCAGGGATACTTAATCATGATCTGACAAAGTTAAAGTTAAAAGAGATTTAATCAAAAGTGAAAGACAGAGAAACTACATTGTCATCAATACTATTCAATATTGCTTTAGACTATTTAAAATACCTAGGTAGTATAATGCCTGAGCACATACTTGCCAAAACAGACACAGAAACTAAAGGACTATAAACAGGAAACACTTTTTATACAAATAAACTTAGATTTAAATAATGAAGTAATATTTATCGTTCATGGGCAGGTAAAGCCAATATTAATTTTTAAATGACAATTTTACCTATCTAATCTACATAATGTCATGCCAATTAAATTACTAAAAATTTATTTTACTGAGTTAGAAAAAATAATAACAGTTCATTTGGAAGAACAAAAGATCAGGAACTTCAAAGAAACCAGGGAAAAAAGATGGGAAGAAGTGGATTCAGTAATATCAGACCTTAAATTATATATATAATTAAATTATATTATATTGAAGTTGCTGATTATTTTAAACTAAAATTTTCTTATATAAATAAAAACCCATGTATCCAAAAATAGAAAGATGAAAACTGAGGGAAAAACTTTCATAGACAATTTCTCAGAGACTGGGTTAGAATATTGCTGTGCTGTAGGAAATGAAGAGATGGTTGATTTATAAAAACATGAAAGACTTGAACTTGTGAAGGAAGAGACCTTCGGAGAAATGGAGGATAGGAGTATGGTCTTACATACATGTGTATGTGTAGGGGTTAGAGATATCTATGAATATCTATGTAGAGCCACATTTTCTCTGGAATGGTAGGGAAAAAATAAAGTACAAAGTGCCCAGCAGAGAACTAAAGAAAACCAACCAGACAGCAAAGAAAAGCCAGGCAGCTTTGAAAACAATGTATAGTATTATACAGTTTTTCTTGAAATGAAATTTATTGTTTTATGTGGAATTCTCTCTGATCGTCTGCTGTGTACATGGCAATGGTGTTTTTTTTTCTTTTCTCATTTAAAATAAAAAAAATTACTACAAAAACAAAACAAAAACTGAGTCAGTGTAGTTTTAGGAGACTGTTTTGGATCACACCCATAATTATGCTAACAGAGGTAACTCTCATTCAGGAAACTTCCTTTACTCAGGCAAATCAACACCTGCTGTGCAGTTACATGGTAACACTGAAAAGTTAAGCTATTTGTCCAGTCACACAGACAGCACATTGAGTTCAGCCCCCTATCATCCACCACACCATCTTGTCCCTCAAATATGATTATGAACCCCAATAACTAAAGTTGAGGTATTCTTTTTTCCTTCTACTAGAAATAACCTTAAATAAGCCCAATGAGACTTGTATACGGAAGGTGTTTAATAAGCATTTACCACACAACCGATTAAATAGAAGATATACATGGCCCTATACCTTTATCATGCAATGATCGCACACCATTGTTTCTCTTGGGGAAAGGATGCACGCGTCATATAACAGACACACCCTAGAAATAGTAGCCTTGAGGTTTTCATCCATTCTCCAGAAAAAAGCCACTAACAAGTTAATGAGCACAATGATACCGCATTTTAAAAGTTTCCCCCTCCATTTTCTGCACTTTTTTCTTAAGCCAAGTACGCCTCTGAACGCTAAGACGTTCCTATTTTTAATGTACCTATTAAATTATTATCTGAACAGCACCCACCCCAAGCATGCAGACCAACACAGAACATTCTGGCAACACTTGAGAACCAAGCTGCGAAGCCTGGTTTTTATGTACAGAGTAAAAGACATTTTAGGGTATTAAACCACCATTTTGTAGAAAGACAAACCTTTAAACAATTTATAGCAATAGTAAAATCTAGATTTAAAAACAGCATTTAAAACATCACTTCAGATTAAAAACAGCAGCAGAAAGTCTTACTTCCTTCAGCCACAAGAAGGCTGGTTAAAAGACAATGCTAGCAGGCCATCTAGTGACCATTTCAAGGGTAGAAGGAACTTCTATCCCAGATCCTCATATACACTCAGTAACTACATAACTGTGCCTCAGAATTACACATATACAAACTAAGAGGGACCAACAACTACAGGTACTGCAGGCTGAGACTGTGAGCAGGTGAGGGATCCATGTTACTCAGAAGCTACCTGTGGATAGTGACATCCTAAGGCTGGTTCACTACAGACAGCTGTGTGAGGAATACGTACTTGGATCTCCTCAGACAAAACAAAACAAACCTTCTCTAACGGAAATGCATTAAAAGAGGCACTCCAACCAGCAATCTCTCCAAAATGTATTCTCTTCCAAGTACTAAATTATCCAGAAAGAAAAGCTGGCATTTCCATTGTCTGTGGTACACACAACAATGATAACTAAATCTCTTCATTCGTTGGAACATAAGCTTCCATAGGGCAGGCAGGGTTTGACTCACTTTTTTCTGTGTCCCCAGCACCTAGCTCAGGACCCCCTGTCCTGCCCTCGCCCTCTTCCTCTCTGTCTTTGACCCTGTGGATCTCTGTAGATTAGCAATTTTTCTGTAACTGATGATCTCTGATATTTGCCTGGGCAACGGATCAGTAAGCGAACCTGCCCAGAGTCACAGGACTAGTATGTCTTAAGTTGAAGTCTTGAATTCAGGTTTTCCTGACTCCAGTCTGTCTGCTATTCACTACACCAAAATGTGGATTTTATTCATCATTTATTATACTGTTCAGATAACTTATTACACTACTTAAATCCAACTAACGTCATGTGATTAGAAACTGAACTTAGGATGTTGCTCCCCAGGAATGCTGGAGATGGTTACAAGGAATTTTGGACTCCTCCAAGTCCCAGATTCACCCAAAATAGTCGTTTTCTAGATTCTCCCCACCCAGGTCTTGTTTTGGGCCCATCCAAGCTTGTGTTCTGAATCTTTCTGTTTTGGACCAAATTTTACTTCACTTTTTTGTTTATATTTACTAATATTTATCTCAATTTGCAGATACTCCCCAGTTGCCCTTGTGACAACATTGCCTAATTGCATACAGGTGGTCCATGTTCTTTTGTCTAAATAGTATATAAAGTAAACCTTTCCAGAGCCTGGAAAGAGGGAGCTACACCTCCTTTCCAGTTCACTCTTGTCTAGCAAATGACCTAGTAAATTTCTTTCTAAAGCTACTCCATATTTGGAGTTTGGGGTCCTGAACAACAATATCTCCTCTCCCTCTACAAGCAGTAGGTGCTTAATAGTAAAGGTCTATTTACTGAAGATCTCTGAGTACCTAATGGCTTGTCCATCTAGCACCTCTTCCTCCCCAAACGTACACTGCAAACCACTTAATCCTGTTTGCCTCAGTTTCCTCATCTGTAAAATGAACTGGAGAAGGAAATGGTAAACCACTCGAGTATCTTTGCCAAGAAAACCCCAAATGGGGTCATGAAAAGTCAGGCAAGACTCTTAGTAACAACTGGTCTCCTTGTCCTGTTCCATCCCTATTCTAGTCCTATCCTTATGGAGCAGCCAAAGTGACTTCTCATATGCTCATATCAAACCATGCCACTCTCCTACTCAAAATAACTTCTGTGACACTCCACTGCTTCAAGGCTAAATCTATAGCTTCCTCCACTTAGCTTTCAAAGTCCTTCACAACCTGCCCCAATCTACTTTTTCTTCCTAACTTCACTGTATATTCACTCATCCTCCTACACTCTGGGGCACAGCCAAAAGGTCATTCATATAGTATTCCACCTCTGACCCTCTGCAGTGGCCTAGAATGCATGGCATCCACACCTCTGCCCCACAAGATCTCTCTCTTCCTTGAAGACCAACTTGAACTTGAAATCTTTCCTGGTCCCAAAATGCCAGTGCCCTCTTTCCCTAACTCGAATTTAACTTTATTGTATTTTTCTCCTTATCCTGATTCTGTTTCTACTTCTCAAGTATATGTCCTGACTGGCTTCCTCTCATCCCATCCTCCCACCTCCAATTAAGAGATACAGCAAAGATTACTTCATTCTTTTTATTTGTATTCTCAGTGCCTCACACAGTGACTGATATAATAAGTTTTGTAACTGACTATTTTACTCTCTCAAATAATATCCAAGGCCTGGTTAATTTTCCCAATATGCTAGTAATCCCCAACTTAAAATGCAAAGTCAAGTTCCCTCTAAGTGTTCTAAAAACGTTCTCCAAATCATTTTTAATGCACACCCCAATAGTGAAAAAGTTTAAGCATGTACTCCCATTATATATATTTATTTAGAAATTATAAGCATGTATTATCATTCTATTTTATGTCACAAAATGTAAAAAAAAAATAAAGAATACTCTAAAAAGAACAAGTTTTTTGTATTGTTGGAAAATAAAACTTATTTTAAGGTATTATTGGAAAATAAAATTTATTTTAAGGTATTGTTTACTCTATCTCCTTTTTAATAATTCTTAGTATTAACAGCAATGCAAATGAATTTGCTTCATTATTTGTTTTAATTCTTTTGATGCAGTGACGAAAAGGTCTGGTTCTAAGATGAGTTTATTTCAAAACGTGGTCATGGCTAGAACACATACCTCATAAACAGCTGTAAATCCACATGGAATAAGTACAACTTTGACTGCATTCAACTAAAAAAAAAATCACAATACTCACTTTTCAGGTTCAGTCACCAATTCCACAAAGGTTTTTGCTGAAATTCAGTGGATAAATTTCCATCCTCACAGATGTCAATCACTTGATCTTGAACATTAATTCGAACGAATTTCATTATCATACTTTTAACATGTCAGTTCAAAACTGACTGAAATTCTTCATTTGGAAGGTTTTTTAAGCCATAGGTTAGGAAATTCTGTCACCAAGTTTTAAAAATATGCACATAAAGAGTTTTTATACGTAAAACACTTAGATCATTTGGCAATGAAATCTCATAAAAGAGAAACATTTCAAATTGTTTCCAAGTTTTTCAAGTATACAGATAAGAGAATTTTTATAGGTAACAAATTTACATTGTTTGGCAACTAAATTACATGCGGATGGATATATTTCAAATATGGATGATCTGAGGTAACATATGAAGTGCTCATAAAACTTTAAAGCACTTATAGAAACGCTATTATTATTTATTATTTCCAAACAGCTCTTTTTGAAATGCTCTCTCCTCTATTTATTATTTCCAAACAGTTCTTTTCAAAATGCTCTCTCCTCATCATGAAGCTATTCATTCATTTCAAAAAGTATTTACTTTCACATTATTAAAAAGTCACTTTTATCTTAAAGGAACTGATTATCTGTATTTTTTTTCCAAACTATCTACTAGGCCACATACTACTTATCACAGAAACAGTAGGTTTTACCTGCCTATAAGTGGGATAATGCCAGACCTTTGTCCCCAGACAGCCAACAAGGTTTTGTGTGGTACAAAAGATTTTCAGTTACTTTCTGATTTCTTGTCCTATCTGACTAGACAATTACTGTGTTTACCTCTTAATGTGACAAAGATGAACTACTCAGAGGAACTACTCTGGGAAAGAATCTTTTTAAGCTGGCTTGTCAATTTTTTGAGGGTTAGTTTAGTTAAAACTAGATAATCTAGCCTAAAAATACACTCAAGTGGGCACTGGTACATTCAGGGAAGACACCTGAAATACACGACAGATGACACACGGACTAAGCGAGGGCGCCAGCGCATTATGAAATTGTTGGTGGAGTTTTTTCCCCCAAGATTTTAAAAGAATGTAAACAGAGATAGTGACCAGATACGTAATGTCACTGTTAGGAGGAGCTTCCAATGGGCAATGAACAGGGTCACAGAGTGAGAATGATTAAAAGGTAGGATCTGAACTTTGAGGGAGAGATGGAGGGGGAGAGAATGGAGAGAGGGAGAGAGAGGAAGGGAAAGTGGGGGAGAGAAAGGGAAAAGAGGGGAAAGGGAAAGGGGGAGAGAAAGGGAAAAGGGAGCAAGAAAGGGAAAGGGGGAGAGAAAGGGAAAAGAGGGGAAAGGGAAAGGTGGAGGGATAGGGAAAGGGGGAGAGAAAGGGAAAAAGGGAGAGATAGGGAAAAGGTCGAGAGATAAAGGGAAAGGAGGGGAGAAAGTGAGTATAGAAAGAGATAAATAGCCTATAAAGGAGAAAGGAATTCTGAATACCTTTGCCAGTAATCATTTTAAATGTAATCACGTCTACAGAATACATAAAATTAAAATTAGCTATGAGAGCTGTTATATGATCTCTCACAGACTTAAGAGCCTAACAGAATCAGCCTCACAAATTTTAGCCCTAACTGCCAAGAATACCATACATTCTGTGCAGCAAAGGAGGAAATGTTAAGAGACTGTTTATAATGTTTAAAACTGTGAAATTTTTAAGTAGAAATACTGTTGGTCTAAGAAACCAATTCAACCAAGTGTTTATTAACTGCCTCCTATACACGAAGCATTGCATTAGGCACTGCAGAGTCAAAGACAAAAACCAAGCCATCCTTATCTTTGAGGAGTTTACATTCACTGGGATACATGGATAAGTCGATACAAAATGAATTGAAGGTGAAAGCACTAATACAGAGGAGGATCAGAAAAGGGTCTGTGCAGACAAAGAACCTAAGCTGAGCTGGGAATTGCTAGGCAGCTAAGGATACAAAGGGGCAGCTGGATGGCACAATGGATGGAATACTGGGCTTGGAGTCAGGAAGATTCATCTTCCTAAATTCAAATCTGGCTTTAGACATCTACCAGCTGTGTGACCCTGGGCAAGTCACCTAGCCCTGTCTGCCTCAGTTACCTCCTCGGTAAAATAACATGGAGAAGGAAAAGGCAAACCATGCCAGTATCTCTGCCAAGAAAACTCCAAATGGGCTCACAAAGGGTAAGACAGGACTGAAATGACTAAACAAGAAGCAAAAGGATGAAATGAATCTAGGCCAGAAGAGGGCAGCTCTTCCCCAGTTTGGGGAACAGCCTACAGGCCATTGTAGTTGGTTTGTAAAATCCATGAAGGAGAATGATGACAAACAAGCCTGAGAAGGTAGAAGCTGAAGGTGTACTATGACAGACTTTAAATGTCAAGCTACAGATTTTAACCTTGGATAATGCTTCTTTACCAAAGCTTTATTAGGTAGAAATACGTGATTCTTAATAACAACAGGGTTTCTCTCAAAGTTTCCCTTCTAAAACATTTGGTGGGCAATTTCTCTGGATAGGAGGTGGCATGGATATAGACACATATACATGTCTTCTAACCAGGGTTTTTCCTTTATTAATGTGTTATGGTTCTTATTAGATATACAGTCCATGCAGGCTCACCCATGGTATCTCAGAATTCCATACAATTTTTAAAGAAGTTAATTTCTTCCAGGCAGCATGGGACTTTATTTCAACCAATAAGCATTTATTAAGTATTTACTATGTACTTGACTGAGTCAGATGCGGGGAGAGCAAAGTAAAAGAACAAAAAATCAGTTTGTTTTTTTTTTAAAGGAGCATCCTACGTAGTTATACTTTAGCACTTCAACATGGCCCGGCACAGGTTCAAGTACAGGCCTGGCAAAGAGCTCCTCCAAGAATTAGTGTCTGTGATAAAGGTCTCATTTCTAAAATATACAGAGAACTGAGTCAAATGTATAAGAATACAAGTCTTTCCCCAATTGATAAATGGCCAAGTATTTGAACAGGCAGTTTTCAGAGGAAGAAATTAAAGCTATCTACAGTCATATGAAAAAATGCTCTAAATCACTATTGATCCAAATCAAAACGACTCTGAGGTACCACATCACACCTATCAAATTGGCTAATATGACAAAACAGGAAGATGATAAATGTTGGAGAAGATGTGGGAGAGTTGGAACACAAATTCATTGTTGGTGGAGCTGTGAGCTGATCCAACCATTCTGAAGAGCGGTTTGGAACTATGCCTGAAGGGCTACCAAATGTGCATACCCTTTGACCCAGCAATACTGCTTCCAGGACTGTATCCAAAAGTGATCATAAAAATGGGAAAAGGTCCCACATGTATCAAAATATTTATAGCAGCTCTCTCTGTGGTGGCCCAAAACTGGAAATCAAGAGGATATCCATCAATTGGGGAATGGCTGAACAAGTTGTGGTATATGAATATAATGCAACAGTATTGTGCTATAAGAAATGACGAACAGGTAGACTTCAGAAAAACCTGGAAAGACTTATATGAATTAATGCTAAGTAAAAGGAGCAGAACCAGGAGATTACTGTATACAGTAACAACCACAGGGTGTTAGCAAAGCAAGGGCCTAAAACATTCCCCAAGGACTCTTAAGGCAAAATGCCATCCACATCCAGAAAAAGAACTATGGAATTGGAAAGCAGAATGAAGGAGATTATTTTCTCTTTTGCTTTGTTTTGTTTGGGTTTTTCTTATGATTTCTCCCATTCATTTTAATTCTTTTATGCAACATGACTAATGTGAAACATTATTAATAAGAATATGTGTAGAATCCATAAGATTGCATACCATCTTGGGGAGAGAGGGAACTTATGGAAGTGATTGTAGAAAATTGAAAACAAATAAATTAATTTTTAAAGACCATATATAAAAAAATAAATGCTTGCTGATTTTAGTTCTGTTGAATTGCAACAATTCTTCTGAATTATTGAATCAAGGCAATTCACATGATGTCTACTGGCTGGTTATAGTACCATGCTGGGTGACTGTCTCATCCAAGCTAAGTTCAGAGAGATGGCCAGGTGGTAATGAACCTGGGAGCCATCACAGCTGGAGGGCATCTACCAAGTCACAGAGCAGCTGCGATCCTGCTTTAGTAAAGGAATTCCCCACATCTGAACAATCACCAATCCTCAAGGGGCACAAGCAGTCAAAAGAGTTGGATGTGTCACAGACAAAGAAATCACTTACCCACAGGGAGCCCATCTCCTTACCTGTAGAAGGAGAACAAAAGCCACCTCCTGATGGGGAGAGGATGGGGAGAGGGGTGGAAAGGAGCAAATCAGAGAGCCCAGAGGGAAATGCTTTATAAACTTAGAAAGTGACGGGCAAAGAGAGAACAACCGCAAACACCTGGAAAATTACTGAACCTCCTGAAGCTCAGTTTGCCCTTCTGGAAAATGACAGCCTTGACTTGGTAATGGAATACAAGGGGAAAGAATGCTAGATGGGGAGTCTGAGGAGCAGCTCCTTAAGTTCTCAAGGCCTGCTTCAGTTCCTACAAAATGAGGGCTGGAGGAAGCACTATACAGAGCAGAATTACTTTGATTCACAAAACAAGTTCAATTCCTATTCTGAATCTTATTTATCTTTTTAACCTTGGACAAGCCCCTGGACCCGTTTCCTCATCTATAAAGTGACAGAGCTGAATGGCACAGACTCTGAGTTTCCTTCCAACCCTAAAACTATGATCATATTATCCTATGACATCAAAAGGTCCCTTCGATTTCTAAATCTATTTTGTAATATATACACAAGGAAGAATAATTTCATTAAGGTTTTACTATTAACTTTCTTACGGAAAAACAAATTATTTGTTTACTAAAGTAAAAAACATGACATAATTTTATGAAAATATTTACCTTGGACACTACCAGTACGTCTGCGTTCCAAAGATTTGAAAGAAAAGGAAAAGGATTTACATGTACAAAAATATTTATAGCAGTTCATTTTGTAGTGACAAAGAAATGGAAACTGAGAGGATGCTCATCAATTGGGGAATGGCTGAAAATGTCATAGTATATGACTGTGGTGGAATACTATAAGAAATGATGAGAAAAATAGTTTCAGAAAAACCTGGGAAGACTTACAGAAATTGATGCAAAATGCTATGAGCAGAATCGGGAGAACACTGTAGACAGAAACAGCAATATTCTAAGGTTGATCCAGACAGTGATCTAAGACAATTCCAAAGAACTCATGATGAAAAATGCAATCCACTTCCACAGAGAATTGATGTGAGCGCAAAGTGGAATAAATCTTCCCCTGTATTTTTCTTGCTTTTTCTTACAACATGGCTAACATGGAAATGTGTTTTGCATGACTTTATATGTATTACAGGCATCATCCTGATAGCCTTTCTCAATGTGGGAGGGGCCAGAGGGAGAAAATTTTGAAATAAATAAAATATTTATGTTGGATCAAAAGTCCTAAAAACATCAATTCCTTCATTAACATAAAATGAGAATTTTGACAAAAACACCTCTTAATTGTCTCAAAGGAGAAAAAAACAAAAAATAAAACAAAATTTTTTAAAGAGTCTCTCTTGGACTTAAATTTTGTCCTTATAATCCACTTTTGGCATCATTTTCAACCAAATTTTTAAAATAACAATTCATGACATTGTACATATGACCTCTGTTTTGCCTCAGACTCTGATTATTCACTTTCACTTACATGTGAGGAGGGGACCAAGCGTGTGCAGAATAAACCCACTTGACCCTCCTTGACCTCTCCTTACCCTTTCTTGCAGCAGCTCTACAACTTGCTGGATGCAATCATTCACATCACAAGAATCAGTTTTGAGCACCAATTCAGGGGCCTCCGGCTTTTCATACTCAGAATCAATTCCAGTGAAGCCTATTAATAAAAGTGGAGAGAAGAATTTAAACACACACACCCTGTCATACACACACACACACCCTCATATACTCTCTCACACACACACACCCACACACCCACACATATGTTCTCCAGCTTTGGGTGGGTTTTTTGGGTAGAAGGGGGCTGTTTTGCTTTATTTCTTCATTAAACATGTGCATCAAAATACCATTTTATCAATTTTCCTGACAGCCTGAGATGGAACAGGGGTGGAAAGGGATGGGGTTCTACATAACTGGTGAGCCAGTTTATTTATAAGAATCGATTAACAAGCACTGACCATGTGCCAGGCACGGTGTTAGGCACTGAGGACCATGAATGATACAATCCTATTAGGAGCTGATACTCTAACAAAGGAAACGAGGATGTATGAAAATATACAGACTATAAAAGTAAAAATACAAATAAGTGGAAGTAGTTCCATACAAGGTAACTTGAAAAGGATAGAAGGCAGGGGGATTAGGACGACATCAGTGGCATCTTGAAGAGATTCCATGAAGCAGAAATATGGAGGGGCATCCTACAGGTCTGGGAAATAGCCAGCGCAAAGGCAGAGAGACAGTAAAGAGTGTTGTGTGTGTGAGAGGAAGAGAGGACAGGCAACCTTGGTCAGATCCTTATGAAGGGCCAAGGAAAGCACAGAATTTAACCTGTCTTTCCTGAGCCTACAGAAAGTCAGCCAATATTGTAAGTGGAAGTTTTAAATCTGCATGTAGATTATCCACAGATAATTTTAAATCTACCCTAGCCTCCTTCTGCCAGCCAGCACACTAACTACCTACATCTCTTTCTAACCAATTAGTATATATGTTAAAGGAGCAGAAATCAAAAGAACAAATTAAACACCAGGAAAATTGGCCATCCACTCTCATAAAATATATTATAGGCAAATATAAAGGATTTGTTAACTACTAGCAATATTATTAAAGAGGCTGCATGCCACAGTAGGGTCCTTGGATTAGAATAAGGAAAACCACGGTCAAATCCCAACTTTGACAAGAACTAGCTATGTGACCCTGAGCAGATCACTTAAACTCTTTGTCTCCAGTAATTGCCAGGATTTATCAAATAAATCAATCACGCTGAAATCTGTAAGAAGTCAGTTTCCGTTCACCAGGAAATCCTCCACACTGCTAAAAATCAGGGACCCTTTACATATCTACATATTATTTATGATTACTAGAACATACTAATGATGATCACCGGCAGAAATTAATGAGAATAAACTCTATTTCCAAGAAGAGAAGCAGCTGACCTCTTCTGTTAACTTACAAGATGCATTACGCAGTGGCTACGGGATCCGTGGAAAGTAACCCAACCTCTCAATGCCCCAGACAACTCCGGAGAATTCTAAGTCAGGCCACAAACCCTTCCCAACCTTAGTAGCATCTCATTCCATATCTAGCCACTTTGGGATGTGGAAAGCAGGAATTCTAAGGGATTGTACATAAGCTATTTAAATTCACTGTCATTAAGGCAAAGCTCATCTAAAAGTGTTCATTAAAACTCTCCAGTCAAACACCTCTTTATGACATGTACAATTAGTTAACAGTGTCCATTTTGTGGGACACAATGCACCAGGAAGTGAAGGAGAGACAAAGATAAATAAAACATGGTCCTCAAAAACTTACAAACACTTTAACTTCAGCCTCAGCTCAAAAACTAAGGAGAAACCATTGGGAACAGGGCTTACAATCTTCTCCAAATGGATTTATTTTCAGATTGTAATAAGACCTCCTCCTAGAAGGTCATAATTCAATGCCATAGATCAAGAATTTTTAACCCAGGGTCTATGAACTTTTTTTTTGGAGGGAGGATGTTAATATTTTAGTAACTATACATCAGTACAATGGGACTCCTTTGTAAATCTATTTTTTAATTTTATTTTACGCATGTAATTCTGAGAAGGGGTTCACGGACTTCACCAGACTGCTGTCCATGACACAGAAGGTTAAGAACCTCTGCCTAAAATGGTTTCAAAAGTCGCAATGGCCAAAAGATATGTTCATTGCAGGGTCAGCCTTCCAGTGATGAATGCAATAGTGAGAATGAAGGGGAAAACTGATTGCGGTTAGACTATTTACTCAACAAAAAGTTAGTAGGACTTTCTATAGTTTATGTACTCCTTAAGTGACCTCAATAAAGTGACTTTGTGTCTTGGATTCCTCTGCAAAAATGAGAGTCACACTGACTCACCCCATATTTAAATACAGTCAATAACTCTGTAAGAAATGATAACATTCATCTCCCAGAAGCTAATGACAGAGACAGGCCTGGAATTATATTATAATTACATCAGCACTCACATAGTGCAAGCTCCCACTGCAATGGTCCCCTCTCATAGAACTATGATTCATAATCACCTGTCCCCTGCTTGAAAATCTCCAGGGACAGCAGGTTCACTATTTCGACCAAGTAACCTGTTGCATTACTGGACTGATGTAGTTCTTTATTTCATAAATATTTTTGCTTAACTACTGCACAACTGTTAAAAGGGATTGTGGGTGGGGGGGAATTGATTTGTTAATCCAAAAAAAATTAAACTAAATTTTAAAAAATACTTCAAGGACCTCTGATTTTGCCACCATAGACACAGATCATAACTACTGGGTAACAGTAGACCAGAGCAGAGAATCACAGAATTAGAGCTAGACCACGGGAGACTACTGAATGCAGAATGGAATCTGATAAAAAGAGACTTTAAGTGACTTGCCTGAGGTCACAAAGATAGGTGTCTGGGAGGGGTTTGCATTCAGGTTTTTCTGACTTCAGTCTAGAAGTTCCTGGTGGGCAGACTGGTGACAAGCTCCTCTGACTTAGACTAGTCTACAGATACACACACAATCTGTCTGAGGTGGACTTCCTATCCTTCCAGTTTTCTAAGACATGCTTCCAGCAATCCACTGGCATGGTCTTCAAGAACTGAAGTTAGCCTCCAAGCTAGGAGGTTTCAAAAGAATAGGAGGATGAAATTGTCCTTCCTGTAACCTCTAGCCATCACTGGTCCTAGTCCTAGGATCAAAACAGACCCAGTCTACACTCTCTTTAATATGGTCTTCCCTTAAATAGCTTAAGAAAAGTTCTCAGCCCCTACCCACCAGGCAAGCACCCATCATCTGAGGTGGTTGTGTAGACACCTCCTCCTCTGAGTTGACTGACACCCTCCGGATACATTGTGGCTTGTTGAGAGACATTTAATATGTGGCACTCAGAATTCAACACAAGACTCCACATGTGGCCTTGACCAGTTTAGTGCACTGTAGGAGGAACTACTCTACGAATGCAGCTTGCTAATTAGCCCTCTAAGCAATGTATACTAAGTTTGCTATCAACCCACACAGGCAGCAATTCAGAACAGGGAACAGAGCGCTGGCTCTTGGAATCAGAAGACCTGAATCCAGCTCACTTATGAGTTGTGTGGCCTCAGGCAAGTTACCTAACCTCTCAGTCTCAGCCTCGGCTTCAAAACTCATTTGTGAAAAAAGAATAATAACACCTTTCATAACTTTTAGGTCAAATGAGTATGAACTTTATACAGGTAAAGTGCTTTGCAAACCTGAAAACATTTCATTACTATTAGGCTCACTCCTCAAACACATTGCTCTGCCCTATGGATCTTTCTCATAAAAATTGCTAGGACAGGTCTCCCCTCAAAACTACTCAGATTTTCTGAGTAATGTATAACCATACATTTATCCCAATTAGGATGTTATCTTGAGATTTCTGTTGTGGAGTTTAAGCCTCTGACAGTCACTCTAAGTCTTGATTCCGTCCTTTCTCCTATCAGCTACGCCTAACATCACTCAAGTCGCTTACAAAAGGTGAACACACAGAGCCCCAGGGACCTCCACTGGAAACCTCCTCGGCAGTGAACAATGGGCACCGATCAGCACCCTCGGCTGGTACGGTTGTTCAACCAGCTGCAAAATCTGCCCAAGAAATACTATGACTGCATGATTTCACCAGCAGAGTTACAAAAATATGAAGGTTCTTGTAAAATGTTTTTTTGCTGAAATAGCCATTTTTACACATCCAGTTCCAAATCTAGGATACTAAGATCACAGACTGAGGAAGCACGGAGTAAAGCAGAGGGCAGAGTGCGAAAGTCGGAGCCAAGGAGCCCAGTGTGAATCCTGCCTCAGACACTATGTAACCACCTACTAGTCACTGACTTCTTCAGTCTGAGCTTCCTCATCAGAAGAATGGTGATGAGGTCTCCAGCGGTTGTTTCAGAGAGCTGCTGCTGCCAGGAATAAATGAGATCCTCCACTTAAGGAGCTCTGCCAAACAGACACGCTACAGAAATGTCACCTCTTCAGGCCTTAGTCTAAGGGACTGCTCCGCCCGAGGCACCAGATGGCACTCTGCACTTGGGAGTCAGGGAGTGGAGAGCTGCAGGATGTGGTCTGCCTCAGTGTCCTCCATTGTAAAACGGGATTATAAAAGCACCTACCTCTCAGGTTGTTGTGTGCATAAAATGCTATCTGTAGAGTGGTTTGCAAACCTTAAAGAGCTATCCAAATGCCAGTTGAGTGACTTTACCAAGAAGAAAACTGACCCTGAAAATGACTTGGCTCCTAATTATTTCATCCTTTTCTTTTCTAAACGTTCACTAGTCACCGTGACAATGTGTTCAAGAATTGTGCCAGGAATTTAGGTTAAGGTGCTGGTCACTGGCCTCCAAAATCTGCTTCCTTCACCTTCTTCTGAATACCAGACTACATCTGCACATCTCCAACCTCCTGGCACCAACACATAATAATTAGGGTCAGAGTCACTTTATATAATATTTATAAAAACCAATCTTGTGGGAGACATTATGCTAGGTGCTCGGAATATAAAGATGTAAATTAACTCCTCTCCCCAAAGACTTTAAAATCTACTAGAGGGGAATACAAAATGTATTTCAAAGAAATACGACCAAGGATGGACTAGAGAAAGAAGGAACGACATGTTCAGTTGGGCAGAATGAAGAAAGGATTAACAGAGGACAGAACACCTGAATTGAGCCTCGAAGGGACAAAAAGATCACAGTGGGCAGAGACAAGGAGTGAGCAGCAGGGAGTGAACTAGGACATTTAAAAAATGGCACAAATATGAGTAACTGGTGATTGTTGTCCTTCGTCTTCTAAGAGGACCAAAATGACATCACTATTGTGAAGTGAAGTTTCAGTGTGTCCGACTGTGGCTGACCAAACCAATATGAGCTCAGAATACCCTACCACAGGTGGGACACAGTAGTGCATGTGAATATCTGGGGTAGATACCCCAAATTTGCATATCCTGCATTAACTTTGTGCTGTCTCAATTCTGCTTTGCTCAAAGAGCACAGCACCTTTTCTTATGTAGGCATGCCATGCTGAGCAGTCCTGTGCCAGTGTCTCCCATGTTGCTGAAAAGAAGGCAAGAGCAGGGCACAGGGCCTTAAATTAAAGACATTATGCTAAGTGCTTTATAAATATTATCTCATTAAATACTCAAACAACCCTGAAGGAGGTGTGATTATGATCTCCATTTTTCACTTGAGGAAACTGAGACAGACAAAAATTAAGTAACTTGCCCAGGGTCTGGATTTGAACTCAGGTCTTCCTGCCTCCAGGCCCAACATTCTAACCACTTCTCCAAGTTGAGAGTAAGCCCCATTTTCTATAATTTATCCTTCTGTCCCCACTGCCTGGCATACTTCTGGCCCAGCTAAGCTTTTTTATTACAATAGGAAATCTCCAAGTAAGTAACTCCCTAGGTCAATGCAGATCTGCAAACAAATGTCCCTAAGTTTGTAACTTTAAAGAGCAGCATGGCCATCACTGAGCAGCCAGTTACACAGCCAGTGTCTTATCACCTGAACATGGAAGGGGAGGTATTCCTGACTTACAGGACCTGTTCTCTACTCACTGCTCCTGGGTCACAGAAAGTACTGAATCCACGCCTGTTAAACTGAGTTAGTCATTTTCTCCTCAGGTTCTCCTCCTTCTCATATCCCCCAATTTCTCCTTATTGGTCTTAATAAGAGTAGCAGCTTCCCTTCAGGGCTTCCTCCAAGGAGGCCAGATGTCCCAACATTAACAAAAATAAATTTCCAGCAGATGTCAAAAGGGAAGCATTGCCTGAATGCAGTGCTAAACTCAGTGTCAGGGTCACAGGTGATTTCACTCGGCTGAACTGCAGTTTCTTTATATGAAAAAACTACCTGGAATATCTATTTCAGAGTTGTTGAGGATCAAATAAGAAACCTTAAAGAACTATGTATATGTCTATCATCATTATCATTATTATTAAAGAGAGGGTGTCACTCAGGGATCTGAACGGCTTTCCTCCTGGTATTATAAATTTTTGCTCAGACAACTGAATGGTCAGGAGATCCAGTCAGGAATCTGGATCTTTTTAAGATCCAGTTTAAGGAGGAATTGGGGTTCACTGGATAGAGATTCTTAGCAATTATTCACCCAAGGATCATCGATCTAGACAGGTCATGAAAAGTTGTCTAGTCTACTACCGTCATGTTACAGATGAGCAAACAGTCCTAGAGGGATAAAGTGACTCACCACAGGTCACTATTACACAGGTAGTAAACATCAGATATGAACCCAAGTCTTCTGACTGATATTCACTACAGCACAGGGAAAAAAACTCAGCGGTGTCCTTGGGCAAGGCATTAAGAAATTCTGTCCTGTCAAAGGGAACGAGGCTCTAACAAAAAGTAAGCAAAGTGCACCCCTGAGCCCAGGGCCCGTAATTCCTAAAATGCTCAGTCTCCACCCTAGTACAATGCCAAACTGAAACACATCTAGGGAAAGGCAACCAGGTAGGTTGGGGATTGAAGATTAACCACAAGGGAAAGAAGAAACCAGAGATAACGAAGAAGGGGAGTGGGGTGTGAAACACAATGACTGTCTCGAAGTATCTCCATATGATCGCTTCTTATACTGAGGGCAGAACTACAGGAAAGTTTTAGTTAGATACTTCCTAAAGACTACAGCTCCCCCAAAGCAGAGAGCTTTCTGGGATGGTAAAGGGGCACCTCATCACCAGAGATTTTTAAAAAGAGACCAAATGACCCACTTATCAGAATGTTGTACAGAAGTATGGGTTGAAATAACTGATCTTTGAGGTTCCATCCAGATCTGTGAATTTTATATACAAATATTTATACAAATTTTATATACAAATCTATATACAAAAACAAACAAGGTCCAGATCCAACCCCAATCAATCTTTGGATTTCAAAATTTCAGATTTTTCCTTAGTATTATGTGAGCTACAACTCCCTTCCCTGGAACAGAAAGTAGCACTGGCTTGCCACTTTTTCTCCATCCTGAGCTTCTAAGGCTATCAGGTGGGTTGTCTCCAATCTTCACAAGTTCCACCTCTCTAGTGTCCTGATCTCAGGAAGTCTCCACCAGTTGGTTACCCTACTCATATTTATTAAACTCCACTATGCAATCTTCACAAGTTCCACCCCTCTAGTGTCCTGATCTCAGGGAGTCTCCACCAGTTGGTTACCCTACTCATATTTATTAAACCCCACTATGCACCCAGCACTGTACTAAATACAAGAGACAAAGACAAAAATGGAACCAGCCCTATCACCAAGGAGCTTCCAGACTAACAGACCTGTAACACACACAAATCCAGAGGACATGGGTGGGGAAGAGCAGGAAGGGGAGGGGATAAGGAGAGGTTCCAGAAAAGTCTCATCCATGGAACGTGGGGGCTGGGCTGAGTCGTAAAGGGAAATTGGAGATTCTAAGAGGCAGAGGCCCAGAGGGAAGGAAGGCTGAGTCAGGGCTGGGAAGGGCTTTAAAATCCCCAAGGAGCAGTTTACGAAGCTGGGGAGTGACAAGAGTCCTGCCCATTTGCCCAAACTGCCAACTTCACTAATAAGATAAATCCCCAATGACAACACATAAAAGAAACACCATCCTTGTTTACCTTTAATTTCTCCAGCTCGGGCCTTTTTGTAGAGTCCCTTGACATCTCTTTCTTCACACACATGCAGAGGAGCATCGACAAACACTTCAAAAAAAGGCAAACTTGCTCCTTCATGAATTTGCCTTGCATTATTACGATCCTTAGGGAAAAGAAAACCATTTTAGGAGTTTAAAAATTAAAAATTTAATTAAAAAGTAAAAAAAAACAAAAACAACTAGATTCTGTTACTGACTTGACCAAGATCCCTTATAGTCTTCAAGATGCCTATGACCTTGTCTCTGGTGTTAAAGGGCACTATCACCGCAGATGGTCCTTGTTTGGATCTACAGAAACCAAGTCATTGTGCCTCACTGGCATAGTCATCCACAACCATACAACCCACTGACACTTTGAAACTAAAAGTTCAGGAAAAGATCTGTTCACCCAAATACTTGATACATCTTGAGGGGGGAAATCTCACAGAATAAAGATAAAAGTCAATTCAAAAGACATTTATTTGAGCACTTACTACGAAGAAACCTTTGTGCTAGGTGCTGAGGAACCCACATACACACACAATACAGCTCCTGCCTACAGTAAAATGAAGATAATTCAAACAGTTAGGATACAGGGGGCAAAAAGGAGGGCTGTGTGAGTTAAAATAAGAGACAAAAAGATAAAAAGCCCAATACAGAAAGAGATAGGAAAAAAAGAGCAAGAGATAGTGACAGGCAGAGACAGAGAGACAAAGACAGAGAAACAGAGACAGAAAAAAGCAAGAGAATGAGGACAAAGAAAAATACAGGGACACACTGGCAGAGCAAGAAAGACAGAGAGAAACCCAGAGAGAGAAAGACAGAGGGAGAGAGAGAGAGAAAGTGAAAGGCATACAGGAGAGAGATGGGACAGAAGGGTGTGAAAGAGGGAGAAGAAGAGACAGCAAGAGAAGGGAACAAAAGAAGGGAGAAGAGGGGGAGGAAAAACAAGAAAGAGAAAGAAGGAAAGAAGGGAGAGGAAGAAAGAATGGGGAGAGGGAGAGAGGAGAGCAAGCACACAAGCAACACCCAGCTCGGAGTAAGGAAGCTTCACTAAATGGCACTGGAACTTGGCTTTGAAGACCAAGTATAATTTTAACAGATAAATACAACACATATAGGTAGCATGAGAGCGGAAAGCATGCGGTTGCTTATCACTGGCATATGGCTCTGAGGAGAGGCCACCTGCACACAGTCAGAGGGGCTGCCAGGGCCTTGGGGGCTGGACTTTGGGGTTTGGAAGGGAGCAGCCATGAAAGATTTCACAGCCACAAAGACCAACTGTCTCTTAGCTAGCCCTTCTCATAAGGAACCCTTTAATGCAGAAAGGGAGCAGAAGAGTACTTTTGCATAAAGAAAACTATTTAAATCAACCCAAGAGGGCTGCTGTCACCGTAAGAGATGAACACAAGAAGCCCTCAAGGCCCCTCGGTCCATGGTGAGCCTGCAGCAGCAGGGAACACTGTCCAGCTAACCTTGGCATGTTCCTCAGTGACAAGCCCAAAGAAAGTGGGCAATCAATGGCTGGGTGCTTATCTTCATGCATTTAGTGCACTGAAACAGCAGCATGCACTGAATATTGGGCCTGGATTCGAATCTTGCCTCAGATATTTACTAGCTATGTGACCCTGGCCAATTCACTCTACCTCTGTCTACCTGTTTCCCTAACTGTAAAATGGCAGGGCACCTACCTCTCAGGATTGCTATGAGGATCAACTAAAATGATAATTATACTCTGCAAAGCACTATGTGAATGCTAGCTATAATTATTATGGATAAGCCTTCCACAAGTTCAGCTGGAACGCCAGAGGCTGAGCTAAGGTCAGAGGGAATAACTGGGTAAATAAGGGTGAGTCACTGGACAAGATCCTGGAAAGTCATTCAATAATAGCCTCAGTTGTATTATCAGTAAAATGGGGATAATAACAGCACCTCCTTCCAGGGTTACTGTGAGAATCAAATTAGATAATATTTGTACAGTGCTTTGCAAAGCTTACAAGCACTCTATAATACAGCTATGAGTTATTATTCCTCAACCCTCAAGGAAGTAAGCCAATTGGCTTCTTTATCTAGTTTTCCTAAGGAAGTATTTAAGTGACTTAGCCAAGGTCACAAAACTCAGGAGGAACTAGGTTGAGCTCTCAGAACTCTCCTTCACCCCAGGAATGGAATTTTTAGTACGCATATAAATGCCTTATCTCAACATGGGCTGGGACTAGATATTCCCCAAAGCCAAATTCAGGCCTTGAAGCTAAAAATTTAAAAAACAACAAAGATAAGGTCAAAAACAAATGAACCTGAAAGAAGCATTTCCATTCCAAGGCCTCAAAGAGCAAGCACTGAAGTGTGAAAAAAATGGGACTCTGCCTCTGGAAACAAAGGCTTCCTTATTTTCCAAAAATGGGAATTTCACTTCCTCTCCCATACCAGTTTATTGTAAAGAGCAACTGAGATAACATATGTGAAAACCATAAAACACCATGACTGGCTATTTGCTAATCGTGGAAAAAATAATGGTGCTTTTCAATGGAACATTAAAAATTTCCAAACAAACAGGAACTGTAACTGAGATTTATGGAATATATCTCGGTAGGTTTCTTCAAATAAGTACACTTATGTACTTAACATGGCATCACTGGTACGTTACACAGACAAAAGACCAGGTAAGGTCTGAATGCCCCAAAACTGAACTGCATCATCCTTAAAGGGAATGGATCAAAAAATGAGCATCAGGAAGCAAATGTTTTGTGTCAGGCAGCAGCACCTGTTCTCAAGGAGATGGCATTCAGACAGAACAGATGACACGTGAGAATACAGGCAGATACAAAACCCACACAAAGCAGGGACAAAACAATCTCAGGAGAAGGCACTGGCAGCCAAGAGATGAGGGAAGGCTTCATAAACAACCTGGTGCTTGAACTGTGTTCCAGAAAGCAACCAGGAATTTGAAAGTGACAGTACATTCCCAGAATGGGGAACAGCCAGTTCAACAAGGCCAGCATGCCTGGAGTACGTGGGGGGAGGGAGGGAAGAGGGCTAGAAAAGACGGAATAGGCCCAGGTTGCAAATGGCTTTAAATAACAAACAGAAAAGCTTAAATTTAATTCTGGAGGTAATAGGGAGCCACTGGAGTTTACTGAGCAGAAGTACGAGTTCATTAGATCTGTCCTATAGGAAAATCATGTTGGTAGCTGTGTGGAGATCAGATTGCAACCAGGAGAAATTTGAGGCATGGAAGCCAATTAGAAGGCTATTATAGTACTGATATGCAGTACATGGATAGTATATAGTGACAGAGTGTATATATATATACATATATGTATATATGTATATATATACATATATACATATATACGTATAGAGGTAGCTGTGTGACTAGAGGAGAAAAAAACAAGATATGGCAAATAAGTGTATCTAAACATTAGGGAAGTGAGTGGGTTGAGGATATGACAACAGGTTGAAAACCTAAGCGACTGGAAGAATGAGATGGTTGTACATACAAAAAAAAAATTGGGAAGTCTAGAAGAGGAGTCGGTTTGGGGAGAAAAAAAGAGTTCTGTTCTGGACACATTTGATACACTATGAAACATTCAGTTGGAATGTCCAACATGGAGTTTATGACACGGGACGATAGATCAAGAGACTGGATATATCAAATAATCAGTACACATTGATCAAAAGCCTATCATGTGCCAGGCATGTGCTAAGCAACAGGGTAAAAGCAGAGGCAAGAGACTCCCTGCCCTCAAGGGGCTTACAATCTAATAGGGGAGAAAACATGCAAACATATCCAAAGCAAGCTATACACAGGTCAAACAGAAAGTAATTAAGAGGGAAGGCACTAGAATGAAGAGGTATTGAGGAAGGCTTCCTGTAGAAGGTGGGATTTTAGCTGGGACTAAGGATGCCCAAGTGGTCAGACAGCCCAAAAAATACCTGGAGCTGAGAGATGGAATGAAAAGCCATAAATCCAGAGTGATACACCTAGAAATAATAGGACCGACAGGAGCTCTCACTGAGTCGGAGAGGGTAAAGAGAAGTGAGTCCAAGACAGAGCCCTGGGGGACCACCTGCACTCAGGGGGCATGACACAGATGACAATCTAGCAAAGGAGCAGTGTCATGAATACCCAGGGAGGACATTCATAGGGTTAGGGACATTCATAACCTCTATCAGACTGCTTGCTGTCTTGGAGAGTGGGGAGGGAAGGAAGGGACAGAGAAAAATTCAGAACTCAAAATCTTACAAAAAATGAATGCTGAAAACTATCTTTATACGTAATTGGGGGGAAAATGCTACTTAAAAAGAGAAAAAAGAAATTAAATAAAATCAAATTTTAAATAGAAACCCAGTGAGGAGAAAGTACTCCTAAGGAGAGTATGGTCAATAGTGTTAAATGTTGCAAAGTCAAGAAGGATGAGAAATAAGAAATGGTCAACAATTTGGCAATTAAGAGGAAATTGGTAATTTTCAGGAGAAAGGTTCAGTTGATTGATAGTCAGAAATCAGATTTTAAGGGTTTTAGAGAAGAAGGAGATGAGAGGAAGTGGGATAAACACAAAGAGATTTTTCAAGGAGTTTGGCTGAGAAAGGTAAGACGGTTCCTAGGTCATTGATGGCAGGATCTAGGGAGAGCAGTCTAGTGTTTTGTGAGAGATAGAAGATTAGAGATAGGCATGATAAAGACAATTGGCAGGACAATGGGAGGTGAGATGAGATCAAAGGTTCATGTATACAGAGTGGTTTTGGTAAGGAATGAAGGGGCAGCTCAGTTGGTTAAGAGTTCCAGGCCTGGAGTCAAGAAGACCAGAGTTTGAATCTGGCCTCAGATAACTTTACTAGCTCTGTGACCCTGGGCAAATCACAACCTCTCTGCCTCAGTTTCCTCAATTGTAAAATGGGAATCTGCCAAGGCTGTTATGAGGTAATGAGATGATAACTGTAAAGCAATTAACCCAGTGCCTGGCAGATACTGGGTGCTATAAAAATGCTAACTACATATAAGCTATAAGATTATAGGACATGAAGGGATTGTGAGATAAGAAAAGCAGGCTTACAGCAAATGGCTTTGACTTGCTCTAAAAAGTAAGAGGTGAGAGAATGGGAAGGAGGGGATGATGTAGGAGTCTGGAAAAGAGAGTTGAAACAGGGCAGTGGGGAAAAAGCATCAATGAGAGGAGCAAAAGGACTGCCTTGCTCCAGTGAGGGCTCACTTGATATTAGACAACACAAATCTGTAGTGGATCTAGTCACCGTGAATTCATGGCTTCATCTGATTAAATTCTGCAATACGTTCCTCTGACTACACTTCTATGAGAACAGAATGTTCTCTAAAAAAAAAAAAACCAAGATGTTGGAGCTGCTCTCTCTGGTAACTAAGTATGTATGGTCAGGCAGTTTCATCTGTCTTTGATCTGTATGTATTGCTTACGGTCAGGCAGCTGGAAGCAGTGTCTGCCTAATTTGATTTCTCTGAAGTTCAAGGCGCTGACTTTCCCCCCTGAACTAAGTGAATGATACATGTGCTTGATTAAAGTGATTGTTGACCCCTCTTACCTTTCCTTTTAGAAAAGCAGATTTAAGAACCTGTAATAGCAGGCCCTCCTATATATGTTGGGGTCCTTGCTGTTACAACTAGTCACTACTGTTGTTTAGTCATTTCAGTCATGTCCAACTCTTTGTGGGTTTTCTTTGGCAGAAATACTGGAGTGGTTTGCCATTTCCTTCTCCAGCTTATTTTACAGAGGAGGAAACTGAGGCAAACAGGGTTAAATGACTTGCTCAGGGTCACACAGCTGGTAAGCAGCTGAGAGCACATTTAACTCAAAGATGAATCTTCCTGATTCTAAGACCAGTGCTCTACACACTGTGTCACGTAGCTACCCACCATCACTACAGCAAATCTTTTAATTTTCAGAGTGAGTCAAAGTATAAATTCTTTGCTTTCTTTATGATTTGATTTGCTTTTTTGCTTCCTTTAAAATCAAAAAGTATCACTTAAAAAAAAAAAAAGACCATACAAACCAAGACACCTACCTGGGTATAAGGAGATATAAAACTGGTGATGCACACCAGGCCAGCATCTGCAAAGAGCTTTGCAACTTCTGCAATGCGACGAACATTTTCCTCCCTGTCTTCTGGCGTGAAGCCCAGATTTTTGTTGAGACCCTGACGTATGTTATCACCATCAAGAGTGTAGCATGGAATACCATGGCACACCAAGTACTCCTCCAGCGCCATGCTCACCGTGGTCTTCCCTGCGCCAGACAAACCTGGGAATTGAAAACCACCAAGTACAGTTTAGACCAGAGTTCTTCACCTGGAATCTTGGAATTTAGGGTTTTGCTGAGGTTTCATTTTTTTGTTTTTTAAATCTTATGCTATTTCAATAATGCGTTTCCTTTGGATGTAAATGTTAGTGTTAGTTAGATGTAAATGTTTTGCATTTTACGTTACACAGGTTTCATTAGACTGTAGTCAAGGGAGTCCAGGCCACAGGAAAGGTTAAGACTCTCTGGTTTAGACCTCATATGTAATATGGGTCTGAGAACTACTAGCAAAGAAAAAGGATTATAATATCTTAATATAATAGTAACTAGAGTTCATATATAAAATGTATATATTAATATTGGCAAAGCACTTCATATGAGTTATCTCATTTGAGCCTCACACAATAAAGTCATGGAAGTAGGTGCTATTAATAGCTCCATTTTACAGGTGAGTAAACTGAGGTTGATAAGCAATTAAGTGACTTGAAATCACAGAGCTAGTAAATATTTGAGGCAAGATTTAAACTCGAGTCTTCTTTCCTCCAAGTCCAGCACCACCACGATGTCTGAGAAGTAATGATACCATCCAGGTTCCACAGTTTACTCAGAACACCAACAAAAATGAAATCTAACAAAGGAGACTTCGTTACCTCAGCAGCTATCTCTAAAAGGAGAGCATACACAATTCTGAAATGATGACAACGTGTATCTGCGATAATCCTGGCATACACAATTCCAACATAATCTGGAAGTCACTGAGGATCTACAAAAGAACTCATTTTCACATCTGAGCAATACTTAGATAAATTTCAAACGTTCCCTTTGGACTCTGTTGTGTCATTACCTACTTACTGAAGTTTTATCATTTAAAAAGAAAAATGTACCTTTTTTTAAATTCTATTACTCTAGGATGGGAAAGAGAGTGACAAAAGTGAACCAAAAACGAGTTTCCATAACATCCATAAACTATTTGCAGAAGGGTTTTGATTTCACTGAAGTGATGTAGTCACCCAATTTATCACCCAGCTACCCCTCTTTCCCTTTTGCACATGCTCTTTGTATCCCCCTCAATTCTGGGGGTTCTTTCTCAATGTGGTAGAGGAATGGAAAGAGGGAGGCAGACACATTCTAGAATAGTTTCTAGTAGCTGGGGATTTTTTAAGGTATCACTCCCTAACTTGTTTATTTTGACATCACAGAATCCACCTATGCCCTCCTAACTAAGTAGTGTGGTAGCCTGGTCAGAAGCCCAATGGGATATTATTTGAGCAATTTTACGCTTCGGTATTTGTCCGTGGGCTCCTCTGAGTCCTTTCTATTATCTATAGTTTCTGTGGTGGGCGAAATAAAGTGTGTCCCTTAACTGATACCGGCATTTGTATACTGACTCCCACTCTTGTGTGTGCTGAGGATCCCACTACCAACATTTGCCGAAACCTAGCCACAACTCACACCTAAGCTTCATTTTGGAGATTTCCTCAAAATAAAATTTGGGGGTAGGTATGTTTATTCCTTTCCCTGTCCTACTTTACAGATGACCTTTATTCTCATAGTATCCTTTTAGAGAAGCAAAGATACAACCATTTTTACTATCATATGGGGCTGTGAAGAGTCAGACATGCCTGAACTGACTCAGCACGTAGTAATAGTAATCACATTCACAGAACACTCACTATGTGCCAGGTACCATGTTAAGGGCTTTACTAATATTAACTCACTTGTTTCTCACAACCACCCTAGGAGGTAGGTGCTCTTATTATTTCCATTTTACAGTTAAGGAAACTGAGGCAAACAGGGTCAAGGGACTTGCCCAGGGTCACACAGCTACTAAGTGTCCAAGGCCAGATGTGAACTGGCTCAGCACTCTATCCACTGCACTACCCGGTTGCCCACATGAAACTTTTACGTTATCAAACTTCCATGCAGGCTCAAAGGCAGAAACCAAAAACTAAATTCCAAATCTGAATTTCTAGAAAAATTCTGTGTTCTCTAAAGCAGCGGTTCTCTAACTTTTTGAACTCAGGACCCCTTTATATGCTTAAAAATTACTGAGGGCCCAAAGAGCTTTTATTAATGTGGATTACATCTATCAATATTTGCCATATTAGAAATTCAAACTGATAAATTTTAAAAATATTTATATATTCCTTTAAAAATGAGAATAGTAAACCCATCCCATTACATGTTAAAATATTTTTAAAAGTAACCATTTTCCAAAGCAAAAAAAAAATGAAAAGAGTAGCAAATAATTTTGCCAAATATCTTTACATAATTTTGCAAATATCTTTAAAGTATAATTTAATAGAAGAATAGAATTTAATAGCTAGATTCTCACTTTCACAGTAAATCTGTCTGATATGCTTTTTTGGTTGATATATGAAGAAAACTGTCCCTACAAACATACAGTTGGAGCAGAGAGATTTTAATAGGCAAACGACATCCTAGTATTTAAATGGTTTAAATTGTTTTAGATGTAAATGTTTAAATAGTTTGGGCCTTAACCTACAGACAGTTCTCACTTTACAGAAATTCAAATCACATATTCCACTTTCTGTAAAGAATATTGAAAGAAATCCACATTCCCCCCACCTCCCAAAATGTTAACTTTACCACACAGTACTGTACTCTCTATCTCGCTGTTCCCTGTGACCTGGTGCTTCAAAGCCTCCCACCTATCCCACTACCACCAAAAAACCTCAAAACCTTCCAAGCAAAAGCACAAGAATGTATGAGGAGAGATGGCCAACGCTGCAAGATCAGGAGATTGGCTTGAGACCTCCACTATCAAGAGACAGACAGACCTTTGCCCCCCACATCTCTATTTTCTGTCAGTCTGCACCTGAGGACTGCATTGTCTGTCACTGGCCCCCACATGTCATCCATCCTCTCCTGTCTATATCTGCATGCAGTCCCCACACACCCTTGAACCATATGCTGGCCCCCTCCCTCCACAGGCAAATTCACATTACATAAAAATTGCTTTATAGAGAGGTCTGTGAAGCAGTCTACTTACAGTGTCTGGGGTTGGTATAAAAATTAATTTGCTTTGGTTGACTATACCTGTTAACCAAACCGTACAACCGCGAAATCCACCTCTGGTTCCCACCACTTGACCTCGTTTATTCCTGCTGACATGATGTGCTTGGTAAGTAACATTGGTGGCCCTCTGCATCCCCTATAAAAAACAGAAAGAGAATCATTCTACTTTTATAGGGTCTTTCCAGTATTAAATTCTAGTATACAAGGTAATCCTCCATGATATGCTGTATAACAAAAAAAACTGAACAAAGGAGGTAACAAGTTCACCAGACCAGTGGATCTCATAATGTAGTCCAACTTCCCCTGGAAGTCTATTAAGACTCTTTAAACTATTTCCACAATAATACTAAGATGTTTTAATTTCTAATACAGTAAATGTTGATAGTCATAATTCACAAAAGCAAAAGCTCTTAATGGAGAGGTAGTTCTCAATAATTTTAAGAGTGTACAAAAATTTTAAGAGTGTAGGGAGGTCCTAAGACCAAAAAAGCCTGAAAACCACTACCCGAGACTACAACTAAGGTGTTGTGTCTATGTCACAACTCAGGACAAACTGACAAAGTACAACAGGAACCGAGATGGTGAGGAGCCTTGACACCATGCATCACATGTGAAAGACCTGAAGGAACTGGGAATATTTAGGCTGGAAAGGAAAACACTTGAGAGGAAAGAAGGAAGAAACACACTCACCAGCTTCAAATACCTGGAGCATTAGATTTGTGCTTTATGACTTCAGAGGGAACAAGTAAGCCTGAGACAAAGATGCTTCATATTAAGGAGGCAAATTTCAGCTCAATAAAATACAGTCTTTCTTTAAATTAGGGCAGCCCAAATATGGAGTGGGCTACTATTAGACAGGCAGAGGTGTTTTTGCCTTTCTTTTTTTGCCTTAGCGTAGTGTCTGGCATATAATGAACACCTGATAAATGCTGGTTGACATTGAAAGAGTCATAAATGCTGGCTGACGTTGAATGAGTCAAACAACTCAAATACTCCTTCCAATTCTGAAGTCTTTTCAAGGAGGCCAGAAATTGTTTTTCAAAAACCAATGGCCAGCAAAACACTAAGGCAAACCTTTTTTTTTTCCACAAATTTCTACTGCTATACTCCCAGCAGATTTTATCCGATTAAATTTTTAAAAAAAGTCATTTCACTGGTATAAAAAACACAGCACTTTCAGAATTCAAATCCCTTCTTGTTGAAAGCCAACAAGGGTAAATTTCCAGTGGATTTTTATTTTCTCAAAACAAAGAACAAGTCAGACAGGTTTTGTTGGACATGTAATCAAACCTTGAAAAAGGTTAAATAGAATCAGGAGAGAAAATGGAAGGAATCAGAGGCAATGCCTCAAATACTGACACAGGGAGAGATGACACACCAAAAAATTGATAGAAAGATCTTTTTTAGAAAGCTAAATTATTTTCCCACTTTAGAAACTTAAGAAAAAAAAATGAGCAAAAGCAGCATCAGTTGATTTTGGGGAAGAAGAAGAAAGAAAAGCTACAGTATGGGGTGAAAATAAATAGAAAGCTCTTCCTAAATGGGGACTTACTTTACACAGGCCTCCCTCACTGAAATCCAATTCCCTTGCAAGTCATGACATCACCTTCCTGATCTTCAAGAACAAAAGAAAAACAAGGACCGAACAACTCCGTGTCCAGAACTTTGCCAGGCACTAGAGAAAAAGCTGTTACTTTCTGTGTTGATGTCTCACCTCCCCTGTGCAGCTAGAAGCTACATTATGTCAAGCAAAGTCCCTTAACCACAGAGTAGGTACTCAACGTCATGAGTTGACAAATTAACCTTTGACCATCTGTCACTTGACGAATGGCTCTTATTTTCATAAATTTAAATCAATTCTCTATATTTTTGAGAAATGCGGTTTTAACAGAGAAACTGGCAATAATTCCTTCCAGTTATAATTACTACACCCTATTTTCCGTTTAGTCTACTCTCTCACCCTGTCAAGAGTTCTGCTTCACCTTTTACCTCTCCCAATCTGCCCTCCTTCTACCAGCCCCCACTTTCTCATCCCCTTCCCCTCCTACTCTCCCTCTATACCCAGCCGAGTATGTTATTCCCTTTTCTGAGCCAACTGCAGTGATCTCAACTCAGGTCTTTCTGACTCCCAGCTTCGCACATTGCCACCTCGGGAATCAATGAAAAAAAAGAAATAGGAATAGGAGTCCCAAATCTCAAATTATACTACAAAGCTGTGATTGTCAAAACAATTTGGTACGGAATAAGAAATAGGCTGATCCCTTGGAAGAGATTAAGGATACAACGTACAAAAGCAAATGAGCAAATAACACAGTGTCTGTTAAAGATCTCAGGTACTGGGGCAAGAACTTGCCATTCAACAAAAATTGCTGAGAAAACTGTAAATTAGTCTGGCAGAAGCTAGACAAAGACCAACATCTAACATCATATGCCGAAATGAGCTCAAAATGGGATCATGATTCAGACACAAAGGATGAAATCTGCTTCATTTCCCAAGTATATAGCGAATTAAGTTGAATTTATAAGAGTAAGAACCATTCCCCAATTGATAAATGGTGAAAAGATATGAACCAGCAGCTTTTAGAGAAAGAAATCCAACCTATCAATAGCCATATTAAAAAAATCTTCTAAATCACTAATTAACGTAAATTAAAGTAACTCCGAGGTACCACCTCACACCTAACAGAAAAAGGAAAATGCTGGAGGGGCTATGAGAAAAATGCTATTTTTTTTCAATTATAAATTTTAAAAATTTTGAGTTCCAAATTACATCCCTCCCTCACCACTTCCTCCCTGAGACAGTTGGCAATTTAATAAAGGGAAAACAGTTTCTTTAATAGAAGCTGGTAGAGTTGTGAACCGGTTCGACTACTCTGGAAAGCAATTGGGAACTATGATGAAAAAGCTATTAAACAGTGCATACCTTCTGACTCAACAATGCTGCCTCTAGGACTATAACCCCAAGAGGGGAAAAGACCTGTACGTACAAAAACACTGATGGCAGCACTTCTTGTGGTTGCAAAGAACTAGAAAGTAAGGAGACGCCCATCATTTAAAGAATGGCCAAACAAGGGGTGGTATATTATTATGATGGGATACTATTGCATCATATTAAGAAATACCATTACATTGAGAAATGATGAAGGGGACAGTTTCAAAAAAAACCTGGGAAGGCTTGTATGAACCAATGCAAAATGAAGTGAGAAGAACCAGGAGAATAATTTATAGTGTCGACTAAAAACAAGTTCAAGGGTTTCATAACTGTTACAGCAACATCGTGTAAAGATAATCAGATCTGAGAGACAGTAACTGATGAACGTTTTTTTTTTTTTTGTTCAGTTGTTTTTTCAGTGATATCTGATTTTTTATGACTCCCCCTGGGGGGGGGGGGCAAAGGTAATGGAGTGGTTTGCTTTTTCCAGTTCATTTGACAGATGAGGAAACTGAGGCAAATAGGGTAAGTGACTTGTCCAGGTCACACAGTTAGTAAATGTCTAAGGCCACACTTGAACTCAGAAAGATGAGCCCTCCTGACTCCAGAACCAGCACTCTATCCAATATGCCACTTAGATGCCCCTTGGATCAACACAATAGCCCACCATAATTCCAAAGGACTCATATTGAAACCCACCATCTACCTCCAGATTAAGTGAGTTAACAGACTCGGAGTGCAGAGTAAAGCATATTTTCTTCTGTTTCTTTTCCTTGCCTTTTATTTGTGGAACATAACTATTGTGGAAACTTGTTTTTCATGGGTAACATATTTCAATGCGCTTTGTTTTTCTTGCCTTCTCAAAGGGTAAGGGAAGCGGGGAGGAAAGGAGAGAATCTGGAAATAAAATAAAATAAAATTCAGTTAAAATAAAAAATAAAGAGTAAAATGGGATCATGAGTGACTTGGGAGTAAATGGAAAACAAAAGGGTGGAGACTCAGCCTCCTCCACAGAATTATTCCTAGCATCTGGATATTTGATAGTGTTCGTAACCACATAAAAATGGCCCTTCTCTGAGAAACCCAGATCTATTTCCAGACATTTAATATCTGAACTTTTCAGTGACAGCCCATTTTAAAGCTAGAAATTCTACTTTGCATATTATATACTGAATTTCTCCATAAATCCTCTACTAGCCAATACAGGTTTTTCTGACATAAAAATGCTTCCAAGCCTTCCACTACAGTGAGGCATTATAATAAAGGGTTTGTTTAGGTCAGCATAAGCTAAAACTGGTGCATACATGAGGCATTTGTGACCAAATATTTAAGGTTGTTCACATTCTTCATCTCAACAGTCTCCAAAAGGCATCTGTAATTTGATTTTCTTGTCATTATGTTTTTTATTCTTTGCAGTCATACATATATATTCTTGAATAATGAGGTTTGGCAAAGCAACATAATTCTTCACAAAGTTCTAATGGAAGTCATTGAATCCTAGAAAAGATACTAGTTCACCAACACTTTGATCATGGCCAGCTGAAGAATGCTTCTATATTTTCTGAATCAGTGATCACTCCTTTGCTAAGATACTAGGTGACTTAATAGAGGCTCTACAAAAATGGCATTTATCAATTGCCAATTTTAGACCAGCTTCCTCTTTCTCTGAAGTCTAATACTCTTTCATCAATCTTTCCTCATGGTATTCTAATGTTTTTATTCCAATTACACGGAAGTACCATTATCATAGCGGAATATTGGCAAGATTTCTTGGAAGTGACATGGATGAGACAGATTAGGACATGAGAGACAAGAAGACCAATCAGGAGATTGTTTAAATTGTTTAGAGGGCAAGGGAAGAACTCCTAAACTAGGCTACTTACAATGAAGAGAATACAGACAGCCACACCGCAGGACGCACTTTCCCAAACACCACTGTCTGCTCCCTTCTTACCCAATGCTCATTAAAAACGTAAAAGACCAGTCCAACTGTTCTGTACAGTTACTTGGAATGATATCCCAAAAGTTACTAAAACTCCTTTGGCCCAGTGATACCCACTCCTCATCTCACACCTCAAAGATATCAAAGAGTGAAAGGATCCTGCGAACAAAAAATCCTTCACAGCAGCACTTCTGTTATATCAAGGAACTTAAAATAAAGAGGGTGACCATCAATTGGAGAGTAGCTGAACAAACAATGACATAACTACAATGGAATATTAACCATACCATAAGAAATGACAAACTGGAGATGGATTAGAAAAAACTGAAACTTTTCTTGTATGAACTGATGGAGACCAAAGTGAACAGAACCAGAAAACAGTTTTCACATGGTCTACAACACTGTGTAACAGTGTTATAGTATTGGTGTTATAGTATAACAATTAGTGTTATAGTATAACAATTTTTACAGACTTAATAACTTGATCAATACAACAACCAGTCACTCGTAACTGGAGAGGACTGATAATGAAATACGTTTCTCACCTTCTTGGCAGGTCAACAGATTAAAGTCTTTTAAGTATAAAATGAAACATACGTTTTTCAAACACAACCATTATACAACATAAATGTTTGCTTAATTATTCTTATTTGTTAAAAGGAGTAGCTTTAATGGGGAGTAAATTGTTGTGGGGATAGGAAGTGGTTCAAAAAAAAAAAGATTTTAATAACACACTAAACAAAACTGTTTAGCCAGAAAGGGACATAGCCAAGAAAGGTAGTGTAGTACTACGTTAAAGCTGATGTATACTTTAAAACAAAAACAAATTGAATGTGTAGATTTGCTGTTTCATATGCAAATCTCTTGGGCACTATTTTGTGTGTGGTAATGTTCATATGTGTTCATGACTGTCAAATTGGAAATAAATTTAAATGTTAAATATTTTTATAAGCAAATGCAATCAACAGAACAATGTGGCTTTTCAGATAGCCATTTCATGTTTCAAAACGCGAAATTGCAATAGAAAGATAGTTACATTAATTTGCCTCTTTTTAATTAACAGGAAACCCATTGTCTCTCCCTCCCAACCCACACCCCATTGGAAAAAATCTTAAAAAACAACAAACTTATTGTAAACAAGTTAAAAAAAAAATTGTCTCATTTTGCACCCTAAATCCAACACCTTTCTGCAAGGAGGTGGATAAAAGTCAGGTAAATAACATGTTTCATCATCAGTCCTGTGGAATAGTTGATAACTGTACTGATTATGGTCCTCACAGCTTTCAAGGTTGTTTGTCTTTAAAGTGTTATTTTATAAACTGCACTCCCCATTCTGCCCATTTCATTTTCATCAATTTATAAAAATCCCCAAAATTCATAATTTTTACAATGCAAACCTTAAAGAGTATAAATTTCTTCCTCTGGTTCTGCTCACTTCAACTCTAATTCAGTTCAAAGACATCTTTCTATGACCATTTGAAATTATTTCCTTATTTCATATAGTACTACCTTACATTCACATACTACAATCTGTCCAGCCATGCCCAAAATGTTAAGTATCCCCTAGATTTCTGGATTTTTGGAGTTTTGTTGGTTTTTGACACCAAAATGAATATTGATGTACATATACAGCTTTTTCCTTTGATTTCTTTTGGGTATAGATAGACCTAACAGTTATGGGTGGGTCAAAGGGCATGCACCACTTAACAATTTTCTGTATGTAATTCCAAAATGCTTTCCAGAATAGCTTTACATATTCCCAAGTGGGATGTCAACCTCAAGTATGAGAAGATTTTCCCTGATGGACCAGACAGATGAGAACAATTCTGTTCCAACAGAAGGTGGCTGACGGTGCTATGGGGTGCTTAAGTCAGGCACGGAAGATGTCAATGTCAAGGCCATCCACTACATCCTGGGCCATCATAAGCTGTCTTTACTTTTGTCCTGAGACTGGACTTTGCAGATGACTCAGAGAGAGAGAGAGAGAGAGATGCTGATGACTTTGGGCAACTATGCCTCACTTGAACGCAATTCACCTGTGGTATTATTGGTTCTCAGGACAAACAATGGTGACAAGGCCAGTAACAGGGGGCATCAATGCATCTGTTTCATCTCCCACCTGGACCTCACCACTGTCCCCAGCCCTGATACTCACCCCTCCTCAGCACTCCCTGACTCTAGGACTCCTCCTCCCTCCCTGTCTGAAGACTGTAGAGGGTAGAAAGCAGAGAAGTCCTCCCCGATCCTCCATGTGAAATGGCCCAAGTGCAGGCACTCCCAGTGCCTGCATCCCAAGATGCACATCTTCCTCACATCCCAGTGCCCAGGTAGTCTTCTTTTCCCTTGCCCTCCCCCTTTTCCCTTTCTTTTTATGGGTTGGGGTTGTCTTCTCTCATTAGATGGTGAGGGCAGGGACTTTCTTTTGCCTTTCTTTGTACCTTCAGTGCTTAATTATTTTGATATATGTATTATTTATTATATTATGCATAATTATTAAATTATAAACTATAATTTTATAAATATTTATAAATGATTACTTAATGTTTACTGACTGAATATTTTTCCCCCAAAGTCCCTCCAACATTTTTCTTTATTCCCTCACCTTGGTCAATCTGATAAGGTGTAAGGCAGAACTTCAGAAACGCTTTAATTTGCATTTCTCTTTTGATTGATTTAAGGTGCATTTTTATAAATGGCTATAGATATAGATTAAGTACTGGCCAAAAATTAGGTCATTAGAACAGTTTAGGCGTACGAAAAACCTTGTCACTTAGCGTTTGATATATACAAAGACCTCAGCTCCTGGAAGGATTTACCCATTTGATGAAAAAAGAAAACCCTCCAGGAACACTAGACAGCAGTACAAAAGAAATTAATTTAGACCTCAAGCCAAGATAAGTTGCAAAGGCATATGTGACCTAGATATAAAATGTTATATCATAAATAAATTGGAAAAAGAGCAAAAGAATTATGCAAATCTATGGAGAGAAGAAAAGTTCATGACCAAACAAAGGATAGAAAGGATCTCAGAAGATAAAATGGCTAATTTTTGTTAAATAAAAATGTAAAGGCTTTATACAAATCCAATAAAGATAAATTATAAAAGGCAAATTACCGGAGAAAAATCTTTTACAGAAAGTTTTTCTAATAAAGGTCTCATTTCCAAACTAAATAAGGGAATAATACAAGCCATTCCTCAGTTGACAAATGATCTAATGTAACAGTTCTCTAATTTTTGGTCTCAGTATCCCTTCACTCTCTTAAAATTATTAAGGATCCCAAAGAGCCTTGGTTTATGTGGGTTTTATTTAATACTTATCATGTTTGAAATTACAAAGATAAATTTTTTAAATGTTTATGTATTAATTTATTGAAAGTAACAAGCCCATTCCACATCAACATAAATGACATATTTTATTCAAATTACCCCAAAAATAATAAAAGAATCAATGTTTTACATATTTTTTAAATCACTTTAATAGAAGACAACTAGATGGATTCTCATATCTATTTCTGTATTTAGTAAGTAGCAAACATGGTGTTTTGGTTCAAGTATGTGAAGGGGTAGTAGGGGAAGGCTTCCTGTAGAAGGTGGGATTTTAGTTAGGACTTAAAGCCAGCAATGGTTGAAGCAGAGAAGTGAGAGCATTCCAAGCATGGGGGAACAATCAGAAAAAATGACCAGAGGAGAGAGATGGAGTGCCTTTGCATAGAACAGCCAAGAGGCCAGTGTCACTGGACAGAAGAGCCTGCTATCAGGGAATAACCTGTAAGAAGATTGGGAAGATAGGAGAGCTTTTAATGAAGAGCTTTCAATGGCAGAGTGTTTTGTATTTGTTCCTGGAGACTATAGGGAGCCCCTGGAGTTTACTGAGTAATGGGATGATGAGACCAGACTCGTTCAATAGGAAAATCATCTTAGTGGCTGAATGGTGAACGGATGGAGGGGGAGAACCTTGAGGTGGGCAGATCCACCGGCAGGTTATCTCAGTAATCAAGGTGTCAGGTGATGAGAGCCTGCAGTAGAATGCTGGCAATACCCGAGGAGAGAAGGGAGAATATTCGAGATGCTAAAAAAGTGAAACTTCACAACAGCTTGGAAAAGGAAAAGGGGGAGGGTGCCCATATATCAAGATAAGGTAATATGGGTACATGATTTAGACATAAAGGGTGATACCGTAAGCAAATTAGGAAAGCAAGGAATAGTTTACCTGTCAGACCTATGGAGAAGGGAAGAATTTATGACCAAACAGGAGATACGGATCATTATGAAATACAAAATGGATAATTCTGATTCCATTAAAAAGGTTTTGCACAAAAAAAGCCAATGCAACCAAGATTAGAAGGAAAGTAGAAAGATGGGAAACAATTTTTTTACAGCAAGTGTTTCTGATAAAGGCTTCATTTCTAAAATATATAGAGAATTAAATCAAATTATTAAGAACATGAGTCGTTCCCTAATTGATAAATGTTCAAAGGATATGAACAGGTAATTTTCAGATAGTTCACTGGATGAGGATTCAGCAAAGGAACCTGAGAAGGAGCAGTCTGACTGGTAGGAGAACCAAGAAGGCGGAGATGATCCACAGTGTCAAAGGCTGCAGAGAGGACAAGAAGAGTGAAGATGGAAATAAGGCCATTAAAAGACCACTGGCCAGTCACCCTGATCTGTATCTAGCTGCTAGACCCAATGGCTCTTGTGAGGGCAAGCAAAGTAGGATTTTTTGCTGTTTTTGTTTACACCAAGAAGTACAATGCCTCTGAATGTGATTAAGGAGGATCTTTCTCACACATTGTTGGGCCTGTGAGGATCTATAGGAAGGTCCATGCCTTTTATTAATGAGACACTGGTTCTTGGAAGGATGTGATGCCCTCTGGCACGAAAAGTGTATACTGTGGGGGGGGGGGGGGGGGGGCATATTTTGGGGCTTGGTTTTTGGAAGAAGGTTTGTGTGCCAGATAAAAGACTGAGCCCTCTCTCACTTCAATTCATTTGCAAATCATGTCATCACCTTCCTGATGTCATGATCCTCTCTGAGAATGAAGGGTAAACAAGAAACAACAAAAAATAAAAGATCACTGGTTACTTTTGAGGAAGCCGTTTTAGGCTTAGACCTCCAGAAGAGGTGAGAGGTCATACTGTAACGAGTTAAGAGTGAGGAGAGATACTGAAGGCACCTATTGTAGATAGCCTTTTTCAGGGGAGTTTGGTCACAAGGGGCGGAAGAGATATAGGACGATGGTGAAAAGAATGATCAAGACAGCGTTTTAAAGACAAAAGATACAGACATGTTTGTAGGCAGTAGAGAAGGAGTCAGAAGAGGAGAGACTGAAAATCAGCCAAAGAATAGGTATGACAGAGGATGATCTGTTGGAAGATTCGATGGAAAAGGATCACTTGTGCAGGTAGAAGAATTAGCTTTGTTAAGGAGTTAAGACTCCACCATGTGAAGACACGGGTGAAGGAGAAAGTACCAGAAGTCATCTAAAGAACCAGATGAGGAAGAGGGGAAGAAAAGAAGGCACACAGCTAACACAGAGAGTTCTTACTCTATGTAAATGGATATTCCCCAGACTTCTGCACAGAGCAATTTTTACATAATGCAAATTTGCCCAAAGTTGTAAGGAAGGGAGGGAAGCAAGGAGATTGCATGCCTTTGGAAGGAGAGGCCAGTACAGGGTTCAAGGACACAAGGCGGGGGCTAGGCATAAAGAAAGGATAGCAGAAGCACCATGGCGGGGAGAGAGGAGCCAGGCCCAGCTGCCTAGGAGATAGATATGTAGAGGCTGGACACAAACCCGAGGACAGACACGCAATACCCAAGCTTGGAGGGACAGAAGACAGGGAACCAGAGACCAGTGCAGATGGGTGGGTAGAGCAGCACAAAGGTGTATCAGAGTCTGTCTCTCTGTCTCTCACCACAGAGGTCTCAAGCCAAGGCCTCAATTTGGTCATAGCAGAGGCGGTGGTCTCTCTACCTAGATTCTTTTGCTTTCACTTGGAAGGTTTCTTTTAGGACTTTTTTTTTGGAGGCGACAGGAGCCACAGAGCACTAAGCTGAGGGGCAGAAAACAAAGACAGAGAAAGTACAGTATTATACAATAAACTTCACATAATTTTTTTTCTTAGAATGCAGATTTCTTTCAGAATTCTTTACATAAAATCACACAAAGTGAGAACTGTCTGTAGTCTCAATTATTTTTTAAAAATATAAGGCAAGGTTCTTAACTGAGGGAGGACAGGGAGGGGAAGGTATGGGAAGTCTGAAAAAGGTTAAAAAAGGTTGGGAGAGTCAGTGTGGAAAGTGGGACAGTGAGCTAATAAAAGAAAATTGCTAAAATAGTGAGAGCCCAGTTGGGGGTGTGTAACTGTGGTAGACCTAGTCAGATCGGGTGGCATTTTCTCCACCTTCATTCAGCAGCACATGAATGGGAGCGAGTAGCTGGAGTGATCCAAGGCTGAGGCTTGGCACAGGATTATCAATTTGATGAGAGGGCAGTGTAGAGTTGAATCGGTTCACCAGGGGTCCAAGATGGGGAAAAGAGGAGAAAATACTAGGACTTGTAGAACAGAAGCCCCTTGTGGGTCAAGGCTTTCTCATTTTTGTCTTTGTATCCCCAAATTCTAATATTTGTGCCTGGCACACACTAGGCATTTGGTAAATATTTATAAAACTTAGCTTAAATACATTTATAATTGAACTTAGTTTGCATTGCCCCAAAAACCACCCATTCCCCGTATTTCCCTATTTTCATCCCTGACCTCACTATCTGTCCAGTTATTTGGGCCCTTTTGACTGTTGTTCTCTGCTTCAGACTCTCCAACCAGTTACTCTCCAACCAGAACTCCAACCAAGTTCTACCTCCTCTTCTCTGATATAACCTCAGATTCCTTTTCATCATGCCCTGCCTGTCTGCAGACCCTTGCACCTTAATGCAAAAGCCACACTCTTCTCTAACTAGCCTTTCTGCTACCTGTGTCTTCTTTCACTTGCTAGATCCTACATATCAACTACACGAACCTTTAATGAAGGGAAATTTAATAAGACCACACATTGTCAGAAATCTCCAATAGCTTCACATTGTCTAAGTCTTCTATCAGACCCTGTCACTCTTACCACCCCAGTCATCTCTCAATACTAAATTAAATTCCACCTACAGAGGTCTCCTCACTGTTCAATGAAAATACCATAACCGCATACTGAACTTCTCTTATATGTAAAGCACTGGGGATATAAAAATATTTTTTTTAAGTAATCCCTATCCTCAAGAAAAGCACAATCTGATAAAGGGAGCAGGTCAACAGACACACTTGAGTATGATTCTAAAAAATGTGAGCCATTCAAAGGAAAGGTCCAGGCACAGCAGTATAAAAATCTGAGTAGATTCTAGCCCAGGGCACAGTTGAGTTGGGGGTTAAGGGAAAGATTTTTAAGGAGATGCAGGTGATGTTTATCCCAGATAATCATCATGGTCATTTGGAATTCTTTGATCCTGCTTTCCCCTCCCTGCCAGATCCAGACCTTACCAAAGCTTTCAAGGTTAAGACCCAGCCCCCTCCTCTTCCACAGGCTGATCTCCACACTCCCTCTTTGCTGAACTGCTCATTAGGGGAAAAAGAGAGAGGGAACAGAAAAAGAACAAACATTTACTCAGCACCTGCTATATGCCAGGCACTGTGCTAAGAGCTTCACAAACTTCATTTGATCCGCACAACACAGCTGCGAGGTAGGTGCTATCATAACGCCCATTTTAAAGCTGAGGTGGGCAGAGGTTGAGCAATTTGTCAAGGATCACAGCTTGGCAATGTCTGGGGCAGTATTTGAACCTCCTGACTTCAGGCCCAGCACTCTATCCACTGGGTCCCTATCTCTTCTACGGACAGTCTATATTCAGATAGGTGGCAAAGTGGATAAACCATGGGTTGGAAATCTGGAACTCAAGCCTCAGACACTTCCCAGCTGTGTGGCCATGCGCAAGTCATTTATCGGTTTGCCTCAATTCCTCATTTGTAAAAAATAAGCCAGAGAAGGTAAAACTACTCTAATGTCTTTGCCAAGAAAATCCCAAATGGGGTCACAAAGCACAGGACAAGACTGAAAAACTGGGAAAAAAAAAATTAAATTAAAAAATTCTGGATAAGATCAGAGACTTAAAGTTGGAAGAAGCCATGCACTCCAAGTCACTCCTTCTAAAATGAAAGTCAAAAGAGATTAAGGGATCTCTTCAGCATCTATAGTGTTTGAGGCAAAATTTGAATTCAGATGTTCCTGATGACAATTTCCTGTGAACTATTAATTTTCCCACCAAGTTAGCTTAATTTTCTTCTGTATCCTCCTTAAAGTCTAGCACAGTGTTATGTACATCAGTAGGCTCACAATAAACATCAGAGCAACAGCAGAGTCTCAGACAACTAATCTAAGGTAATCACAAAAGTTGAGCCTTTAGTTTAAACCTTATTTCCCACTAAACATTTTGCAAGAGGTAGTGAAAGTTAACAGTCACATAAGAGTCTCTCTAAGAAACAGCTAAAACACCATCTTCTGCATGAAGACTTTTCCAATTCTTCCAATTGCTAATACCAGCTTCCTTCCCAAACTACCTTGTATTTAACTGCTTTGTACATATTTGTATTTATTCATTTTATATTTCTGCTGTTTGTACATGTCCTCAGATTGTAAGCTCCTTGGTACCTAGCAAAGTCCCTGGTACCACAGGAAGATGCTTAGTAAATACTAGTTAATGGCTGATCCTCTGATAACCTCATCTGTCCAGGCTTCCTTCCCTTCCCAACTTCACCCAGGTACTTTTTTCTCCCCACACCTCATTTCAGCTTCCCTTTCATGAACTGTCTTCCCCCATCAGAATGTAAATGCCTGTGTTATGCTGTAAGAAATGACAGGCAGGAAGGCTTTCAGAAAAACCTGGGAAGACATATTAAAACTCACACAAAATGAAGTGAGCAGAACCTGAACACTGTCCATAGTAACAACAAAACAGATGATCAACGGTGAACTCAGCTCATCAATACAATGATCCAGGACCATTCCAAACTTATGATAAAAAATGCTACCCACCTGGAAAGAAAGAACTGAAGGAGTGTGAATGCAGATAGAAGCATACATTTCTTTTACTTTATTTTTCTTGGAGCCTTTTTGTCTGCATTTTCTTTTGCCATATAGCTATCATGCAAATGTTTTGCACACCTTCACATGTATAATATATATCAAATTGCTTACCTTCTCAAGGAGGGAGGGGTCAACCTAGTTACCTAGTCCTTTCCTACTTTGCCTTCTCTTGGTGGAAAGATGCCTTTCACCTTTCTTTACTCACCAAAATGAGTATAAGTAAGAAGACACCTGGCTAACCAATCAATCCCTGAGCAACCAAGTTAAAATAAGTCATAAAATAAGTTAAACAAAACATCTTCTGCTTGCCTGGGGAAAAGGCAGAGAGAAGGGGGACAGAAGATGGAGAAAAGAGAATATGTGTATGTCTGTGTGTATATTTTTTTAATCCACCTAGGGCAACCAGGGGTTCAGTACAGTAAGTGGTTAATAAGCAGTTGTTGGCTTGACCTGGATCCATTAACTTGTTCCACGCCCTAAAGCTGATGCCATTATAAACTTAAGTCTTACATTAAGTGAGGAAAGAACAGAGTGTCCTTTGGGCAGAAGTGGTTTCATCACCAAAACTTAGCTCCCTCCTCTTTAGGAGGGAGAGAATTTGGAACTCAAAATTAAAAAAAAAATTAATTTACATGTAATTGAGAAATATTTAATGAAATAAAAACATGTTGAGAGGAAAAAAAAATGTAAGCTCCTTCAGGACAGGGACTGGTCTTTTTTTCTTATATTTCTATCTCCAGCACTTAGTACACAGTAAACCACCATTTGTTGCCTGTTTTACAGCACCAGACCTAAGATCCTAAAGATTAAGTAAATGTGTATTTTATAGTTTGAAAAGCACTTTAAAATATACCATCTCATTTAATTGCCACAATATGGGAAACCAAGCCCTTCTACACCTGAGAATACAGACACCCAAGGAAGTTAACCTAGTAACAGAATTGAAGACTATTTCAAAGGACCAAGATGCAGCCAATTGTTGCAAGTGTTTTTTGTTTTTTTTTAATCCTTAATATGGCAAAGAAATAGAGATAGGATGAAAACTTTTATTTCAAAATGAAATAAAAAATTTGTTTCAGTTGACACACTTGGTCCTTTAAATGATTTATCTGTTGTACAATAAATAGTAACCAGAACTAGAACTGGGTTCAAATCCAGCCTTGGACCTGTATGACCTTGGCAAGTCGCTTAGGTTCCACTCTTTCTCACTCTGTAAAACAGACAGAAAAATAGCACCCACATCTCAAGGTTGTTGTGAGGTTCAAACAGGGCAATGTTTATAAAATGCTTAGCAAATATTAAAGCCCTATATAAATGCTACTAGCTTTTACCATTGGAACCCAGGTCCAGTAATAGTTACTGTTAAACCTGTATCTCCTTGCGTACTTGCCTTTACAACAATGAAGTAGAATTTCCAGGACTTCCAGTGTTTCAACCTGATTCCTCAGTCTTGGGGGGAGGGGGGGTGCGGTCCATATTTGGATCACACTTTAGGGTCACCAGGTAAAAAGCTGTCTTCTATGAAGGATTACTTTACTGCTCGGGGTAGAGTTTCAGATGGTTTGTCTGCTCGAGCGAAGGTAAGAGGACACCTGGTAAATCAATCAACTCCGGAGCAACCAAGAAATACTAGTCATACAATAAACAAAACACATACTGCTTGCCTGAAGCGGATTTATTTTTTTTCAATCCTCACGGGGTAATTAAGCAATCGATAGGGTCCCCAGGGCTTGGTTCATAGAATAAGCGCGGTCTGACCTCAACTTGTTCCATGACCCAAAAGTGAGGCCCATCGATGCCCTTATAAATACTTGTCTTACAGCAAGTGAGGAAGGAACTGGGCACCCTCGGGACATAAGTGGCTTCACCAGAACTAAACCGACTGGGAAGATGTAAAACGGTACAAACTCCATCTTCTCGCACACCTTCCAAGAAACCCAGCCTCCAGAGTTAGCCTCAAGGGTTTGCACAACGTCCCCAGTTAACCACAGCCACAAAAGCTGCTCAGTTCGGCCCGTGAATGGATACATTGTTGCAAGCTTTTTACCGTTCAACCACAAACGGGGGAGGGAGACCGAGCCCAGCATCCCGAGGCTGCAGCACGTCTGGGCCAAGCGGAGCCCGGGTAAGGCCAGGGAGGATGCCCACCTGGCACCAGCGCAGCGATGCTCTCCAAGGCTCCCCCCAGCCCCTTGGGAGTAGGAAGGAGGGAATGGGGGAGGGGGTGCTGCTTCTCAGGGGGCACCCGGAATAGTCCAGGCTGCGGATGCTGGCAAGTCTCCTTTGCAGAGGCGAAGCTCCTTCCCCAGCTGGCCCGAGGCGGGGGGGGGGCGGTGTCCCACGGGTTTCCTACCCCGAGCGCGAGCAGACCCTGCCACATCATCACAGCCCCCAACCCCGCCCCCAGCACCGGTTCCCGGGGACCCCCGGGCCGCCCGCCCGCCCTCCTGCCTCCCGGCGGGGCGGAGGCTCCTCCCGCCTCCTCGTCCCCGGCCTCGGGCGCTCACCCAGTTCTGCACTTGGTTGCCCAGCTTGACTTTCTTGCACAAGCTCCCGGGAAGGTCCATGGCCGCCGAGGATCTCACTCAGACTAGAGGATGCCACCGGCCGGGGGTGGAAAGTAAGGAAGGCGCGTGCGGGGCGGAGACGGGGGCGGGATCTGGAGGGGCAGGGCACTGAGAGGGCGGGGCGGAGAGGAGGGACGAGCGCGCGCATGCGCGGAAACCCCACGGAGGGGAAGACAGCCCTCGGAGACGACGGTCCAGAAACGAACAGGGTGGGTGGGGAGGAGCAGGAGCGCGCGCGTGCGCCGCCGGAGAAAACCAATGGGGACGGGGGTGAGAGGGAAGAGAGGAGGAGGCAGAGACAGCTGGCGTCGGCGCGAGCCCGCGGAGGGGGCGGGGCCAGGAGGGAGGAGGGGCGTCCGGGCCTTCGGAGCGCGCGTGCGTCTGCGACCCCTGAAGCGGCCGGGGTGGGAAGGAGAGGGCGCGAGCCCGCGGAGAAGGCTGGGATCTGCGGGGGGAGGCCGGAGATGGGCGAGATTCGCCTCCAGGCTGATGTCGTCACGTGGGAGCGCTGCCGTCCGCCTCCTCAGGAGCTGCGGAGCCCCGGAGAGGCTGCGCGTGCGCACTGGAGCGGCGCAGCCCGAGTCCCGGCCGGAGTCTGGGAGTCATGGGGCCCCGTTTGGGCGTGGCTTTGCCTTTTTTTAACTGCGAGTTAACCTGGCCCCGCCCACCTCTGTCTGATGTAGACTTCTTATGAGATCGTGGCCCCGTTAGGGCACGAGGGTGTCTTTTTTTTTAACTTTATAAGGTTAATCTTGTCCCTCCTTCCCCCATCTCCTGTAGACTTTTAAAAAATTTGAAGGTGTCGGGAATAAATATGTAAGTGCCTACCGTGTGCTAAGCATGGAGATACAGATAAAGGGAAAAAACCGATCCTGCCTAGTGGGGAAACTAGGTGCAAGTTACTGTGCGAGAGAGATGTACACTCGTGTACATGGATATTTACACGCATATGTACACATATATGAACAGTGTGTGTTTAGATAGGTATATATTCCGGTGGTGGTGGGTAACTCAGAGGGAACGGTGATATATATATATAAGACCTTATATATTAGATCTTATATATTAGATATATAATATATATATTTATATAATGAGAGTATCTGTATATTCCAATGTATCTCAGGGGGAAAGGTGCTAGATAGATATGTGTACATATATGTATATGTGCATACATACATATGTGCCTATGTATTCCAGTGGAGGTATCTCAGAGGGAGAGGTGCTAGATAGGTAACTGGATAGATATGCATATGTATCTTTATATACATATATGTATGTCCGTATATACAAGCATATATGTGTGTATAAAGTAAATGTATGTATATACAAACATATGTGTGTATATATACATTCCAGTGGAGGTATCTCAGAGGGAAAGGTGCTAGATTGATGTGTGTGTGTGTGTGTGTGTGTGTGTGTGTGTATTCCACTGGACACATCTTAGAGGGAAAGACACTAGAATTAAGGGAAATTCATCCCTTCCCCAGGAAAGCCTCCCTTGGAAAGTGAGATTTTAGGTGGGATTTAAAGGAAGCCAAAGAAAATAGGAAGTAGAAATGAGAAAGGAAACCTTTCCAGGAGTAGGGAAACCAATGAAAATACCTTGAGCTCAGAGATGAAGTTTCTTGTTGGAGAAACATGGAGGCCAATGTCACTGGATCACAGAGTGGATGGCAGCTGAGTGGAGGGTGGTAGAGAGACCAACAGGCCAACTACTGAAGTATTTCAGGTGTAAAGTGATGGTAAGTTTCTAAGATAGGATTTGAACTCTGGTCTTTCTGTCTTCAAGTCCAGGGCTGTACCTACTTTACCACCTAGATTACTTGGTTCTACCTTGGGCATATCACTTCACCTATCTGCCTGCATTTCCTTAACTGTCTTACAGTTTTTTATATATACACATATATACACGTATGTGTGTGTGCGTATATATGTATATATACATACAGAGAGAGAGACAGGAGGTTGAACTGGATGATCTCAAAGGTCCCAACTACCTTCAAGTCTATGATTTTATAAGGTCCCTTTTCAATTTTTTTTTAATTCTCTAGGTTCAATACAGGCATCCCCCCACCCCCCGAGCCTTCTGTCCTCTAAAAATATCTCTCTTAGGTTAAAAATAAAAAAATAGCTTTTATATACACATCATCTCTTCTTTACAGTCATCCCTTGATATAATTGTTTGCTCTCTTTAAGACAAGGCTTTCAAATCTACCGTATTCCTGAAAACAAACAAGAACTAGTTAGGTTAATCCACTTGGCAAGAATTTAGCTTTCCCTAGGTATTTCTTTAATTCAATTTTATTTTATTTTCATTTCCAAATTTTCCCCATTCTCTCCCCTTCCTTACCTATTGAAAAAGAAAAACAAATATACGCATGTGTGCATATATGTGCATGCATGTATACATATGTTATAGACATATATAACCATGCAAAACAAATACCAGCATTAGCCAGCCATAAGGAAGGAAGGAAGGAGGAGAAGGAAGGAAGGAAGGAAGGAAGGAAGGAAGGAAGGAAGGAAGGAAGGAAGGAAGGAAGGAAGGAAGGAAGGAAGGAAGGAAAAGAGAAAAGCATAGTTTGGAATCTGAGTGTATCATCTCTCTATCTGAAAGTGGGCAGTATGTTTTAGCATGAGTCTTTTGGAACTTTTGGTTCATTGTGTTGATGGGAGTTATTAAGTCTTTCAAATTTAATTGTTAGTATTATAGTTATTGTATGAATTGTTCTGGTTCTTCTCACTTCATTTCGCCTGAGTTCATATAAGTTTTCCCAGATTTTCTGAAACTATCCTCCTTCATCATTTCTTCCATCACACATATACTGAAACTTCTTTAGTTGTTCTCCAAATGATAGGCATCTCTTCAAGTTTCCAATTCTTTTCAATCGCAAAAAGAACCTCCATTGGTATTTTTGTACATATGAGTCTTTAACCTTCTCTCTTTGATCTCTTTGGATCATAGCCCTAGGGGCAGTATTGTTGGATCAAAGGATATGCATACTTTTATAATCTTTTGGGCATAGTTCCAAATTGTTCTCCAAAATAACTGGACCAGTTCACAGCTCCACAAACGATACATTAATATACCTATTTTTCCACATCCCCTCCAACAGCTGTTATTTTCTTTTATTGTCAACTTAGCCAATCTGATAGGTGTCAGGTGGTACCTCAGGATTGTTTTAATTTGCATTTCTCCATTAATGATGTAGAGCATTTTTTCATGCGACTATTGATAGCTTAGCTTTCTTCCTCTGAAAATTGCCAATTCTAATTTTCAAGGAGTTTTCTTCAGTAAGGGCTTTGTACCTCTTTTATTAAGCTGTGTATTCTCTTTTCATAGCTCTTGCCTCTTATTCCTTTCTTTACTCTGCTGCTCTCATTTGGTTTTTAAAATCATTTTTTGCTCTTTTTTCTTATCTCTTATAATTCTTGTTGGACTTTTCATCAAGCTGCATTTTTCTTTGAGGCTTTGCTTGTAGAGGTTTTAATATTTTTCTCTTCTGCGTTTATGTCTTTAGCTTCCCTGTCACCATAATAGCTCTTTATTATAAGAATGCTATTTTGTTTGCTCATTTTCCAGCCTGCTTCTTAACTTTACACTTTTATTTAGACTTTTACTGAATTCTGAACATTTTTGGGGGTGGAATGATGTCTGACCTGAGTTTCCATCTTACGTCCTGTTGCTTTCACAGCTCTGGCTAAGGGCCAACAAGCTTTTGGTGCTCCCAAAGTGGGGAGATCTAGGGAGGGGTCTGTTCAGTGGCCTGAGTTCTACAAGTTAGGTCTATAAGCTTCTTTCTGGTTGAGAGTTTCAGCAAACTGCTGCTAGATTCAGCCTGTATTGACCCACTTGGAGGCTCTATACATTCACAAGTACTGAATGGCCAGCTCCCCTTTGGTTCTGGAAACCGTGCTCTGCTGCTGGGATCCAGAACCGCATTTGCTTCCTGGAACTTGTTCCATGCTCAGTTGAAGGTAATGCCAATCCTGAAAAGAGCATCTCTTTGCCCTGGATCGGTGACCCTGCACTGGGTGTCAGAGTAGCCATGGTACCTGTTTCCACATTTGGCACATCCTCAGGGATGCTCTGATTTCTTTTCATGATGTCCTGTCTTAGTCCTCTCTCAGTTGCCCAGTGCTAGAATGCTGCACACCATAGCAACCCTGAACTCCCAGCCAAATCCCCTCCCCAAAATCCACTGACCTCTTTATCTGTTTCACGAAGCCACCCTGGGCTGGAAAAATGACTGACTATGACTTTTCAGTTTTTCAGTAAGAACTCAGTCTCACACATTGTCTAGTCCTTTGTTGAGATGTGAGAGGATACAGCTAGACTCTAACGTGTGCTCTCTTTCTGCTATGTTGCTTCTACCTCTCACCTTAAATCTGACCTTATTCTCCTCCTACATTCCAGAAGCACTTGTCAGATCACTTCTTATTATTTTGTTTTCCTTTTTAGTTTGGGGGTCCTAGTCCATCCCAAACAAATTTATAGTGTTTTTATTTTCCTGTTGAATACATTACCTTAACTGGAGGGGTCACTTAATCAAGTACACCAATTTAACTCTATTTGATTTTTGTCATTAAAGCTTAATCTTGCTTTCTTGCTTCTAGTTCCCCCCTTATAATTTTATAGCATGTTTATTTTTCTAGGCTTTGGAACATGCTAACCAGGGATTACATTCTCCACATTATTTCTAAAATTATCCCTCTCAACAGTAGGCAGTACCCAACTTACCTGAACTCAACATTTTCCCGCAGAAACAATGCTATTCAAGGTAATGGTATTACCAGGACAGGCTTATTTAAAGTTCATTTAAACCATAATTCCCTCAAAGTTCTGTACAATAAAACCTAATCTAGGACAATGTTTCTGTGAACTAGAATTCATGCACTGAACTCACTGTCAACTGCAGTAGCACTGGAGCAAACTCACCCAGATGTAATTTATTGATGGGAGCCCTGTGAGATGAATTACCAGAGTAAGCGAAGGTGAGATCCTAGGGGCCAGTAAAGAATGTGGCTAAGGGTGTTTGTGGAGAGCGACAGGGAGTAAATTAAGACATCGTAAGTTTTCTCTCCTCCTACATTTCTTGTGCTTCATAAAGTCTATTCAGAAATAGCAAATGAAGTTAGGGCAAGGATGGGTCTAAGGCACTGGAAGCCTCCCCAGCTATGGAAAAGGAAGGTATGGAAAACCTGAAGTAGAAGCAAGAGGAATAAGAGTTCTGCTTGCTGTTGATAGAGAAAGCAGAAAAATGAAAGACTAGCTGTATTTTTCCCTAGGGGCAACTAGGTGACCCATTTGTAAGAAGAGGAGGCCACTTAATGGTTATATTTTGGGCCTTCTGGACTCAAAGTAAATGTCAATAGTAAGTGTCTCTTTTGACCAGCAACGGTGAGGGTCTTCCCCTCCCAGTTTAATGGTTTATTTTTAATTAAAAAGGTCATCCCTTGACTCACTTCTCAAAAGAGGCCCATTCACTGAATGGGCGTTACCTTACTCAGAGTGAGAACCTGATTTTAAATTCAGGCCTGAGTCTCTCAAGGCATCTAGGGTCATCTCCAGTGGTCCTGATAAATATCTAAGCACTAGACCCAGATGCCCCTGGAGGAGAAAGGAAGACTGGTGACCTTGCTTGGTTCTCCCTCACTCAAATCAAAGTCATCTGCAAGTCATATCATCACTTCCCTGGTGAAATGGTCCTGTTTGAAAATGAAGGACAATCAAACACAAGAGTTCTGGAACTGGAGTCAGGAAGACTTTTCCTGAATTCAAAATAGGTCCCAGAACACTTATCAGCTGTGTGACCCTGAGCAAGTCACTTAACCCTGTTTGCCTCAGTTTCCAAATGGCAAAACTCTCCAATATCTCTGCAAAGAAAACCCCAAAGGGGGTCACAAATAGTCCCATACATCTGAATAACAACAAATTTCCTCTTTTACATCTCTTTTCTATACTTATTTCATTTCTTATTATTAAATTAAGGACTGAAAAAAGTCCTAGGACATCTACAAGTTTTATAAAAGTGATGAAGACAGAGAGCATTTCAGGTAAGTAAAATACGGTTTCAATCAAGTTCATAGTATAAAATGTACTGTCCTTTTAAGACATTGTGCCATTTATATGGAGCTCACTAGCGCTGAAAGGGACAGAAAATATTTTACCTAAAAAAAAAAAAAGAGCTACATCAATTGTTAAAGACTATAAGATATGGCGCCTATACATTAACATTTTGATACCTGAAAGTAGTAGGAAGAGAATTTTAAAATATATTTTTAAAATTTCAAATTATTAAAAACAACTTTCAGATGGAATTTGAGCAACTTTAGATAGATAGAAAAATAGAAAATTTAGATAGAAAAAGTAACATATAGACTCAAATCACCTTGTGAACGATGTGGAATAACATCCTATAAGGGCTTACATAAAGAAGTCTTATTTATTTATTTAAAAAAAAAAAAAACAACTAGGGAATTATAAGTATTTCTATTCAAGGACACCAAATGGGTTGAAGGACCACACTGGGGGCTTTAGAACTGCAGGACCTTATAGTCTTGGGTCATTTATATATAATCTTATCAATACATAGTATAACTAAAAATAGAAAATCAAAGTAACGTTTGGAGACTGAGGTATGATTTTAAAAGGGCTATTAATTTCATAGGGGAAATTTGTTGAGTAGCTGGTTACCTATAAAGTGAAAGGCAAGTCACTGAATTTCAGGACAATCTCATTTAAGCCAATGGATATTTAAGAACATGGCATGGGAACATGATATAACAGGTTAGTGATATGAAGAATTTGCAGTGAAGATTAAAGATATAGCAGTTGGGTTGGAAATTTGTGCTGTTGCAGTGGTTTTGAGTGGCAGCGATTAGAAGCAATTAGGTATGTCAGGATCCCTATGCCAAGACCACCCCTCTCTTTTTACTATTAGGAGACACCCCGTTTTCCAGAGTTAAAGTCCTGCAAACAAGCTGTGCCCTGACTTTGGCATGACAACAATCTTTTGTGCTCACACTCTGGTGAACTCAGTCACAGCAAAATCCCAGAATTGTTTCACATCAGCCCCAGGTGGTCCCTGAGCTTAGACAAGCACCTGCAGGACCCATGTTCCAGTCCTAAAGCCCAGTTATGAATCAGACTTGTCTCACTGTTGCTGTTTACCCTATTTGTTGGAGCTACAGCTCCCTGCATAGCTATTGCTATGTGTGTGTGTGTGTGTGTGTATATATACACACACACACATATACACATATATGTATATATACCTATATATATATATTCAATATATATATATATTGAGATTTGCCCACACTAACATGGGTTTCCTCCTAGAGAAGGCCCACAAAAGTGTGTCTACTTTCCCTCTTCCAGTGGAATACAGAAAGCTTTTTGCTTATAACTGCTGTTGGTTCTGTGTGGGGGGAACACGAACCCCCCCTTACTCAAATTGACTGCTCAGAGGTGTCTCAAAGTAAAAACAGAAAATCTCCTTTATTCGGTTGTCCCGAGAAAAGGGGCAGTCCCTTCACCATTAAGGCTGGAGTCAGAGAGCCACCTTACAGAAGCACAATGGCAGTTTATACCGACCCTGGCACAGAAGTCCCCCTCCCACCGCTGATCATTATTCTCATTGGCTGAGAAGCCAGGTCTTACATTCTAGGCGCGAAATCTAACCAATCCCTTTTGAAACCCCGTTGAAATTTCCCACTTCCTGGACTTACAAAGTCATTATATGCAGATTAGGCATTGAAAATATATGCAAATGAAGCATTGCCAACTCATGCAAATTGGGCGTTGAGAACTTATGCAAATCAGGTGGACCTGTGTGAGGACTGCAGATGGCATGTGCATATATGCAAATTAGGTATTGAGGAGTTGGGGAGCTATATCCAATCCTTGATCCTAAAGCACTCCATAGCCTTATCTGGAAATCACCTGGCTCTGGAGGAATGGAAACCTGGGCCTAAGGTTTCTTCCGCTCCATATTCCTGAGCCGTCTTCACTAAATCTGTTCCCATTCAGTTCTACTTTTCATTTTTATTTTGTTTTATTTCTTAGAGTGAGCCGTGATTGTGATAACCTTTATGAGCTCTTTGGTATTTTTAGAGTTAACAGCAGTTGTAAAACCTCTGTGACTTGAGCCTTTATTTTCAAAATTGGAAAAAGACCGAAGGCTTCAGCTAAGTGATTTGAGATTGACGAGAAAGAATTGATTTCACTGGCCAAGAGATTCAGTGACTGCTACTGCCCTTTGGCACATCTGAACTGGAGACAGGTAAAGCTTCTCAAAAGTGCCTATGGTGCCACCCCCTTTAAGAGAGGACAGGTTTTGCAACTGCTTTGTCTCCTGGTCACCTGTTTAAGCTTGTTTGGCTGGCTTAAAAAAATCAACCAAAGCTGTGTTGATGTGAGTCCAGTTCTGATGAGACAAGTGAATAATACTGGCTAGGTTTCTGAAAGGCCATTTGAAGGGTGATTGTAAATTGAAAGTGCTTGTAAATATTATGTTAGAGTATAGACCAGAAGAGGATATTGCCTTCTTGGAAGACATGAGGACTAAAAGACAAGCAGTAAACAGTGGTACAGACGTTCCAGAATAGACCCATGACGTTAAAGCCTGCATTCTAGAGTTATGAGTTACCCCCCACCCTCCAAGCACTTGGGTTTTCCTTCTTCAGGGGCTTCTATGCCAGGTTCTTGTGTGTGCTCACTCTCTTACCAATACCAAGTGTATTGGTGGGAGAGTGTAATCCAAGTTGGACTTGGATTATGATGTCCCCCATTATTTATGCACTCACTTTGGTATGTAAATATCTTATGCAGTTATCATTTCTTATTTTAAGTGGATAGTTGGGCAAATATGACTTGCATTATGTTGTGTAATGGTTGTGTGAATGGGAAGTGTATTAGGGAGAACTCAAGAGCTAGAGTAGAGGGAGTGTATTTCCCCTGAATAGGAATATTCCTCAACCCAAGAAGAGAATTTTGTCCCTTACTCTTAAAGAATTTCAATCCCATTTGTCTACAGGCCTGGGAAAACCCCACCTTGAACTCTCCTTGAATTTCCCTACTTGATCCCGAGGCTATAAGCCTTTTATTATCAGGATGCCCAATCCTAGGTTACCCTAAACCTAGCCAAAGCCTCCATGCCAATTATCTCTGATCCCCTTCAGCTACTTCCCACCTTTGATCCTATCCCCTTTCTCTAGATTCCTGACCTCTGGTCACCCCAGCCTACTGGCCACTCCCACGCTTCCAAGACTCCTCCTCCAATCCGCCCAGACTACTTGGTCAACCCTAGATCTCCCTCACAATTTTTCTTTATCTTGTTTCCATGAAATGGCTCAGATTTGGTCTGGCCTCATTACTTTAGCAATACAAATATTCATATTCCTTAAGAGTCTGGCTAATGTGGCAGATCTTTAATAAGCCTTGTTTATTTCATTCATTATTTCATTTCAAGCCTTATTTAATTCATTCGGGCAGGATCTGCTATTTCAAAGTGCCAGCACCCCTAAACCTCAACACTAGGACCTTGAGAGAGTTTGACTGTTGCTTTGTAATGGTGATCAATCCAAGATATCCAACTTAAGGGCAAGTTGGAATGTGAAAGCCAGACTGGAGTGGTTCCTACACGGAGTGAATGATTCCCAGTCATTTCAATAGGATCTCAGATGACCTTCAAAGTCCTCTAGTTACATAGGAGATAATAAGGATCAGTGAGGTTGTGTTTAATGTGTAGCATGTGACTGAGTCAAAATTTGAACTCAGGTTCTCCAATTCCAAATCTAGCCCTCTCTTTACTTAAGCAAAGCTTCTAACACTGATGGCTCATCTTGGCCTTATAATCTACCATAACACTTTTCTGCCTATATGAATTTATGTTCCATACAGGAATTAATCAATAAAGATTTCATAAGTGTCTCCTATATATGAAACGCTACCAAAAAAGTTAGATAAGATATGGTTCCTGTCTATGTAAGTTTGCAGTCTGTGTAAGAAGAGACTAAACTAGGTAACTATGACATATAAGCCATGATCCTTGCCTTTGAAAGGTACAAGATAAAGTACATGTGAAGTGCAGAGAGAATCGAAGAAACTTTTTCAAAGAGAAAGCATTTGAGTTGGGCTTCAGTGAATAAGGTAAGAATTCAACAGGTGAAAAGGGGAAGGCATTCCAAATGTGGAAAACAAGTGGTAGATGATGCTGCTGGAAAAAAAAATTAGGCAGAAGGTCCTGCAGAATTCCCACTGCCTCTCCACTGAGGATGAGAGTGTGTCTTATTAAGTGCTAAATACATAGGACAGAAATTAGACCTATAATTTCATTACTCCAAGGAATTCCCAGGTGAGAAAGCTTTTATCTCCATACAAGTTGGAGGCTTCTCTGCAATTTATACAACTTTACTCTTAGAAAGTTGCCTAGAGCATGGAGAAGTTAAGTGACTGCCCCTGGTCACATAGCCAGAGGTGGGACTGTACTCTGGTCTCCTAGGCTCTTAGGCCTAATTACCATAGTACCTCAGAGGAATCTCGAAAATCCTAGTTGACTTAGTGAATTCTTGCAGACAACTTGGGCACATTCCAGTGCTGGAGGTAAATGAGAATGAAGAGATAGTTTACTCAGTATTAGGGGAATCAGATAGACATGGAGTAGTAAAATTTTAATTCCACATATAAAACTAGTATGATATAGACCAATTTAGTTGATAGAAACTGAACTTATACTGTACTCAGATCCTTGTGACAAGGTACCAGTAGAATGCAGTATACAGGGAAATAGATGCAATGAAACAGTAATAATACTTAAGATGAATGCAGTCTTTGGAACCTATAGAATTTTTGTGGGCTTTGTAATTTTTGAAAACTATTTGCAAAGCTAAATTAAATATGTCTTTTATGTATCCACAAGCACCTGGACTTAATCTGCTCACTTACATGACCATAATACTGCTGACTGTTATGTCAGTGTGTCTTAGTTGAAGAAAACCTGATATATAAAAATCCAAATTTATGAAATAAGTAACAGGAGATTATTATTAGAATACCTTTAAATAGTAAGATCCCTTGGTACATTTAAAGTACAATTTTGTGTTTTCTTAATGTTATGCAAAAATTTTTCAAGAATAAACCTGTTACATAAATTGAAGATCTCTAGTAGTCATGCATAAACATTTCAACTCAAGGATGGATTTATTTCTCTCTCTTTTTTTTTTTTGAGACAGCATGTGATAAGGGAAAGAGAGCTATCTTTTTTAAATCAACCTTCTGACAGTTACTGCCTGTATGACCTTGTGCATTCCTGAAAATGAGAAATTGGAGCAGATGACCTCCAAAGTGCCTTCCCACTTCAGCTAGAGGATCTTATCATCTGAAGTAGACATAGCATCTTGACAGTAACAAAAAACATTCTGAGGGAAAAAGCAATTCAGATGATAATGAATAAAGATTTATCCCATTCCCCTACTAAGTGTTCCAAGAAGTTCCAGCAAGAGAAACTTACAAATGGAAACTGGGGTTTTATGCCTTCATAAAAATAAAAAGCTAACATCAGGAATCCAATCTGTTGCTAGCATGCACAGAAGTTCTTGGGAATTTTGCAAGATCAGCTCTTATCCTTACCAAGGAAAGATATGGTAGAAGGCCGCATTTGTATGTCTCATGGAGTCCAACTGGGGAAAAGACTTCAGAGGATTCTGCAGGAGGTTGCAATCTGAGGAAAAAATAATATTAAAAGGAGTTCATTAGTAAGCACATAGGCTACCAGATGAACGGGAAATTTGACAGCAGACTAAGAGACCACCTGTCTATGGTGAAGACATTTTCTAATTACATGGAAAAACACTAGAGTGGTTTGCCATTTCCTTCTCCAGTTCATTTTATAAATGAGAAACTGCGGCAAACGGGGTTAAGTGACTTGCTCAGAGTCACACAGCTATTTAGAGTCTGAGACCAGGACTGAACTCAAGGAGATGAATTTTCCTGTTTCCCAGTCCAGTGCTCCATCCACTTCACCTAACTGTAAAGAACTTTACCCAGATTATTTACTTGATCCTTACAACAACCTGGGGAGGGTGGTGCAATTATTATCCCCATTTTACAGATGAGGAAACTGAGGCTGAAAGAGGTGAAGAGACTAGCGCAGGGTCACACCACTAGTAAGTGACTACAATAGGATTTGAACTTGAGGCTTCCTGACTTTAGAGCTGGCAATATCTTCCCAGAATTAAAAATGGGCACACAAACACATATAAATGTGTATCAAGCTGGGCTCTGTTGGTAAATATTTACCATTTTCCCTCATCACTTTTTTAAGAGTAGACAGTCAACAAAACAAAAAGTCAAGCCCTGATGCATAGCCTTTGCTTATTTCCAAGGTATAAATGCTTACGCTAAAAATTTGACAAATGACTCTGGCTTGAGCCAGCTCCAACATGACGCTGGCTTCAAAGCAGAAATCTGTGCATCCACTGGGACTGACATCTCAAAATAGTGACCCACAATAAAAACAGTGAAACAATAATTACCCAGAATTCAGAGATGGAGCAATGCCTTCTGCAAAGCCTGTTTTCAGGATATGACAAATGATATGACATAGAGTCAGGAGCGGTGGATGTGTCATCATGCTGGTCATTGCGCTGTTCCGACTTAAATCTTTCATTGTTGCTGTTATGATATAAATTGTCCTCCTGGTCTGCTCACTTCACTCAGCATCAGTTCTTACAAACTTTCCCAGGTTTTTCCTCAAATCATCCCTTTATCATTTCTTGTATCAATATACCACAGTTCCTTACTTAATACACCATAATTTTTTTCATTTATTCCTCTGTTGAAAAGCATCCTTATAGTTTCCAATTTTAGGCCCCTACGGAAAGAGCTACTATGAGTATTTTTATACATGTGGGTCCTTTTGGAGAAGGGCAGACTCAAATGTTACCAGAGTCATGGACACTTTTTTCCAAAATCTGCCTTTATTTGGCGGGAGAGCAGGGCAGTTCTGGGCTGAGATTTCATCAACAAGTTCTTTGGAAGAAGAGCTAAAGAACATTTAAAAAAACACCTGACTTCTACCTTTAAATAGCTGGACTTTAAGAACTACACTACACAAAAGTTGATTTTTTGTTTTTATTTCAAACTTACAATCAGGGCCAGCTTTATAAGGGAGCATCCAAGAGGATTTTATTTTATGAGCCAGGCCCCAAATACATTGCAGCCAGCTGGTTGTCATATAGTACAATGGAAAAAGTATAGAACTTGCAGTCACAGGACCCAAGTTCAAATCCAAGCTCTGACACTGTATGACCTTGAGCAGGGCGGAGCCAAGATGGCGGAGTAGAAGGATGCACGTTTACGAGCTCCGAAACCAAAAGCCCATAGAATTAATGTAAAAAGAGTCCCCCATAACTTCTGGGTCAATACAAGGTGTGCAGAAGCAGAGTGGAAGAGATTTCCGTTCCGGGGAGCCCTGGAGACCCGTCCGCAGGGTCCGGCGTGCCCCGGAAAGTGGACCCCACCCCCAACGCTGCCCTGGCCGCGGCCCCAGAGAAGCTGATTCGAGCAGGCTTCAGAGACGGAAGCTCCGGCAGCCGGGAAAGCCCCTCCGCCCACAGAAGCTACAGGTCAGTGAGAGAGGCCGGGCTGGAGGAGAGGGGAAGCAGGGCGTCTCCGTGACTCGGGCCCCCTCGGGAGGAAGCGGCGGCGGCAGAGACGGGGGGCAGGAAGCGGCGGAGGCAGAGGTGTGGGCGGCGGCTGAGGTGGCAGCGGACCGGGACCCAGGAATCCCCCAGCGGCAGGCAGGATCTTCATTACGGAAGATTCCTGCATAGGACCTGAAGGAGTTGAGCCTGGGAGACGGCCCTGCCCCCATCCCGCTCTGTTACTGAAGGCTTCTGCTTAAAGCCCCCAAGGGAGCGGGGTTTGGGAGGCGGGCCCCCAACCCACCCCCACCCGCTCCATTCCTGAAAGTCTCTGCATAAAGCCCCTGAGGGATCAGAGTCTGGGAGGCGGCCCTGGCCCCACCCCAGCACCTGAACTAAAGCTCACTGATTGACAGCCAGCAGGAGGAAAGCCCATTTAAATCTCAGAGGCCAAGCACTAGCTGGGCGGATCCAGGCGGGGGTGGAAAGGAATCTCAGAAGTCAACTGGCTGGGAAAATGCCTAGAAAAGGGAAGAAAAATAAGACTTTAGAGAGTTTTTTCCAACAAATGCAAATGATCCCGACCTTCGGATCTGATGACGAGGACGTATCCTTGCCATCAGGGAAAGACGTGGAGGGCGGGGCCTCAGTACCCCAGACACCCCAGGGGGGTGGTGGGTGGGCTCAGGCCCTGCAAGAGCTCAAAAAGGATTTTGAAAAGCAAGTTAGACAGGTGGAGGAAAAACTGGGAAGAGAAATGTCAGAGATGCAAGAAAAGTATGAAAACCGGGTCAATACCTTGGTAAAGGAGACCCAAAAAAATGCTGAGGAAATTAACACCTTGAAAAATAGGCTCACCCAATTGGCAAAGGAGGTTCAAAAAGCCAATGAGGAGAAGAATGCTTTCAAAAGCAGAATGAGCCAAATGGAAAAAGAGGCTCAAAAGCTCACTGAATTTAATAGTTCTCTCAAAATTAGAATGGAACAGATGGAGTCTAATGACTTTACGAGAAACCAAGAAATCACCAAACAAAACCAAAAGAACGAAAAAATGGAAGAGAATGTGAAATATCTCATGGGAAAAACAACTGACCTGGAAAATAGATCCAGGAGAGACAATTTAAAAATTCTGGGACTACCTGAAAGTCATGATCAAAAAAAGAGCCTAGACATCATCTTGCATGAAATTATCAAGGAAAACTGCCCTGACATTCTAGAACCAGAGGGCAAAATAAGTATTGAAAGAATCCATCGATCACCACCTGAAAGAGATCCAAAAAGAGAAACTCCTAGGAACATTGTGGCCAAATTCCAGAACTCCCAGCTCAAGGAAAAAATCTTGCAAGCAGCTAGAAAGAAATAATTCCAGTACTGTGGAAATACAATCAGGATAACCCAAGATCTAGCAGCTTCTACATTAAGGGATCGAAGGGCATGGAATAGGATATTCCAGAAGGCAAAGGAACTAGGACTCAAACCAAGACTCACCTACCCAGCTAAACTAAGTATAATACTTCAAGGGAAAATATGGTCTTTCAATGAAACAGAGGACTTTCAATCATTCTTGATGAAAAAACCAGAGCTGAAAAGAAAATTTGACTTTCAAACACAAGAATGAGAAGAAGCATGAAAAAGTAAACAGCAAAGAGAAGTCTTAAGGGACTTACCATGAGTGAACTGTTTACATTCATACAGGGAAAGACAATATTTGTAACTCTTAAAACTTTTCAGTATCTGGGTAGTTGGTGGGACCACACACACATGTACACGCATGCGCACACATACACACATGCACACACATACAGAGATAGAGAGCACAGATTGAACTGAATAGGATGGGACCATACCTTAAAAGAAACTAGGGTAAATGGTGAGAGAGAAATGTAGGGGGAGGAAAGAGAGGGAAAGGGAAGGGGGTAACTATATGTCATTTAAGAGGCAGGTAGGAGTTTTTCTTAGTGGAGGGAAAAAGAGGAGAGCTGAGAAAAACAAAACAAAACAAAACAAGAAGCTTTACCCTCATCACATTTGACTAAACGAAGGAGTGAAATGCACACTCATTTTGGTATGAAAACCTATCTTACAGTATAAGAAAGTGGGGGAGAAGGAGATATTGCAAGGGGGGGGTGATGGAAGGGAGGGCAAAGGGAGGAGGGAGCAATTTGAAGACCTTGAGCAAATCTCAGGGCCTTCATTCTGCTGTTTGTAAGATAAGAGAGTTGAACCAGATGGCCCAGAAATGTAAATATGTGATCCTGCAGTGCCTGGAATTGGTTTAACAGAGACTAAAACACTATTACAATTAGTGACAAAGTTTCAAAGTCATCACAGCTGAGAGAAAACATTAACTTCAATTCTCACTATAGTACAAATATTTGTATCAGAATCTTTCTTGGCAGCAGATTTGAATACAGTTGGTGTTAGGATTAATCAGAAGAGCACTGAGTACCTTGAGCCAGATCATATATTCATACAAGTCAGACATGCATCTGCATACGATATGCACTGCTCATGACTACATTTCACCAGACTGTTTCAGAAACCACCAACTCTTCAAATTTGGGGCTGCCCCAGATGAGGTCAGGGAATCATAATATTAAGGTTTGGGGTGCTCAGGACCCTGAAATACCGAGCAACCAGGTCCTGCCAAATGAAATCAACTCAAGCCTTCTTTCAGCCAAAGTAAAACAAAGTTTATTAAAGATTCACCATATTGGGTTGACTCTTAAGTAGCCTTGTCTTGACAAGAGAGCCAGATAGAATCTGAGCTAGACAGAGTCAGAGCTGGATTGAATCTGAGCACCTTAATGGAAGCAAGAGGGAGTTTATATAAGGAAAGATTGTGGGAAAGATCCAGAGGTGGCTAAGTAGCCTTGATAGTACTGCAGTAACTGATCAAGGGTGGAGCACAGCTGGAAGCAATCAAGGTTACCAGACAATGAAGGGCTGGGAAGCAGCTGGGGACAATCCAGAGGCTATGGACAAGACACTGGAGAGCCAGGCTAGGTTAAAGGTAACAGATTTGAGTATGAAAAGTTGGATTAAGTGGGAAGATTCCAGGAGTTTCCCAGAGTCTGTATCCCATCACCAACACCTGTTAAGAAGACCCACTCAGACTCAGAGAAACTTTCTTGTTTAACACTGATGAACCAGGGCTAGGCACAAGAACCCAAGTCAGCCCCCATGGAGTACCTCCATCATTTTGTATGTTGGAGAAGACTTGTGTTTAGTGGAGATAATTACATCAACAGAATGTAATCTCTTTGACAGCACTATGTATTTTTTTTTTAATACTCAAATGTTTTGAACTGGATTAAATCTTAGTGCAGCAAAAAATTGTAAAAGCATGTATTCTCCACTAGGGGGAGGTACGTGAACAAAGAATCTTAAGATCACTGGACAAAGTGCCTTTAAAAAGTCACTAACTTTTATCTTTTAAAGTCATTATTTTTTATCTGGTTATTCAGTTGCCATACACAGGTAGTATCTTGAGTTGGAAGGTTCTGTACCTCTCCAGGTACCAGGGATTTATTAAATCTAACCCCAATCCTTGCTAAGTCTATCAGTCCCCTCTTTCATGAGGTAGATCATGTGAGCTCCTAGAGAAAAAGGACCATGTCTTTGTCTTTCTTTGTATCTTCAGTGCTTACACAGTGCTTGGCACATAGGAAACACTTAAATAATTGTTGGTTGAGTTTCTTACCTAGTTACACTGGAGTGACCCATCCCAAAGGTAATCACAGGTAATCAAACCCAATGGCCTGATAATTTTTTTGGGGGGGGGACTGCTGGTAAGAGAGGACGAGGATGTTACACTAATTCATTAGAGAGGTAATAAAGCCAAGGTGATAATTTTCATCCAAGTATAAATCAGTGAACTTCACCTTGTTCTATACACAGCATCCCAATCCTGGTCAGTCAGAATTCCATTCCATTGATCACAAAAGAACTCAGGCTAAAAAATGGTGTGGATGGATTTGTAGTTTATCACCTCTAAGGCAGAGGTCAGTCGTGTACACACTAATAATACAAAAGACAACATAACCTTCTTATATTTAATATCTATGTGACCTTGGGCAAGTCACTCAGCCTCCCTTAGCCTTACTTATAAAATGAGAGTTGAATTAGGTAACCTCTAAGGTCCCTTCCAATGACTCATCCTAGCTGTGTGACCCTGGGAAAGTCTTGTTTAACCTCTAACTGCCCTAGGCATCTCTCTGAGTTTATAAATTATAGAAAAGTTCTTAACCTACATTGGTAGAGGGAATTTCCTTACATAGGAATTTCATTTACTAATGAAAGCAGAAGTCTGGTCCTATCTCTATCTTAACATCCAGAGGAGAGATCTATAATGTCATCTTCATATATATACACACACATACATATATATGTATATATATGCATGTGTGTATATATATGCATGTGTGTATATATTTGTGTATGTGCATGTGGGTGTGTGTGTGTGTATGACAGTGGTAATATGATATGCCCTATAAGCCAAGACAATGACAGTAGGAAATTTTTTTATTAGAACACCCTAAAACAAGTTATCTAAACAGGGAATAAGAGTTACAAAAATCAACTTCACACATAAAAGCAAACATATCATTTTTGTTCAGTCATATCTGACTCTGTGACCCCAATTTGGGACTTTCTCAGCAGAGATACTGAAGTGGTTTGCCATTTTCTTCTCCAGCTCACTTTACAGATAAGGAAACTGAGACAAACAGGGTTAAGTGATTTGCCCACGGTCACACAGCTAGTAAGTGTTGAAAGCCAGATTTGAACTCAGGAAGAGGAGTTTTCCTGACTCCAGGCCTGTGCTTTACTCACCGCACTACCTAACAGCCTTTTTGTTTTCTGCTAACCCTCATATATTCAAATTCAAATGAATTTTTCCCAAGCCTGAAAACAACAGCTACTAAATCCTGTTTACATATGTCCCACTCACTCCATGAGGTCTGTGACCCAGAAACCCAGCCTCTTCTCAAAGCAAAAAGCTGTATGTCACCTGAGTGGTCTGATATTATGATGTCATCACTACAGCTCTTCTCCATAGCCTGTGGCCTTTTTTTGTGGATATAATCAGAGAAGTCTGGAGGAGGCAGAGTAGCCAAATAGAATGAATATGGGACTTGGAGTCAGAAGACCTGGGTTCTAAATCTCAGCTCCATCACTTACTGCAGCCTTGAACAATGTCCTAACCTCTCTGGGCCTCAATGTCCTCATCTGTAAAATGGAGGGGTTGGACTAGATCAGGGCTTCTTTACTTTGTATCACAACCCATCCACCCCTCTCCCTGCAGTCTGGTGAAGCCTATGGACCCCTTCTCAGAATAATATTTTTAAATAATAGAGGAAATATTAAGTTTCAGGTAGAGTTTAGTGAAAATAGAGAAGTAATTTTTTCCTCATTCAAGTTCATGGAATCCTTGAAATGTACCCCAGGAATCCTTGTTAAGGGGAGGGGTCTATAGATTTCAGGTTAAGAGAACCCTTGGGACTATCGGGGTAGGAAATCTGAGGCCTCAAGGCCCCATGTGGCCTTCTAGATCCTTGGGTGCAGTCTTTTGACTGAGTCCAAGTTTTGCAGAACAAATCCTTTTATTAAGGAGATTTGTTCTGGGAAGTTTGGATTCAATCAAAGTGCCTCACTCGAGGACCTAGAGGGCCACATGTGGCCTGGAGGCAGCAGGATATGATCTGGGAAGTTCCTCTCAGCTCTGACTCTAGGATTCTTCTACCTAGGTAAGTTTTTTTTTTAATTATTTTTACCTTTTAAAATTGGTTCCCATAGTTCTATCATGTAGTTGTTGTATTAATGTGGCATGGGAAACTTCCAGTATGAAAGCTGCATCCACCATTGCAAATCAGCAACTTCTGTGTACCTTTGCCTGAGACACTGAGAAGCTAAGTGATTGGTCCATAGTCGTGTGGTCACCATATGTTAGAGGCAGCTGGCCTTCCACACCTCTGTCCCTTCAGGGTAGCTCTACCATACACCAACAAATGGTGTGAGGTCACAACCACATAGGTTTTCCTAGGGTGGCCTGATTTTTCAAAAATCTGCCCTATACTCTTCTTGCCTCCCTGTTGTCCATTCTATCTTTGACAGTAGAGGAAAAAACTGAAAACACTTCTTTCACCATCCCTACCTTCCTCATGAAGTTTTTAGCTCAAGAAATCAGTCCTAACCTGAAGGGACAATCTTTCACCCGAAGTCAAAGGCATCTAGAAATATTGGGAAGTAGTTTCCCACAGCAATTTGTATGTCTCTTATGATTTAGGAAGAGGGTTCAAGCGTTGTTCTTTTCTGTACCTTGTATTTTTGCAAGGCCTCAGAAAAACTCTGAGGGAAAATAGTTCATAAATAATCTGGAAATTAACATTCTTCCAAACTTCCAAAGGTAAAGTTATAAAATTTAACAAGATATGTCATTTTGTTAAATTCTCATAGATCACCCCCATCTTGTTTTCAAATGCCTTCTTCAAATTGAAAGTGATAAAGAAAAAGGAACGGAAATGAGACTTCTCTTATCAAAGGTAAATTAATTCCCCTGAGCTCCCAGAACCTAATCCCATCACACGGATTACTTTTAGGTTTGACTGGACTCTTCCATAATTTGCTTTACTATAGGGCAATCCAAATGGAGATCTTAGATCCATTCACATGTAGAGCATTCCATAAGTCTCCAGTCATCCATTTCACAAGGTTATCCCACTATAGGTCCAGACTTAAATTTCCTCTGAGCCCCTGTACTATAAGATACCTCTACTCTCCCAAAGGATCCCTGCCAATGCATTAGGGCAATTCAAATGGCGTTCATAATCACTTCTTAAGAGGAAAACACATTTTAAAAAGGCCCAAAAAGCTATTGGGTACTTCAAAGGGTGTTATGCAGTTTGATTTAATTCTTCAGTGTATGTAGGGCAGTCAGCAAACTTTATCTTATGGACCTGCATTCCATAAGGATTTCAAACAAGTTATCAGGATTCATATCACAAATAGGAAATGCAGTATAGGTTTACTTAAAAGAAAAAGAAAAAAAATAACTTTTATCTATCATAGTGATCCCAAACAAACTATTAGGCACCATCATCTTAAGGATTCACAATCCACAATATTCACATTAACTTCCATAATCATAAAGGCAGACTAATGAAATGGATATTGGTACATAAGTAATCAGACAAGCAAAAGTTATCTCAAGGGAACTGGGCTGACTTGTAAGGAAACACACTATAAAACAGACTAATTATAGTCCAAAACAAAAGAAAAAAATGCTAATTTTTCTCTAGTAGTTCCTTGCAAATGAAAGTATCCAAGAACAAGAATCCTAGATGGAGAATCTTCTCTCCTACGAGTTTTTGTAAATCCAAAGGAACCCCAAATCATTCATGAAGCCCTCTGTGTCAGTGGATGTCACTTCTCCATTCAGGGTTCTGAAGGACTGGGGCTTCTAGTACCATTGCTCAGGAAGTTCCACTGGTACACATCTCATTGACAATCAGTCTTAAAACTTTTATGTAAGGTATCTTACTAAGAAGCAGTAGTGAGAACAGTAGTTACCAAAAAAAATAGGCATAGACAAGTCCCTAGGGAGAGTGGGTTCAAACTAAATAGTGGTAGTGAGTGGCAGACTTACCTCCCAGCTCTCAGTTAGTGGAAGTTCTTTTCCACATTTGTAAGGTCTCCATGAAGTTCCCTTTAGCTACAGCTGTTTTCTGGGTTCCGAGGATCAGTGCCCTTGTCAGAGCAGAGCTCATAGATGCCCATTTTCTCTGTCCCAATTCTTCATGCTCCCTGAAGCTCCTTTTCTTTGGTGTCTCAAATTTGCATCCAATATATCTCTCAACCCTGGATTCAGATGATGCCATCAGCTACTGTGGCTCCCTTGGATACTGTTACCAAGGTTGATAGACCTCTAGAACTTACAACCTTTTGTAATTCCCAAGATCATAACCTGGTTAATTATGTCTCTGGATATTGTGAGGTTGCCTATATCAGGAAATAATAAACACAATGTGTCTATGTGCTTGAGAGCCTCCATGGCTAGATGGGAGACAAGGCAAGTGCCGTTCTCCCTTCAGCTAAGCGCTAAGACTTATCACGTTCAAGACAAAATGTGGGAGAGAGATACATAGTCTCTCCTTTTCTCAAGAAGTTGCCTTTGGGTGGTATCTCTCTGCCCCATGCTAGATGCTATCTCTCCTACTGCTTCACTCTTCAATAACAAAGTATTAATGAGTTGTAAGTATAGAAAGAACTCAATCCTAACTTCCTTTTTCCCCCACCCCAACCCCACCACCATCCAAGAGAGGTTTCATCTAAACCTGAGTCCTTTACCACCTCTTTTTCAAAGCTCATGGAAGAACTAAATGTTCTTTTTTTTTAATACAGAGCTCAAGACTTGAATTTCTCAACCAATCACAAGATCCTCCCTTTGTGGCATCATCTGCCTCTCACCCAATGGCCAAATGTCCCTTAAGGGCTTGTTCTCACATTGTGATAAAGTTATGGGAAAATTCCTTAATACTAAACATATTCTGTTGATTGATTGATTGATTGATTGACTGATTAGGGTGGGAATGGAAGCCCACCCTGACATTTAGATTGGAAACTGTCAGAGCCACTGTGCAAAGGTGAACACCAACAGCCTTTGCTTTCCCACTGTTCTTCCTTTATGTATGCCCTCCAAATAGGGTTCCCTACCCCTGCTGATTTCCATAGATGTACCATACTAGGCACCCACAGATTATAGAAGCTGGAGGGGAAAAGTGAGGAGAGGAAAGTGAGACCTAGAGAGAACTGAAGGAAAATCATTTGTCCTGCATAAGCATGAACTGGTTATGGAGTTAGAATTAGAACACAGGTCTCTTACTCTCTAGTGTCCCTGTTCTCATTTCCAGGATCGGGTGATTTTCTTTACCTCAAGACTCTTCTGACCTTTCTACCTGCTGGGGACTTTCTAAGATTTGAATTATGATGCTTGATTAGGATATGCTAGTTCTGCTGTGTGTACACTTTAGCCCAGCAATACCACTACAAGATCAAAGACAAAAGAAAAGGGCCCATATCTACAGAAACCTTTATAGCAGATCTTTTTTGTGGTAGCAAAGAATTGGAAATGGAGAAGATTCCCATCATTTGGGAAATGGTTCAATAAGTTTTGGTATATGAATGTGATAGAATGCTATGTGTTCTAAGAAATGATGAAAGTGATGGTTTTAGAAAAGCCTGGGAAGTCTTATAGGAACTGATGCAAAACAAAGTGAGTAGAACCAGGAGAACAACCTACACAGAAATAGCAGTGTTGTAAAAATAATTAAATTTGAAAGACTTAGTAACTCTGTTCAACATAATGGCCCGCTACAATTTCAAAGAACTCATGATGAAACATACTGCCCATCTCCAGACAGACATCAAATGGAATGAGTGCAGATTGAAGCATAGCTTTTCTTTAACTTTTTAAAAACATAATTAATGCAGAAATATGTTTTGCATGACTTCGTATGTATGGGTATCATATTTCTTGTCTTCTCAATGTATGGGAGAGAGGTTGAAGGGAAGGAGAGAATTTGGAATTGAAAATAAAAATTAAATTAAAATATAAAAATGTAATTTTGAAATGTTTAACATGTTAAAAATACAGTATGACAAAAGATAATGCTTGTTTTTTTTTCAAAAAAAGGGAAATGCTAGTTTTGATTATTAGTCTTTCCAATTGTGGATTTCTAGTAAATGGACCCAGTTCTTTCTAATTCTAAAACTGACCCTTTGTGCTGATACTATCTCTCAGAATGTATATACATGAATAACTGCATGTTTGTATGTACATTTTGTGTGTATATTTTAAACATTGTATATTTAAAAATTGCACAAATACACATAGATGTATGTATATATGAACATATAATACACACATATATGTATGAATTTACATACACGTGTGTGTTTGTATAATAATAGCTTATGAGGCAGTTAGGTGATACAATAAATAGAGTGCTAGGACTAGAGTAGTCAGGAAAACCTGAATACAAATCATGCGTCAGAGACTAACTAGCTATGTAATCCTATGCACAATCTCTCAAACTATTTCCTTAATCTGTAAAATGGGGATGAGGCAGCTAGACGGCACCATAGTACATAGAGTGCTGGGCCTGGAGTCAGGAAGACTCAGTTTCTTAAGTTCAAACCCAGTCTCAGATACTTACAAGCTATGCAACCTGGAGTAAGTGACTTAAGCCTATTTGCCTCACTTTCCTCATCTGTAAAATGAGCTAGAGAAGGAAATGGCAAACCATTCCAGTCAAGAAAATCTCAAATGGGGTCATAAAGAGTTGGACAAGACTGAAATACGACTAAAAAACAGCGATGAAAATGGGATGGTAATGGAACATCTCCCAGGGTTGTTGTGAGGGTCAAGTGAAATAATGTCTGTAATGTGCTTTGCAAACCTGAAAGCATTGTATAAATGCTAACTCTCATATGTATCTAGTACTGTCTAATTCGCTAAGTACTCTCCTCCTTTTCTTCCATTATTTATAAATACTCAAATGGATCGGTGGCCTCATTAACTTCTTTACTGCTTTTCATGATGCAGACCTTAGTACTTAGATTTTCTTCTATTATTTATAAATGCCTTAATAATTCTATACAATGCTATACAAACTATCTCATTTAATTTACTTTTGCAAATAACCATTTTATCAGTAAAATTAAACCCTATAAATCGAATAAAAAGTCATGAAATATTTAATCCCAGAAAAATCAATCTTAATTATACATATTTCATAACATATACTAAATAAGACTACTACAGACAGAGAACCAAGAAACAATTGAATTGGATTGAAAAGGAGACATCCATTTATTTTTAACAATGAAAATCCAATTTAAAGGCACATCTGCTTACATAGGTTTATAGAAGTTCTCAGTTTCAATCATTGATGTAAATTTCTAACATGAAAGTAAATTTTGAAAATCAATAAATTAGAATCTTTCCTTTACATGTCTGAGGGTTCTAGCTATAGCCCCACTCATTCCTTTTATTCTTCTTTTCTATTTCTTCCTTTCCCTTCTGAATTTTGATTCAGAAGGCATGTACAAAGCGCCCTATGGAAGCACTTAGTAAATCAATCAATCAATATGTATTAATCATTTATTATGTGAAATCTATGATGGAGTCATTATTTAAGAAGAAATGAAAATTTTTAAAATTTGCTAGGATGGAACAGTCATTGATGAATTTAGAAAGACATTTAGAATTTAGAAATTTAGAAAATATAAAAAAAGCTTTAACTTTTCTTGGAAGCAGATAGATGAGAACACCAGGTCTGGAGACAGTAAGACTTGAGTTCAAATCAGGTCTCAGACACTTACTATTTGTGTGCTCCTGGACAAGTCACTGAACTCTGTCTCAGTTTCCTCAACTATAAAATGGGGACAATATCAGCACCTACCTAGAAGCGTTGTGAAAATCAAATGAAATATTATTCCACAAGGTGCTTAGCTTAGTGTCAGGCACATAATAGGTGCTTTGTAAATTCTTTCCCTTTCCCTTCCCAAACCAAGAAGTCACTATCATATTAATCTCCCTAAGCAACTGAGGATACAAAATGCTTTGGACTTCATTGTCATTATCTGTAAAATGAGGACTTTGGCTGAAAGGCTGCCAAAGATCCCTTCTATCTCTAGATCTTTGGTCCTAGGATCCCAGTTTGTGTAATAAGAGAGAATCATAGTTCCAGACCTTTGAAACTCCCAGATGCTGTACCACAGCTTTTTTTTTTTTCACTCTTTTTTTAGACTTTGCCATTGGGGATGGATGTGTGGGTAAGGGAGGGGTAAAAATCTGTAACTTTTATAAATGAAGTTAAAACACTGTGTTTAAAGCATTAGATTCAATTCAACTAAGGTTTCTTAGGCTCTCATTATGTTTAGGGCACCATATTAGACACAAAAGATACAAAAAAGAAAAACAACACCATCCTAAAACTTCTGGTTGAATAGAGGGAAACCTGGTCTATTCAGAAAGGCACTGAACCCTGAGTGAGAAGTTTTTAATCCTGCTTCTTATACTTGCTGTATGACATAGGACAAAAAGTTTCTCTAAACCTCAATTATATCATCTGTAGAAAAGGGATAAGAAGAGCTATAGGACAGCTAGAGTTTCAGATAGTTCTTCCATGGAATGTACCTGGGCTGACGATATTCACTCTTTTATTTCTTTTGGGACTCTGTTCCTGACTCTGAAATTCTTTCTCTGTCATACTCTTGGCCAGGTACCTTTAGTCTCTATCTCGAACGCCTCCCCGATCTTTCCAGGAGGAGCTTCCAGCAGGGACTTAGAGCTTGGTCAGCCATTGAGGAATCAAGGTCATCTATAGCATCCTGGGCTGTCTCTAGTGGACTTCAGTGCCTCAGGAAGAGTCTGATGACTTTGTGCAACTTTCCCTCACTTAAATCCAATTTACCATCAAGTCAAGACATCACCCGTGATATCACTGGCCCTCTTCAAAAATAAAGGTTGAATGACATCTCCACTTTTTTGTGTTGTCTTTCTCCAATTAGAATATAACATCCTTGAGGGAAGGGCTTGCCTTTCGTTTGGCTTAGCATTGTGCTTGCTATTTATTGTAGTAAACAATAAATACCCTTTCGACTTGGAGACTGTTGTTTTGAGAATCAAATGAGAGAAGGTATGCAAAAGATCTCATAATCTTTGAAATATTATTATTCAAAACAGTTTGGGTAATTTTGTTAGAGGAATATTGGGGATATTGTTAGAGGGATGTTGGGGAATATTGTTTGAGGGAATGTGATACCTATAAGTATAATATAAGGTATGGAACAAGGGGAGACAAAAGAAAAATCCAGGAGGTCTCAGCAAATCTGCAGAAGGAAAGAACACATTCATTATAGAAGTGTAAGCTTTTCCTCCAACCACAAACAGTTGTTCCCACTGTCTGCTCCGTGGCAATTGATTTATGATGAAAAGACAAAGGAGAGTTAGAACAAGTCTGTGACGCTAAAATAACAGTACAGTATGATTATTGTTTCAAAGAAGGGAAAGTCAGGATCACTGGGCCCTATTCTCTTGCTGAAAGGGAGAAAGAAGCCTTACATAAAGCATTAGCTTAAAAATCAGCAGCTAGTACCTTTTCTGTGCTCAGGGTATCATGTGGAGCCAGGGAGAATATGGAAGAGACCCCAAGGAAGTGGATAGTCAACATGAGGTGAGATAAAGTTTGGGGTATGTGGAGCTGGGCCCTAAATTGGCCATCCATCCAGCAACCAATTAAACAAAAAAGTATATATTAGGACCCAACTTTGTGCTAGGCTCTGGGCTAGGTGTTGAGGGGTCACAAAAGAAAAAAATAACACAATTCCTACTCAAAATGAGCTTGTATTCTAATTGGACAGGCAAGTTTCCATATAAGTCTATGCAGTATAAATAGCAAATAGTAGATATAGAGCAGTTATACAGAGGTAATTTGGAAAAGAGGGAAGTCACTAAGCATTGAGGGAATCAGGAAAGATTTCATGCAGAAGATGGTGGTTGAATGTGTCTCAAAGGAAGAGGGGAAAAGGAAAGGGGAAGAAAATTAGCATTTATTAAATGCCTACCATGTGCCTCCTCCGTTGGAGAAGGAAATGGTGAAGCGCTGCCATATCTTTGCAAAGAAAACCCCATGGACAGTATCGTTGTGCTATGATCCACAGTATCAGGAAGAGTCAGGCAGGATTGAACGCCTGAACGACAGCAATGTGCCAAGAAGTTATAATTATTTAATCTGATCCTTACAACAACTATGGGAAGTAGGTGCTATTATTGTCCCTCTTTTACAGTTGAGGAAACTGAGGCAGCAACGAAATAACTTGCTTAGGGTCACACAGCTAGGGAAGGTGTGAGGCTGGATTTGAACTCGAGCCTTCCTGACTTCAAGTCTAGCACTCTATCTTCTGCACCAGCTAAATGGATTCTATGAGATGAACGTGAGAAGAAAGGATGTTCTACCCAAATAGGACAGGAGGGTAAAAGCACAGAGAGGGGATGGGGTGCCTTGACAGAGTGAATGTGGCATCAGTCAGATCCACCAATGTGGGGTCCTTCCCACTGCTAGCCAATTTCTGGATGGAGCTGTGACTACCAAGTAGCATTGTGTGTAACTGTCACCATGTCTGGTGGATTTCACACTGTTATGCACAGTGGCCATTGCTTCCCTACGCCATCTTGGCTTGGAAAGTCAAAGTTACTGACAGCTGTTTATTGCCAGGGATGGCTCCATTGAGCATGTACAGGGCTGTTTGCATCTTGCCTAATACTGCACACTTGAACTCCCCACAGGGTCTCTGGGGTTCCTCTGTTGTGAAACCAATCAATACATAAAAAAAAAAAATCCAAAAACATGCAGCATTGCACACCTGTGAACCTCCTAGCTCAGGCTCCTGCAAAACCCAGAACTCTAACAATCCCTTTCTTCCCTCTCCAGGATAATGTGCTGCCCTTCTTTCCTTTTCATCCAGCACGTATCAGCAATCCTTTTCTCACACATATCTACACACTTTCTTTAATCCCCTTCTTTTCTTTCTCTCTAGTGACCCTTGTACAGTTTCTTCAGGAAACTCTCTCACTCTACCTCCCTTTCTTTCTTTCTCTCACTGCCCCAGTCCTTCTCTTCCTCATCCTCTTTGTACTCTCCATTCCTTTCTTTAGCACAGGGTCCAGCACAGAGCAGGCAATTTAGTACTGGTGATTTCAATTGACTTTATTCCCTCCCATACTTTGTTTTTCCTCCTCTCAAGTGCCAAACAACCAACTTACAAACTTGAAGATGATTTATTTGTAAACTGGGTGTATAAACTGCATCACAGAACAAAGTCTAAAACTTACCACTAGATGGCTACCTTTCCAGATTGTTATTTTCTTAAGGCTCTCCTAAACTTAAAGTTTATGGAAAAATAAACATTGAGTATCTGTACATATGATGATTCTGCTTAATTGTACAAGTTAAAGTGATGGAACTCATGGTTTAAAGAAATTCTACGATGAATCTTTTTGTTTTTTAAAATAATGTTAATGATATCTTTTATGTTACTTAAATTTCCTCCTGTATGTTTCCCTCTAGGCAGCTAGGTAGTACAGCAGATAGAGTATCAGGCCTGAAGTCAGGAAGTCTCATCTTTCTGAGTTCAAATCTGGCCTCAGATACTTACTAGCTATGTGACTGTAGCATGTTTGCCCCAGTTTCCTCATCTGTAAAACAAGCTGGAGGAAGAAATGGCAAACCACTCCAGCATCTTTGCTAAGAAAACCCCAAACGGGCTGACAAAGAGTCAGACATGACTGAAACAACTGAACAAAAATGTTTCTTCCTTCTCCAATGGCTGTCTCATCTAACAGATTTTTTTATTAAAGAAAAAAACCAATAAACAAAAAAATCCAAAAATATATGCACCACTGCACTCCTAGCTCTGCAAAGAAGTAAGAATATAGGTATCTTTGAATATTTCTTCTTTCAAGCCATGCTTGTTCTTTGTAACTTTGCAGCATTCATTTTTGATTGATCATTGGTTTTTCCCGTTACATTGTTGTGATCATATTGTATGTTGTTTTCTTGCCTCTTCCTCCTTTATTTTACATCATCATGCTTCTCTGTATTCATCATATTTGCCATTTCTTATAGCACAGTAATATTGCATTCATTTATGTACCACAGGTTATTCAACCCTTTCTCAGTCAATGTATTACCTGCTTTGCTTCCAGGTCTTTGCTTCCAGAAGCAAGCTGCCATACATATTTTGGTGCATGTGGAACCTTTTGACGAATCATTTTGTAAGCAAATTATTCCTTTATTTAAAGTGGAACGCAGAAGGGGGCCTATCTACCTTTATATGATTCAGTGAATAAGGCCTATTCAGTGCAGTAATGTAAATAGCTCAGAGATGGTGACTATGGAGCCGGGTAGCTCAAATGAAATACAGCTTTAAACTCGAGCTGGTTCAAAAGCTCTCTTTGTCTGCATGTCCATCTAATTTAATTGTGTCTTATTTTATAGTAACAAATGACTGTGGGGGAAAAGACCTAATGTGATTATACTGTGCTTAACAGTAGAATGGGTTCTGGCTCCTGCAGCAGTCAAAAATATAAAATGCCAGTGATTTCCCATTTTACACAGAATTTCTTAAATCTAAGAGAAAAGAAAAGCTTGAAAGCCTTTTTATTTGATGACACCAATTTTTCTGGAATCCTTTTTGTCTCACGTCAGAAATGTAGGATGTTTGTAATTAAAATTTGAATTCCAATCCAATCCACAAGGAGCTGCTTCCATTTTATGAATTTACAGCAAAGAGGAAAACTATGAGACTTCAAATCACAGATAGAGCCATGTATATATATTTCATCAAAAGAAACTATTGACATTTGATCCTATAGAAATTAATGCCTATGTTAATGAATTGAATTCAATTTATCAAATACTTTTTAAGTGGCTACAACATGCAGAGCACTACATTCAGCCTTGGGGTAGGAAATGTAAGATTCAGGGGAAAAGGAAGGAAACAAGTTTTTATATAGTACCTCCTACATGCTTCTACGGCACTGTGCTAAGCACTTTTTACAAATATCATCTCTTTGGATCCTCACAACTGTGCAAGTATTATCCCCATTTTATAGTGAGGAAGCTGTGGCAAACAGAGGTTAAGTGATTTGCCCAGGGTCACATAGCCAGTGTCTGCACCTGAATTTGAATTCAGGTCTTCCTGACTTCAGATCCAGTATTGCAGAGATTTCTAGAAGATATTGTATATGAAGTAAGAATAGCTATATGTATGAGGTCTGGTCTTTGGCATAGATGAGAAGTTGGAAAACGAGGTAAATTATACTTCCAAGGATATTTTTAAAATATTTATATCCTCACCGAAGAAATGAGAAGAGTATCCAATGTGTACAAACCTATGGTAACAATGAGGTGCCTAAAAAGGTTATGTAACTGACTAGCACTATCTGTAGGTTTTGCTGTTTTATCAAGTAATAGGAATATGTCCACACTGGAGCATCCACATACCATTACCCCTACTACAGTAGGTGATTAAGGACATACATTTTGTGATAAGATCTGGGTTGAGTTCTAGCTCTGTCACTTACTAGCTATGTAACTTGTCTGAGTCTCAGTTTTCTCATCTGTAAAATGGAGATAGTAATACACCAAGTCCCCCATAGGAATTTTGTGAGGATCAAGTGAGACCATTTGGATTAGGGAAGAGGGAACTAGACCTGTGATTCCACTGGATCAGGGAACTCCCAGAAGGAAGGATTTTCCTTCTACCACTGTAGTAATCTAGCTTCTCTGAAACTCATAATCTCAGAAAATTGCCCAGAGCACTTGAGAAGTTAAGTAATGTACCCAAGGTCTCACCCAAGCGTTCTTTCTACTATAATACACTGTCCTTGGAAATTGGTAAGTACTACATAATTATAGACTATAATCATTATCTCTAGGTGGGGTTAAGATTACAATCTATGATAAGAAAAATCTAGGTAGTATTTTTCTGTTTCTGGTTACCAATCAATCATGTTTGATCTATTTCTTGAAGGGTGGAGGTAAAAGCAAGTCCCATGTGGCATGACCTTTGTGGTACCTGGTTGCCTTTTCTGCTGTTTTCTTTCCCAGAGGTAGATAACCAAACATTGATCCCCAGTTGGACATGCACAGTCTTGAAGGGCAATGTTGTGAGTGTGAGAGGCTGGAGGGTCTGGGTTCCTGGATCAAAGTTAAATGGCAGCAGAGGAAATTGTGTCAGAGAGGATCCCCCAAACAGGCAAAGGAGCGCTACTCTTTTGAATAGTGTAGAGCCAAATTAAAATGTTAAGATGCCTCTTAAGCAATCCTACAAAATGCTTTATACTCTGATGAAGGTTCAGTCTCCCTCGAGAGTATAACAGTATTCCTGAGTCTTGTCTAAGTTGTAGGTCAATACTCACTTGTAGGTCTTCCATGTTAAGAATTTCTTTTGGGTGGAGGAAAAAAATGACTGTCCCCTACCTGATTTACACTGAACACTGATTTCTAGAGTGAGGGTTAAACCTAGGCTACAAATAACTTTTTTCAGAGCTCCAGGATGGGGGTATAGCAAGGAAAAGAGTGTGATAAATGGAACCTGACCTGCAGATGTTCAGGCTCCTCCATATGCATGTCCAGAGCAAATGAGTCACTTGTTAGGCTCCTAGCTTCCCTGGACCCAACTGTTGTTGTTCTGTCATTTTTTCTGTCAAATTCAACTCTTCATGACTCTGTTTGAGGTTTTCTTGGCAAAGATACTAGAGCGGTTTGCCATTTCCTTCTCCAGTTCATTTTACAGATGAGGAAACTGAGGCAAACAGGGTTAAATGACTTGCCCACAGTCACATAGCTAGTAAGGGTCTGAGGACAGATTTGTAATCAGGAAAACAAGTCTTTCTGAGTCTAGTCCTGGTGCTCCAGTCACCTAGCTGTCCATTCCTCACAGGGAGGTGGCATTTTGGGTAACATCCAAAAACATGAAGCAAAAGCATGCATCCAGAGAATATTTGTAAGATCCTTTTTTCTCTCACTTTGATACTGATGGGCAAATCAGTGTTGAAAACAGGCTGAAGGTGCTTATCTAATGAATTACAATTGCATCTTATAGGCTCATGAGTATCATTTATTAAAACTTTCAATACCAATTTAAGGAAATTTTCAACTGACTGAAAAACATCAATTTAACCTATTATGTGTGGAGACCTGGGCTAGGCAGCCTGGGCACAACGACTTTTTAAAATCAGTCTCTGATTTACATTCTGGAGAATGTTTATATTGCAACACAAATGGTGCCTAAAGCTGTCAATTTGCACTGTTTTGTGTTGAAACCTTAAGAAGCATATTTAAAATACCATTTAGCTGCCTTCACAAAATTTATATTTGCCATCATTAAAGTTTAAATAAATAATTGTGTACATTTATAATCAAGTAAATGCAGGGAAATGGAACACTTTTATTTGACTTCACTTTGCCTCCTGCAACTTGGAATTTTCTCAAGCTGATTACTTTTGCTTCAAACTATCATATTTTAACTTGTCTCATGTAAGCAGCCAAATGAATAGCTCAAATGAAACCTCCCACATTTGATTTGTCTCTCTCCTTGCATACTTTTGCTGATAGAATTTCCAGTCATTTGTAAGACTTGATTGAAATGAAACACCTGACTAAATCCAAAGAAATCATGGGCTCTCAGTGAATTATCACTTCATTCAATTCACTGATCCATCATCTGTTTATTACGCACCCATTGAGTGAGAGGCAATGAGGTACCATGGGTACTGCAGTCACTGAGCCACCTAGCCACCTATTCCTGATTTATACCATTTGTCAATTTCTAAAGTGTAAATGCTCACACTAAAAATTTAACAATCAGCTTTAAAGAGCCTATTCCATTGGCTCAGGTGCACCCCCATTTTGGTGGACTTGTGAGGTGTGCCAAAGTACACCTTAGAAAGGATTATGCTCCACTTTCCCATCCTCTTTCCGTTATCTGAGCAGGAAACCCTTTCCTACTCCCTGCAACTGGAAAGTCGCTGTTGTATTTTCCCTGCCTGTGCCATGTTTGGGGAAACCCTGGTGATACTAGTGCTATCACATACAGCTGGACCCCTATACTACTAAGCCCTGCTACTTCTTGCAGTGAAGCAGAACCAGAACTGTGCCTCTAGGCGTGGGAACCTGAGGCCTCAAGGCTCCTGTGGCCTTCTAGATCCTCAAGTGTGGCCCTTTGACTGAATGCAAACTTTACAAAATGAATCCCCTTAATAAAAATATTTGTTCTGTAATACTTGGACTCAGGCAAAAGTCCACACCCAAGGATCTAGAAGGCCGCTTGTAACCTTAAAGTCACAGATTCCTCACCCCTGCCAAGACTTTTAATCACTTGCCTTTACTAATAGACTTCTTCCCATCCACTTGCTGCTCTGCCTGGATATTATTTCCCAATAATTAGCCTACCTTTTATTTATCCTTGCTACAAATATGTATAGTTAAGCAAAATAAATTTATACAAAAATTATGTCCCATGTACACTGTCCCCACCTCCATCCCCCCACCCCCACCTCAGTCCATTGCTCTCTCTCTTAGGAAGTGGATAGCACATTTCATCTTGAGTCATCTGAAATCATGGCTGGTCATTGCACTAATTAGACCTTCACTCTACATCATTTCATACAAGTCTTCCCAGAATTCTCTGACACCTTGGAGGTACGTTTTCTCATCTCTTTCTAAAAAGGGCCAAACTTTGCCATTGTAATTATAGCATGATCAGTTTCGTTTTTTAAAAACCATAACTCTTCACAACATTTCTTCTTTAAACACTAACCAAAAACTACGATGAATGTAAACGTATTTCCAAATACGTTCATCAGCTCGTCACCTCCCCACCTGGTTAATTCGTCCTTTCCTCTACATTCTCTTCTTTTGTCAGCTCTCAAAGTTTCAACAGCCAACTTTGGGGAGATAATTCCCAGATTGATATCTCTCTTCTGGGTTCTGATCCATTTTCTATGACTTTCCCCTTCCCCTTTGCATCCCGCACAGAACGTAAGCTTCTTAGGGACAATTACCACTTCCCTTCTGCCTTTGTATCCTCAGCATTTAGTACCTGGCACAGATAGATGTTGTAATAAATACTTGTTGACTCACCTACATTGATCCAACTCTCTAGAGCAGGGCTTCTTAAACTTTTTTCCACTTGTGACCTGTTCAGCTTAAGAATTCTTAAGCTGTGGCTAAACAGGGTTAAGTGACTTTCCCAGGGTCATGCAGCTAGTAAGTATCTGAGGTCAGATTAGAACTCAGGAAAATGATTCTAATGCCAGGTCCAGCACTCTACCCATTGCATCACCCAGCTGCCCCAGTATCTGTATTAGAGAGGCATAAAACTGATATATTTAATGGAGGGAATGTAAACTTAGTAACAAGCATACAATTATTTAGATACTTATGGATAAATGGTAACTCTTACAGAATGGAGAAACTGAGTCACTTCTTTAGAAACAATCTAGGTATATTTAACTTGCAATATACAAGAGCTTTGTTTGGATTTCTGAACACATTTTTCAATGTGACTTCAAGTTAAAAAAATAATTATTTATGACTTAAAGACAGGTAAGCCTCTTCAGAGACTTCTGAAAAAAATTTAAGAGAAGAGGGGAAAAGAACAGAAGGGAAAGGAAGGAGAAAGAAAGCAAAGGATGAGGAACAGGAATGTGGAAAAAATAAGGAAAGGGTATGGCAGGGATCCAAAACTTCTTAGGCATAGGTTGCCATGCCCTCTTTACCCCTCCCCCCAACTCCCTGTAAATTCTCTCTGATTGACTGAAAAAAGGTCCCAGCTCAAGCTTTGCTTTCTCATTGTTTGAGTGTTGTTGACTCTGAGAGAGTGTAAATTGCAGTGTTTTCTGTTGTGGCCAGAAACCCAGAGGGCTTAATCTCTCAGTCTGATTCTTCTGAGTGGGTAAACTAGGCTATCTTTTGCCTCAATTCTTACTTAGCCTTAAATCACTGACTGGGTGTCCCCCCAGACAAACTAAGACTTGGGAAAGACCTTAACTTAAAGAGGCCAAGGTCTCCCACTGCATCCTGTGCCATGTCCAGTTGTCCTGACCTATGTGTTGCCGCTGGACTCAGATGACTCTGGAAAAGGGAGTGGGGCTGATGACTTTACACAGTTCTGCTTCATTTAAATCCAATTCATTTACCAGTCAAGACATCACTGTCCTGATACCATTGGCCCTCTTTGAGAAGGAAGAACAGATAGCAGTATTGAAAAGGCCTATGAGTTTGAATGGGCAAAAAGGTATATCTTTATTTTACTAATCTCTAATTGAAATTTAGCATTTCCTTCATTTATGGCTATAGATAAAACACATTATGCTGAGAAGGTGTCCAAGGGCTTCCCCGGGTCACTAAAGGAATCCATGATGCAAAAAAAAGGGAAGGGACCTAAGGGTCTAATATAGCACTTTCATTTTACAGATGTGGAAATTGAAAACCACAGAAATTAAGTAACCTTCCCAAGATCAAACAGCTACTAAGTATCAGAGCTAAAATTTAGTCCCAAGAACTCAATTCCAAAGCCTCTATTTCCCTCTACTGCACCAAATAGGTTCTCCTGTTGCAATTATTTAAATGAAGAAATAGATGACATAAAATAACTTTACCTATAAATTAGTTCTGGTTGCACAACTGAAAATTATTCAACAAGTTTCTTCTCCTGGAAGTGATGGAAATTTGCCAGTATGTAATACATAGGTGACTTTTTCACAGGGTTATGTGATGAATGATCAGCCCTGGGTTCCCCAGATAGAGGGAATAGGATATTCTTAAACACAGCTGTAAATGGGAAGTCAGGAAGGGGTTCCATTCTCCTCTTTCTCCCCAGTCCCCAAGAACAAAATAATAACAGCAACACACACACACACAAGTTTCAGAATGAGCCTCAATCCAAGGTGGTATGGTCCTAGTGCCCACACCTATTCAAGTCACAACAAGCAAGAGTCTGTCTTATTGTAGCACCATCATAATAGAGTAGAGCCACTCCAAGATAGCCATAGCAATGTCCCTTTCTAGGAGCATCTGGGCACTGAGGCTTCTGGGGCATGTGATATGCATATCTCTGACCCATGGAACTTTTACTCCAGTTATAGGTAGGTCAACAAATTGTTTGTCCTTCATTTTGGAAGAGGACCACAACATCAGAGAAATGATGACATGACTTGCACTTGATTTTGTTTTGAGTGAGGGAGGGCTGTGCACTTCTCCTCTAGAGTCATCTGAATCCAGTGACCAAATATTCATCAGGATGACTGGAGATGACCCAGGATGCAATGGGAGACCTTGGTCTTTTAGGCTAAGACCTTTTCAGGTATTCCAGGTCAACAACTAGTTACGAGATGACAGACGTGCAATATATGACACATGACTACTTGGACTTCCTAAAAAAATAAGATCCAAACATACTTTGGGGAGAAAAAAGGAAGTAAAGAAAGAAGGAAGAGAAAAGGAAGGAAGGAAGAGAAGAGGAAGGAAAGAAAGAAGCATAAATAGCTCAGGAAATTATCTGGGTCTCGAAATGATCCCTTAATTTGCACAAATAATAATTATAAAAACAACTCACTTTGTATGAAAGATTTAAACTTTACAGGCACACTAAAATCCTGTGAGGCAAAAAGGGTACATATATTATTGCCCCTACTTTACAGATGAGGAAATTGAGGCTTACAGAGGATGAATGATTTGCCCAGAATCTCATGGCTTATAAACTTAGAAACCAAGATTCAAAGCCATCTCCCTTTATAACAGCAGCTTCAAATCAATACAGGGGGCCAGATATAAAGCCTATCTTTTCTCAGGACTTTTCCAGCTTTCACTTGAATGGGTCTTAGCACAGTTCCTGGCACATAACAAGTACATGTCTATCTACCTACCTATATATCTGCCTATCTGTCTACCAATCTGTCTATTTCTCTTCCAAATTGTTCCCCCTGTGTAGTATGCCCTGAGTATTAATAAAGTCCACTGAAATCTCACCTAGAACCTTGCAGTCTCTAAGATTTCGAAGCCATTCACCTCACCCTCACCCTCACCTTCTAGCTCTATGTACCTAGGCAGTTGGCCACTACAGTAATTCCCGTGGTTTCCAAGGTTGGAGCTTATCTGAAGAAGCTGCCTCCTCTGCCCCCTGTCTTCTCACCATCTTTCTGCTACATGCATTCTCACCTATTTTGCAGCATGGTGGAATGGATCGCCTCCTCCTATAAGAGCCAGCAAATTCCACTTGCAGCTTCCTTCTGCTATATATAAAAGGGGGGGGCATGGCAGTAGAGAAGGTGGAGAAATACCATACCCTGTAGAGACCTATGCCAGAAAAAGAAATGACATATAAGCATCCAACTAAGGCATGTTGCCTGTTCCAGGAGACCAGGGACATTTCCCCTAGAAGAGCATCAGTGGTTGCATCTGAGAAAAGGGTCTTTCCAACGATTGACTGCTGCTCCCAGAGTAGTCAAAATGACCCCAACCCACTTCTCCTCTCTGAAACCAAGTTCTCTCATCTGCAAAATGAAAGAGTTGGAATAGATGACTTCTGAGTACATTTCTTGCACTGAACCTATCCTGTCAGCCTCCTCTGCACAGAGATAAATCTTGTTTTATTTAAACATCATTGGTCTATGAATGGCAAACTGGAAGAATGACTAAAGATCCAGCCTTGGAGCCAGAAAGACCTGTGTTCCTATCCCACCTCTGGCTGGGTGGCCCTGGGAAAGTCACTTAATCTATCAATGCCCTGGGAGATGCTCTAATTAAAAACTATAAGTTAAGAAAAGGTGCCAGACTACTTGGGGGAGGTATTTCCTCATGCAGAAGAAGTCTATGTTCAGGAAAGTATCCCCACTGCCTCACTCCGTAGAACTTACTGTTTGTTTATTCAATATAGTTCTCTCCATATCATCTAGCAAAAAGACATAATATTATGCCCACCTTCCCCAATCCTACATCTTCGGTAGGGAATGCAATGATGGTAATGAAATCACTGAAATCATAAACCTGGTCTGTTAGGTAAGGTGGCTGTCAGCTATGTTATTGCTCCTCAGTCCCCAAACTTATACTTCACTTAATCATTCCAAACCTTCCATGGAAAGTGCTCATCATGGTATGATAATGAGTTTTCTGAAGGCAAGCTCTACCCATGCTCAGACATGAAAATTATCTTCCCTCTAAACACAGTATTTGTTAAACCTGTTTGAAAAACCATCCCTTTAGAATTTGTTGTTCAAATCTGTTGCAGTCAAGACACCCGTCCTATCTTGTAGTAAAAGCACAGGACAGTTTTCCGGTAGAACATGATCTGCTCCATAAAGACAATCTTGTAACCAGTTCTTGGAGAAACCACAAATTGCACCAGCAAAGCTCTTCCATACAAAAATGGGACAGGAAGAAGAGTTGATATTATCATAATTAAAGCAAACAAAAGAAGGTTAACTTAATTTACTGTCTTCTCTTCAACTAGGGGATGGATTTGTGAGTTTGTGAACCCTTTAGAGGAAAGAGACAGGGTGGGGAGAAAGACAACAAGAAAGCACACTGAAAGACTTAAGAATTCATCAGCACAATAATTAACCACTATTTCAGAGAATCAGTGATGAAGGATACTACCCACCTCCAGATAGAGAGAAGGAAGGAAGGAAGGAAGGAGGGAAGGAGGGAAGGAGGGAGGGAAGGAAGGAAGGAAGGAAGGAAGGAGGGAAGGAAGGAAGGAAGGAAGGAAGGAAGGAAGGAAGGAAGGAAGGAAGGAAGGAAGGAAGGAAGGAAGGAAGGAAAGAAGGAGGGAGGGAAGGAAGGAGGGAAGGAGGGAGGGAAGGAAGGAAGGAAGGAAGGAAGGAGGGAAGGAGGGAGGGAAGGAAGGAAGGAAGGAAGGAAGGAAGGAAGGAAGGAGGGAAGGAGGGAGGGAAGGAAGGAAGGAGAGAAGGAGGGAAGGAGGGAGGGAGGGAAGGAAGGAGGGAGGAAGGAAGGAAGGAGGGAAGGAAAGAAGGAAGGAAGGAAGAAAGGAAGACGGGACAGAAGGAGGGAAGGAGGGAGGGAGGGAAGGAAGGAAGGAAGAAAGGAAGACGGGACAGAAGGAGGGAAGGAGGGAGGGAGGGAAGGAAGGAAGGAACGAAGGAGGGAAGGAAGGAGGGAAGGAAGGAAGGAAGGAGGGAGGGAGGGAAGAAGGGACAGAAGGAGGGAGGCTCCTTTATGTTTCTGCAGCAATTGTGGTGAAGGGCTAGAAACACAGGTAGAATATTCTAAGAATCTGTCGAAGAGAATTCTTAAATGCCTACTATGTGCCAGGCATTATGCATGACACTAGAGATGGTTTATTTTGCCCCAACCATGAACATCATTTCATTAGACATTTAGGACATGACACAGGTTTATGTCAATACCCCTATACTCCAGTTCCTCCCTCTTCCTTCCTCTTTCCAACTATGAAGACTGTGGCTCCAGGGTGCAGAAGAGTGCTTGGGCTTCAACAGCCAGGTTGGCTACAGCCCTTTGGGAACAAAAGCCTGCTAACGGCTGCAGCCAGAAAGCACCAATGCTGCAAAGCTCTAAACTGCCAGTGCTGGGCTCTGATCTGCGAGTGCCAGAGCAGACAGCTGAACAGCAGAGGGAATGGGAACAGCAAAAAAGACACTGTCATTGGATCACAAAGTACATGGAAGGAAGTTGTAAGAAGACTGGAAAGCTAGGAAAGGTTAGGTTTTGAAGAACTTTAAAGGCCAAACAGAGTATTTTGTATCTTGAAGGTAATAGGGAGTCATTGAGTATGTTGAATAAGAGAGTGACATGGTTATACCTGAGCTTTAAGAGATCATTTGGATAGCTAAGTAATGGATAGATTGGATACATGAATCAGGGAGAAAAACCAGCATGCTACTGTGATAGTTCATTGTATTCAAATACCATAATTTGTTCAGCAATTTCCCAATTGTTAGACACACAGTTTATTTAAAGTTTTTTGCTATTACAATTAAAAGCATCCTATCATAGACTTAAAGCTGGAAAGGACCACAGAGTCCATCTAGTTGAAACCCTTCATTTTATAGATAAGGAACCTAAGGCAGTTAGGTGATTTGCTCAAAATCATACAGCTAGTCAATAACAAGCCCGAGATTCAGACCCTGGTCCTGTGACAACATACTCTTTTATACTAGAAACCTGATATTCTAGAAATATTTTTCTATGCTTATACATTTCCCCTTAGCAATAATATCCTTTGCGTAGAGTGATAACAATGTTGTCTCTTTAAAGAAGGACATTTTTTACTGTTGCCTTTACATCTCTAATACCTAACACAATGCATATTATGGAACAGATCCTGAATCAGCGCTTATTAAGTGATTTATCATAAACACAGTGGGTCAAAGTATATGAAAAATATTACAATTCTTACAGTATAATGCCATATTGCTCTCCAAAAGGAAAAAGGGTTCTATCAATTCATAGTTCTATCAGCAATGTAATAGTTTGCCTATTGCATTAGGATCATAGGTTTAGGGCAGGAAGGGGCAATTACAGGTTACTAGTCCAAGCCCATCTTTTTATGGATGACAGAACTGAGAGAAGTTACATGATTTACCCAAGAGTATTGTTGAGGGCCAGGGTGGAGTGCGGTTGACGAGATCAGGATAGACCTTCAGGGAAACTGATCTTTGAGACTGTGCTCATTATCGTCCGGAATGGCTCTCCATGCCCCCCAGATGTTGTTGCCTCTGTCAGACAAAAAAGAGAATTACAGAAAACAAGGGATATGTAAAATAGATGCTCCTAGGCTCAGGGTCTGATTTAATCAGAAGACTGATTTAATCATCCTGATTGATTTAATCACTGGGACAGACTAGCAGAATGTCACGTAGACTTTGCAGTAGCTTGTCTATATAAACCCGAACCCTCAGATCAATAAAGGGAACTGGTCTATCTTTTCTCGCCTCACGTGACTTTTTTCTTTCAACAACATCACCAAGCCGTGGAGGGACGCGGGCCATCCACTACAGAGTATAAGTGACATAAGGCCAAGATTCAAACCCAGACACTGTCTCCAGATCACTTTCCACTACAATACCAAGAACACCAAATGGTTGTCATTTATGAAAATAATCTTTACCAATGCAGTGGATATGGAAGGGAACTTTTATTTGTTAAAGTAAATTTTAATTGATATCTTGTGTTTTACATCATCTGTGTTTCTCATTGTATCCCTACTCCTACCCTCCCAGAGAATCATCCTTCATCACAAAGAATTAAAAAGAAAAACACAGTTCAGCAAAACTAACCAACATATGGGAAAAGTTTGAGATTTTCCGTACAATTTGTTCAGCAATTTCCCAATTGTTAGACACACAGTTTATTTAAACAGTTTTCCATAACCATAGTTCTTCACAATGACAAAGAAGGAGGAGGGGCAGGGAAGGATGGGAGATTTTTCATATCTCTTCTTTGGGGTTGAACTTAGTCATAATTTCAAAGCATTCTTTTTTCTTTATTTTTACATTTACATTGTTGTAGTCATTGTGTGTAATGTTTTCTTAGTTCTGCTTACTTCACTTTTGCATCAGAAGGGACCTTGGAAGTTGAAACACTTAACCTCTTATAATCCAGGGAACATGTGCCAGAAATATCATAAACAAAAGCCAGTAGGGGAGAATTTCCACTCAGTCTGAGAGTCAAGTCTGTTTATCTGCAGTATAGAGTGGGAGGCACAGGAAAATTCTGAAAATAGCAAAAAAAAATTTTTTCCATTTCCTCTTTAGTTAGCTATTCACAATGTTGCTTTATTTTTCATTCAGAATGTGAATTCTCAAAACATCAGACACACCCATATCCAAGTGAAAGTCCAAAGCCAACCAAAAATAGCTTTTGAGTTATGTTTTATTTGGATTATCTATCTGTATTACTATTTCCTTTCATTAATGTAGATTATTAATATTTGATTGCAAAGAAGTTTTTATGGGTGCTTTAGAAAACATTGTCACCCATTAGAGGATAATGGATTAAGAGTTGAGAATGACTTTATGGTCATCCAATCTACCGTCTCATCTTATTGATAAGGAAATTAATCTGGGTTGATCTTCAGACATACTCTGTTGCTAGCATAGTAGAACTTACCACTTTTCTAGCATCACTTTCAAGACATCCAAATGGAACATTTATATACAGCTTTAGAGTCTTTTCCTAAGACTGCTCAGTTTCATCCTTGCTCCAAGGTAGGTTATTAGATCATTCAGGGAACTTCCTAGAGTCACCATAAGAGTTCACTGCAATGTCTTAATACATTCTCATTTCTGGAGTCAAAATATCTCTATGGGTCGTTAGCCCAAATTAATTTATTTTTGCTGGACCTATGATTTAGTTAGTTTAGAAGATGGTACCTCTGCAAGAAATATTTCCTCTGCCAATGCAGGTTGATAGTTCCTCCAAAACTTATACTCTTGCAGAGTTGGCTAGAGCACTGATCAGTTAAGTGCCTTGCCCAGGGTCACTTAACCAGGAGGTGTCAAAGGCAGAACTTGAACCCAGGTCTTCCTGCTACCAAGGCTAGCTTGCTATCCATTACATCCTTATCCTTTATGCCATATTTCCTCTCAGTTGGATGTATATCCAAAGCAATATTTTATGGAATGAAATGTACACCTGTGATCTGCTCCTGAAACCATTGCTATGGCACACTAACTGGCCCAGCACCAAAAACATAAAGTTGCAAGTTGCCAATTGTAAGTCCAAGGTGTTTCCATTTTTCAAAATGGTGGATACATCAACAACAGGGGAGCACTATCCTTTGGATCATTGTTCCCAAAGCTTTCTGTGACTCAGCTGATTGGTGACTGTCTCCTCACCAGGCCTTCCTTATATCAATATACATACATCAAGGATTTATTCAAGTTAAAAGAAGTTAGCCCATGTTCAAAGACTGCCTATCAAATAACATTCCTTTAGTTTAGAACTACAGAATTTCAAAGTCAAGACCTACATGGCCCTCTAGTCCATCCTGTAGTGGGAAAAGAGTCCTCACTAGGATAACACAGCTGGCAACAAACACACTACCACCAGCAGTGGCTCATTTCACTTGTAGACACCTATAATTATTTCAATGTGTTTCATGACATCAAACCTAAATCTACTTCTTTGCAACTTCCACCCTTAGCTCCTGGTTCTGCCTAGTGTGTTGGACCAAACAGAACAAATCTAATCTCTTCCATATGGCAGCCTTTAGGTCTTGTGAAACTATGGTAATCTCCCTGAACTGGTTTCACTATATTTTTAATGTGTATAAATGAGCTCTAGTACATTTTGAAATACTTTGTTACTTGAGATTTCATCACCTAATGCCTATCATTCAGATATCTGTGATTTGTTAAACAGGTGGTATCAAAAGCAAGTTTGAAAGGCATCATTCATATACGTCTGCATGCTTTTCCCTTTTAGGCAGGTTGTCTTAGAGTACAAGTGGTCTAAATTATTTCTTCCCGACCTTTTTCAGTTGGCCAATTTTCTGGGAGAAGGAAGGAAAGATGGGGACTCTCCCATCCAACCATCTGTTCAATGGTTCTTCTATCTGCTCATCCATACCCTACACTCACAATTTTGGTTTATATAACAGCTACCCTCTCATTTCTCTACCATAGCTATCACCTACTCCACCTGGTACTTACCACATCAAAGTAAGGAAATGCAGCATGTTAGGGCAAACCAAAGATTTTATCACTGTATGTCATAATCCACTCACTGGTAAATGTGCCTTCAACATGTTTACTCCCATCTGAGATTTACATAGGGATAAGGAGTAAGGACTGGACTTGTGATTTCATTTGTATATGGAACTCAAAGGTGAGGACACTCCCTCTACTGACACAAATTGTCACCTTCTCTGTAACTTAAGAGTCAAAGAGAGTTGTTTATTGTATTGAGAGTTAAGTAACTTTTACAGGGTTAATAGCCAGTATGTGTCAGAAGCAGTACTTGAACACAAGTTCTTATGGATCCAAGGTCAATTTTCAGCTCACTACACCATACAGTCTCATTTTACATGCTATAGATAGACAGGCAGACAGACAGACAGACAGACAGACAGACAGACAGACAGACAGACAGATAGATAGATAGAGAGAGAGAGAGAGAGAGAGAGAGAGAGACAATTTAATGGACATCAAAACTTAAGGTCCTCCTATGGTGGATAGCATTGGAAAGTTGAAATCTTTCCAATTTAGTTTAGAATAAATTTGTTCATTCACAGATCTATATTAAACACCAACTATGCACAAGGTACATATCTGGGAACCAAAGTCAGGAGGACCCAAGTTCAAGTCCAGTCTCTGACAAATGCTGTGTGACCCTGGGCCAGTTATAACCTTTCAGTGTCCCAGGAAACCTCTAAGACAATAGACTGCAGAGCCTGATTGCTATTTGTAGGAAGTTTCTACACCGGGGAGCCCCCTACTCCCTACAATGAAATCACAGGTCTGTATAAAAAAAAAAAAGTAGTGCAAAGCGCTATTGTTATTCAGTCGTTCTGACTCTTTGTGACTCCATTTGGGGTTTTCTTGCCAAAGATGCCGAAGTGATTTGCCATATCCTTCTCCTGTTTATTTTATAGATGAGCAAATGGAGGCAAACAGGGTTAAGTGACTTGCCCAGGGTCACACAGCTAAGTATCTGAGGCCAGATGTGAGCTCAGGAAGATGGGTCTTCCTGATTCCCAGCTCAGTGCTTTATCCATTGTACCACCTGCCCATCTACCAAATAGACTGAGACATAGTCTCTGCTCTCACAGAGCTTATGGTCTTTTAGAATCCAATAAATATCGACTTCAGTTTTCAAAAGATAAGTCAACATGACTTTAATCACAATATCCCTTTCCCTTTTCTTTTGTTCTGCATAGTATAGTAAAAGAAATCTGGATTGAGAGTCAGGGGGCTCAAGTTCTAATCTTTGCTGTTCCACTATTTAGCTATGAGGCATTGAACAGCAATAATAATGATATAATTGCTAACATTTATAAAGTGATTTAAGGTTTGCAAAGTGTTTTCCAGGCATCATTATAACAACCCTGGGAAGTAGGTTTTGCTGTGTGACCCTAGGTCAGTTACAACCTCTTAATGTCTCAGTAGGTATGATCATACCCATTTTATAGATAACAACAGAGAGGTTAGAAGAGATTAAGTTGGGGCAGCTAGGTGGTGCATTGAATAGGGCACCAGCCCTGGAGTCAGGAGGACCTGAGTTCAAATCCAGCCCCAGACAGTGACACTTAGTAGCTGTGTGACTTTGGGCAAGTTACTCAAACTTAAAGTTGCGCGAGAGAGAAAGCTTAAGAGATTTGTCCATGGCCATACAGCTACAAAGTGTTTGAGGCAAATTTTGAACCAAGCCCTTTAAACTCTCTGGCATCAGCTTCTTTATCTATTAAAAACGAAACCCTCCTTTATATACCATTTTATAGTTACAAAGCACTTCATATAAATTCCTTCTTTAACTTCTCATAACAGCTTTATGAGGTCAACAATGCAAATGTTGTTGTTATTGGGTTTCAATTAGTGTACATCCCCATGGAGAACTGAGCCTATAACCTGGACTCTTTAGGAGAAAGTTCAGCTTGGAAGCATGGACTTTGGAATGATGAAGCAAGCCTCTTACTGGCTGTCCAGCAGAAAGAGCACTAGACTCAATGGATCTTTAAAAAGATCCTTGGTTTCTCCCTTCTCATAACAAGTCTTGCAACCTCTCCCTCCAGGGTAGAGGGTGAGGCTGATGTTTTTCCACCACAGTGGAATGGCCCACTGTAAGGATGAGGTGAGATAATATTTGTAAAATGCTTTTCAAATCATAAGGTTCCCTATGAATGTTAGCTATTATTACTAGTTAGATATAGCCTTTAGGGTCAGAGCCTATCGATCACTACAGAGAAGATGCAGTGTGGTTTGTCTTTCTGGGCAATGGGGGAACCCCAGGTTTTACTTTCTAATCACAAGCCTCTTCTACTTTTTCACTCATACTAAATTTACTCTTTACCCTTATGACCTTTGGGTCCCTCACTGGTCCTTGCTCTCCCAGTCCATTCCCACACTCTGGCTTCCACTGTCTGTATTCTCAGCTTTGGTTCTGTCTGAGATGACCCACTTTAACGTTTCACCAGCCACTGTCTTAAAATCCCTCACACTGACATTCCTACTTTCCCTCCCTACCTATGGATCCTCATGCTTAGGTAAGTTAACCATCTTCCTTTTCTTTTTTTGAATTAATTTTATTGATATATCTCTTTTTACATCACTTTCATTTTCACATTCGTCTCTCCCTCTTCCCCAACAGTGAACCTTTCATTCCCTCAAACAAAAAGAAAGAAAAATAAAATTTAAAAAGAAAAAAGAAAATGAGGGGGAAATCAATTGGGTAAAATTAAGCAACGTATCAAATGATTCAGTATAGGCAACATTTCCTACTAAGAATCCTCATATCCGTGGTGGAGGGAAGGAGGAATATTTTCTCGTCCCCTCTTCAGGGACCAACTTTCATTATCTTTTTTCTCTGATGCTGTTCTAGGGCTGCCAAACTTTGCTAACAAAAAAGATGAAACTGAGGCAACTTCACCCACTACAGATCTATGTTAATTAACCCCAGCTGTTTGACAGCCCTCCTCTGCTATCTCTACCCTTTTTGGTTCCCTATCTTGTTCCTCCTGGCACCTGTTCCAAGTCTTTTCTTCTCCCTTCTTTCCTCCAGTCTTCCCAACCTCTTCTATTTACAATAGATGGTCTAAACTCCTACTCACTAGAGAGGAGTACGAGGACACTGCTTCTGATGCCTTAGTGCCTGTCCTCAATCAACATCATCACCCAATCTCTCATACTTCTCTCTAGATACATAAAAAGTACTCTTACTCCCCACTACAACTAATCCCAGGATTTGCTCCCCCAACTCCTTCAGGAATAAGTACCAGTAATAAGCTCTCTGGGCAATATGTTTCAATTAACATTTTATATACCTAAGTAGCTAGATGGCAAGGTGAATAAAAAACTGAACCTGGACCTCAGGAAGACCTGAGTTCAAAATCCAGCCTCAGACATTTCTTAGCTGTGTACCTCTGGGCAAGTCACTTGGATTCTGCCTTCAGTTTCCTCACCTGGAAAATGTTGTTCAGTCATTTCAGTTGTGTCTGACAATTAGTGACCCCATTTGAAATAATTTTCTTGGCAAAGGTACTGGAGTGGTTTGCCATTTCCTTCTCCAACTCATTTTACAGATGAGAAAACTGATGATCCCTCCTCTCAGGGAGTAGGCAGATGCCAGCAGGAAAATAAGAAATAAGAGAACACACTGAACTGAAAAGCAAACCTGATAGAGTTATTGAAACTTGGAAAGGGGTAGAAAGAAAGTGTGGGAATGAAAAGGATTAATCATGGGGCCCAGGTCAAGGAGAAAGGGCTTAGATTGGTGTGTCCTAAATTAGGAAACATGGGAGCAGAGGGCCAAACTGGGTTTGAGCTGAGTGGGTGGTCAAATATGTAACATTAAGTTTAACCAGAAATTGGCCACATTATTATTCATTCAACTCAGAAAACAAACAAACACACTTCTCTTTGGATTCCAAATCCCTTCTTTATACTTTCATTTGCCTTTATAATTTGTTTTAGTATAACTGAATGCCATATATAATGAACGTGGCCTTAGATACTTACTAGCTATGTAACCCTGGACAAGTCACCTGACCCTGTTTGCCTCAGTTTCCTCATCTGTAAAATGAGCTGTAGAAGGAAATGCCAAGAAAACTCCAAATAGGGTCATGAAGAGTAGGACATGACTGGAAACAAGTGCACAACAAAAAACAGCACAAAGTCATTTGGATTTGGAGTCTGAGGACCTCATTTCAGATCTGACTTTGCTGACTACTATACTACTTGGGTGACCTTGGGTAAGTCCCCAGATCTCATTTTCTTCTTCCTTAAAAAGAGAAAGTTGGACTAGTAATCTCTAAGGTCACATTCAGCTCTAAGTCAATGATTCTATTGATTCAGTTGGCATATCACTTATTGGAGTGGTCATGAAACATGTGTTGAAGTCATTATAATGGTCCTGAATGGTAAAACCAAGCACTGAACTGGTCCAAAGTGAATCACAAGGAGCGGTGGGAAGAGTTAGACTAGCAGGGGTGGGGAACCTGCATCCTCAAGGCCACTTCTGCCCGCCATGTCCTCAAGGGGGGAATGTTCTCCACCCCTGTTAGAGAAACAGCATCATAAGATCATATGGCCTAAATTGACAATTCAGGGTCCATACTAGACACAGCATCAAAACATGAGGCCTAGCAGAATGCTTCAAGTTCAGCCTGGGATTTTCAGGCCACAATTCACAAAACATTCCCACAGGATATCCCCCTCTCCCTTCACCAACAAGATACCCATTTACTCTCTAACAATATTTACAGCAGTGAGCTAACGGGTTTGCCAATAAGAAATAAATGTTTCTGGAACAGAAGTGATATGACCAGATGAAGAAGAAAAGAAAAAGGAAGAAACACTCAATATCTCTACAGCACAAGAAAGTGCAGGATGCCAGTGGTATTTCTTCATTTTGCAGCAATAAATATGTGTTATGCGCATGTGTGTTTATATTTTAAAACTGCAATATATATCATTATCGTTGTCTAGAGAGAGATATGATAGGAAGATAGGATAGAATAATAGATAGGACAAAAGAATAGCTGGATGGATGGATAGATAGATGGATTGATAGATGGATAGATGGATGGATGGATAGATGGATACATGGATGAATGGATGGATGATGGATAATGGATGGATAGATGGATAGATAAATAGATAGATGGCTGACCAACTGGATGGATAGATAGGTGACAGACATATGATAGATATGAAAAGTAGAGTTTTTTCTTCTTATTTTTTATTTGCCCAAGAATGATGGTTTTGAGGTTTGCTTTTTGCTTTAGGGATCTGGGTTTTGTGACTTTTCTGTGGGCCCAGCTTTAGTTAAGCGTCTAGGTTCCTGAAGCTTGTACTAGGATGACCCGACCCAACATCTCTTCTTTCAGTGGTTTTTCTAAATGGCGCTGACAAAAATGCCCTGTGTTGCTGAAGCTTTATTGAAACAAGGAGAGCATCTCCATTATTCAGTTGATGCCCAAGAGGGCTGTTGGTCACCAGGGAGATGTCTTGCAATATATATCTTAGTTTAAAACATCCTTTCTGCTTTTGCATGCTGTAGCTACCACTTGGTTATCTCAGATGCCTTCTTATCCTGGCATAATTAGACTCTTCGGAAAAGGGAGGATCATCTTATCTGTGTTACTACTTGTTTTACATGGCATAGTGAACAGAGGAGCACCAGAATTGGATTCAGGAAGATTTGAATTCAAATCCAGCCTCTGACACTATCTGGGTGACCCTGAACTTAACCTCTGCCTGCCTTAGTTCCCTCAACTGTAAAATGAGGACAAATAGGATTTATTTCCCAGGAATATTGTGAAAATTAAATATTTGTAAAGCACTTAGAACAGTGCCACATAGTGAAAGCTGTATAAATGTTAGCTATTATTACTCTTATGACAAGTAAGATAATGATGGAGCCCCATTCATAGCTTTTTTCTGGAGCACCCTAACCCTAGAGGTTCCTCATTCACGATTTCATCAAGAATATCCTAGATGTTCAGTGTTTGTGCCCATGGTCTTCTGGCACAGATGAGTCAGAACAGGCTAAGGGCCCTGGCATGAGATCACAGGAACATTCAATTCAGGAAGGGCAAGTAAATGCCTCAAAACTGCTGAAGCTTTTGGGAGACAGGTTGAGTCAGACAAATTACCATCTTCTTGAAACTCCTGGTCTTGTTTCCTATCTTTGGTAAAGAACTCTCAGTCTGAGCTACCCTTCCCTTGTGCCTGAGTACTTCAAAGGAACCCCACCCTTACCCCAGTCCTCCTGGGGACTTACTGGAGTGACATGACCTTTTGATTTATGCTTGCTTGGATCCCAACTCAGGACTCAGGGCTTCTTTCTGATCGATGATTCCCACCATCCACCAGCACCCAGTGCCCCTTTTAAAAACTTTTAAAATCTTTTAGATAAGATGAAAGTCTTCCTTTCACAGACTGGCTGCACTGGAGTCACTCCTTCCAAAACAGTCTGTCCCCTAACGATGGAAGCCATACCATTCAGCCAACATCAACAAAACCCATGGGGGCCAGCATGATAAAGTGGAATGAGTAAGAAATTTGTAGTCAAAAGACTAGGGTGCAATTGCTGCATCTGATACTACACATGTAATTTTGGGTAAGAAATTTAAACTCCCTCTTCCTCCATTTCTTACCTGTGAAATGAGAAGATAGATGCTTTTAGAATCCCTCTCAGATGTAATAATAGGATCTAAGAGGCACTAAGTGTTGTATCCCTACCCTCCATATGGAGAATCAATCAGGTATCCCAAACAAAAGCTTACTACCCTGTAAGCTCACCAAGTATTAGGAAATTCCTTCAATCAAGCCTCCACACTGATTTTGGGGCATCTATGTGGGCCAAGTGGATAGAGTGCCAGACCTGGAGTCAGGAAGACTCATCTCCCTGAATTCAAATTCAGCCTCAGATACTTCCTAGCTACATGATGTTGGACAAGTCATTCTGTTTGCCTCAGTTTCCTCATCTGTAAAATGAGCTAAAAGAGAAAATGGCAAACACCTCCAGTACCTTTGCCAAGAAAAACCCAAATATGTCACAAAGAATCAGACATGACTGAAAAATGACTGACTTGGACATTTCCATACATACCAGTTTCTGGTCCTTTAAGCCAACTGAGGGGACCTAATGAAGGTAGAGTTACCGGTCATCCTTCCATCCCCAGAAGGTGGCACCAGAGACCATGGAGCTGTGGAAACAATTGGCACATCTCTGAGGAACTGGCAGTGCTCCCAGGTGCCTTGTCTCCTCTGTGGGAAGTAAATTGTTGCCTCAGGCAGCATTTGAAGTCTGCAAATATGGCCCCAGACAGCCCCTGGAGTCCCAGATTACTTTGACAGGCAAGGAGCAAGGCCTTTCCAAAGTGGCTTATCTCCATGATATTCTCGCCTTTTCCCAAAGTCCTGCCCAACATGCCAGATTGGTTCAAGCCAATTCTCCCAAGTCTATGACAACAACAAGCTCAATAGGGAATGAGGAAGACCTGAGTTTGAATCCTGATTCAGATTCTTACTATCTAAATGATTGTGAACTAGTGTGTTAATCCCTCCGTGCCTATTCCATGTCTAAAATGAGGAAACTGGACTTTGTGGGCTCTAAAATTTCTTCTAAATCTAACTCTATGGTCCTCAGATCTAAGCAACACGAAATCATTAAGCACCTACAGCATTCCAGCTACTGTGCTAAGTGTAATGGGTACAAAAACAAAAGTATAAATAGACTATGCCCTCAAGGAGTTCATATTATCTATCTATCTATCTATCTATCTATCTATCTATCTATCTGTCTGTCTGTCTGTCTGTCTGTCTGTCTGCTTCTCTGTCTAGGTATAGATGTATGTAGAATATATGTATGTGTGTGTATGTGTTGTGTGTGTGTGTGTGTGTGTGTGTGTGTGTGTATACTATTACTTTACCCCAAAGTTTTGCACCCCAATGGCACCTCTCAACCATCTTCAGAAGTGTTCAAAGCCTTTCTGGTGGCCACTACAGGAATGGCCCCGGTAGTTCTTTCCATAACTGATTAGACCCCTGGAAACTCCTAATAAAGAACACTTCTTTGTTGTTGTCGTTGTTTGTCCTTCCTTCTCAAAGAGGATCAGTGACAACAGGAGGTGATGTCTAGACTGGGAAGTAAATTGGATTTAAATGAGGCAGGGCTGTGCAAAGTCATCAGCCTCATTCTCTCTTCCAGAGTCATCTGAGTCCAATGGCTAGACACTGGAGATGGCCCCAGATGCAGGGGGAGACCTTGACCTTTTTAAGCTAAGGTCTTTTCCAGTTCTCAATTTCTCTGAGACAACACCCAGTCAGTAATTCAGTGATTTAAGGTAAGAAAAGAGGCAAAAGATGATTTATTTTGCCTGCTAAAAAAATCAATCAATCAGTCTGGGAGGGGAAGATCCCTAAGGTTTCTAGGCAGAACAGAAATAATTGCTATTAACGCTCATTCTGAGACATTAAAACTTCAAAAATGAGCAAGCAAGACTTGGACTAGGACTTATTATTGGCCAATCCGTGAGAGCCAGAGTGATTTGTGTGTAAGGCATAGTCTAGTGGCTCCATTTGAACCCAATCAACCACTATCTGGCAAGGTTTAGGCTGGAAGGATTGCCTTGAGTTCAACTGTGTGTCATGCAAGATTTAAACACACCTCCTTGATTTTGAAGTTTCTAGCCACTTTCCCCATTCTGCTATTGTCTTCATATAACCAAATGTACAGAAACAGTTCATTTTAAAACCAGGTAGGTAATACGGATAGATAGAACTCTGGATCTGGAGTCAAGAAGACCTAAGTTCAAAGCTCAGCCCAGACACTTACCAGTTGTGTGATACCAGATACACTTAATCTTTGTGAACCCTGTCTGCCTCAGTTTCTTTATCTATAAAATGGGGGCGATAATAATAGCACCTAGCTCCCAGGGTTGATATAAAGATAAAATAAGCCAATCCTTGTAAAATAGTTTGCAAACCTTTAAAGGCTATATAAATGCTAGCTATTATGTTTATTAACATACCGTAGCAAAAGCCTAGATTTGGGCCAGATAAATCAGTTCCTTGGATAGACCGTTCTAAAGACTATAAACTTTTAAAAATTCACAGAATTGAATTGAACTCAGAGGTCATTTAGTTAACCCATCTGTGGACAAGTCTATTCTACAACATGCCCCAAATGGGAATCTACTCTATCCTTGAAGCCATACATTGCCTCCTGAGATAGCCCATTCTAGTTTTGGATAGTGACAATTGTTAAAAATCCTTTTAGCTTTCCAATTAGCTGAGATGCCTGTGAGGAGAGCTCTAAGCACCCATGGCACCCAGCCGAAATGGCATGATTCTGAAGCCCCATTTCCACAAAGACTGGCAAAGACGAGTTACCACATGGTTTAACCTGCCAGCCAGAAAGATCAGAAGGCAAAGGGCTTGTAAAGCAAAAGCCTGTCAAATTGCTCATGGCCTGCAGCTGGTCCTATCTGGTCCATTGTGAGGTGCTCTACTGTCTGATACTACATCAAAGCTTGAAAGAGCTTCAGGTAGACACATAAAAAAGTGCCATGGACCATTGGTATCTCTGTGGACCTGCGTTGCCAAAATAAGTCTACAGTCTCTCCAAGCAAATGTGCAGTGGCTAAAAGAATATTGTTCCAGACTGATCCCCTTCCCAAGGAAATCATCTGCACCCAAGAAGGGAGATTGCTGAAGAACTCAAGTTGGCAACCCAGCTTAAAGACCAGTCATGCTCATCAGAAATGTTTACAAGAAAGAAAAAGCTCATGTCATTACTGAAGAGGAGAAGAATTTCAAAGCATTTGCTACTCTTTGAATGTCCCAAGCCAATGTCCATCTCTTTGGAATCTGGGGAAAATGACTCAAGGAGGCTGCAGAGCAAGATGTGGAGAAGAAAAAGTGAAGAGCCTCTGAAAACTTTGAATAAAATAATACAAAATTTAAAAAAAAGAAATCCTTTTATTCTGAAGCACCTGGGATATCCCTTTTCCACATTTGGATTAGGTAGAGAAACTCCCTCAAGTTCAAGGTGCTCTGTGACTTTTGTAGAACACAGACAATCCACATTGCTAGGTAGTATAATACAACAAATCCTGACTCAGCTGTCGGATGCTATTTTACTCTCTGTGACCTTTAGACAAGTCTTTTAGCCTCTCTGGGCCTCGGTTTCCTGAGCTAGACTGGCTTTTTGGTTTATACGTCTTGGATCTTGACTGAGACCCTGTCCCTATTTCCTAGAAGAGACAGTATATATATGTATGCATATACTATTACTTTGCTATGAAGTTCTGCATCCCTATAGCACCTCTCAGACTTCTGTAGGAACATTTGAAGCTTTTTCAGGGGCCACTCCAGAAATGACTCCAACAGTTCTTTCTGTTGATTAGACTGCTGATTTCCTTGGTTTAGGTTGGTTGGTTATTGTCATTCATTTTTAAAGAGGACCAAAATTTATTTCTTCAGCTCATTTGACAGATGAGGAAACTGAGGCAAACAGGGTTAAATGACTTGCCCAGGGTTACACAGCTCATAAGCGTCTGAGGTTGGATTTTAATTCAGGACGATGAGTCTTCCTGACTCCAGCCCCTGAGTTCTATCCACTGCACCACCTTGCTGTATTAATGGAATACAAACTTATCTGTATTACAGAATACAAACAAATCTGTATTAATGGAATACAAACTTATACAAATTAATACAAGGTAAGAAATACAAATAGTAAAAGTTCTTCATACTGAAGTTTTGTGTCATGTTTCTGATACAATAACCTTTGTCTAACCTAGCAATCTTTGTTACTAAGTTATGTGATCCATGCAGTGATAAATTTCTTTCATATTAGGGCCCCTGTTGGAATGATCTTGGTATTTTTGGCTCAGTGATACTATCTGGTTCAACCACCACAAAATACTTAAACCCTATTAGCTTGAGTAGATTAGAGGAAGGTAGGATGGCAAAGTGAAAAGTACTGAATTTGAAGACCTGAGTTCAAAATATAGTTATCTTACTACCTTGGTCAAGTAATTTGACCTCCCTAGAACTTAGTTCCATCCTCTGTAAAATGATGAGGTTGAATTCAGTGATCTCCAAGGTCTCGTCTAACTCTTTCCATCTCTGTCTATTTCTTATCTTATGAAAACCAATTTGAATTAAATGAAGATCTAATCTATAGTTGATGTTTAAAGGAATGCAATTTTAACAATTTTAAAGAAAATACCAACCATGGTTAGGGGTTTGAATACATATTCTTTAATAAATAAAGAACATCTGAATTAGTATAACCATTATATTAAAAATGATACTGTCCAATGTTTTGATCATATGGATCAAAAGTTGAAAGGGATCTCAAAGTACATCTACTCCAAATGTCTCATTTTGTAGATAAGAAACTGAGGTCAAGAAAGGCTAAGTGACTTGCCTAGGTTCACACAGCCAGTTAGAATCTGAAGCAAGATTTAAACCTAGATCTTCCTGAGTCCAGATTCAGCATTCTATCGATTGCATCATGCATGAAAAATAACTTGGTTCCTTAACTAGGTTCGTATTTTAATACTTTAATGGATCATTTATTTCCTTAGTTCTTCTTCAGTAAGTCCAAATGAAAACTTTTCCACCCTTCTCATCCATATATCCTCATAGGAAATTTATCCAAATGCTATAGGATTCTTTCTCTAATTTTAGTAAATGTCAAGGTTATCAATATGGTGCTTGGAATTTCCATCTATACAAATGACCCTCCCTTCTTTTGGTCCCACATGCCCATAATATCTCTTATGCTACTTCTTAAATGTACTTTCTTTGGTTATATGCTCTAGCTACTTATATCTCTCATGAGTACCTTCTAGTCATTGGGTTATTTGTGATTCTGATCCAATCATTGTGTTCCAAGATTTGTAGTCAAAGCTTCATTAGTAGAATATTGATGTAATGTATCAGTGATGATGGAGTTGTGTGAGCAACTTGGAACCACTGAAACTTTTTTGTTTCCCAATTGTACTCCAGCCTCCCTCATATCTGGGCCACCCTCAAAGCTAGCCCAAGCTCATGGCCTTCTGTGGGTCTCAAGCCACTCAAAACCATAGCTTATAAGCCCCCACCAATGTGCATATTTTTTCCAGCTAACCCAAGGTCACATTTAATCTCAGCAAAATATTTTTATGTAACTGTCATAGCAAATAACAAAACACTTCCCTGACTACATAGGGTACTCTCACTATTTACTACATCCAAAATGAGGGGGATCATGCACACATAGAAGAGGAATGGATGGTACATACATTGAGAACATACTGACAAAGAAGAACCCATGTGGCTAACACACAAAGACATGTGGTGCCACGTTGTACACTGCCAGCAACTCCCACAAACATTTCAAAGCTGTAGATGTCCTCTGGTTATATCATTGTGGTGTCTCTGCTGCCCTCTGCTGGGCTAGAGTTCTGTATTGGTTCAATGCTCTTTGCTAAGAATTGTCCCCACTATTTTCTGTTGGCATTATGGTGGCTGTCTGGCACTCCATTATTTGTCCTCCTCAGGGAAAGCTGCTGTTCTCTGCTACCATCTGGTACAATGACTAGAAAGCCTTTCCATGACAAAGATGGACCGATGGTCTTCCAATACATAGCTGAAGGATATCAGTCACCCAACGTAGTGAGGCAACCAATGAAAGTCAACAAAAGCCCCTACAACAAGGTTAAATCTATTTTTTAAAAAAAACCACCTAACTGCTCCTCTACAGCCTCCTCAGACTCCTTCTGTTTCTCATCTGAGTTCTGACCCCAAATCCCTTCTAGTTACTACACATTAGGTCCCAGAAAATATCCCCAAGCCTCTACTTTAGCAAACTACAAAAGAGCTAGGTAAAGCTGTGGTACAGAAATTACTTTCAAGTTCACTACTCTCTCCTCCCCTTTCCTCCTACCACTATCATGTCTTTCTTGTTCCATGCAAATAATAGAGACTGTGCTTGGTGGAACAGAATGAAAAAGGCTACATTCTGATCAACACAAGAGGTCTTGCCTCTTTACTCTAGATTCTGGGTCCAATTCATTTTCTATCTACACAAGTTGTATAAGACACCGATATTGATAGACAAACTCATTGGGCTGCCTATCCTACAAAACAGCTTCAGTAATGTGCTTCTCATCTACTGGTGTTTCCAAGAGGTATGATTATACCATGAATTATATTTCAGGAGACTTTGCAGTATTCTGTGGCTTATAACAATTTTCTATGAATAGAAGCATTTGAGAACTTCATTGTCAATAGGGTACTTTCTTTTGGATAGAAAAGTTTATATGTTGCACAGGATATCTTCCATGATACTGGGAAACACTTGAGGTGAGCATATGTGCCTCTGCTTTGTACTTTATTTGAAATCAAACTTAGCAGATCATAAAACAAAATTGTCTTTATACTTGTATCCCTTATAGAGCTTTATATAATTTTACACTTTGGGGAGAAGCCATGTTTATGGAAAGCCTTCAAGATTTTGTTTTATTTTATAAGATCAAATATAAGAGACATAGAAGCATCTTACATTCTTCATATCTCTAAGTTTTGTTATTGTAGAAGTGTGTTCTGCCATAAGATCTATCTGCTATATAAAAATCATCTGCAAAAGTCTGTTTGTCTTCATATTTTCATCAAGGATATCCTCAATGTATTTGTAGACTGATAGGTTAAAGATCCCTATATAGAGGTGAAAAAACAGGTGTGGGATATCTTCTTGATAACCCTTTTGGGTAGAACCACTGCCTGTGATTTTTTTCATTCAGTTGTAATCTTCTCCCCTTGGACATAGTTTGAAAAATTGTTCCTTAAATGATACTTTGTGGCAACTGGCCACTTAATCACTTCAACGTCCCAAGTGCTGCTTTCCACTTTCTCCTTTAGTGTATCAAGTACAGAGATGATGGAGTCTCAACGTGATGGTTCCATTTGTCATAAAATAGATCTCTTTAAAAGTGCTATCAGATAAGTTCTGTTTTGCATATATTTTTCATCTTTCTTCCACTTCCAGTGTTCTAAGAATTATCTGATTCAGCCAAATCTCTGGCCAAAATCTCTGCAGGTTCATTTCCTCCCTGTTTTTTTTCACTGCTTTATAAAGATTTACTTAAAATAATCTACCCCTCCTCCACTAAAATGTTTTGTAAATGAGCTTGTACTTCAACTAGTGTTGCCCTTTTCTTGCCAAGTGTTTTCATTTGGCAAAGAGATTAAGTATTTATTTGGATGAGGCAATTTCTGGTTCCTTTTAGCCTCCAATAGTAAGAGTAATACTTACAGAAGGTCTGGAAACTTTATGGTCCCTCTCCTTTTCTGTCACTGTAGAAGTGGGAGGGAGATATACTTGACTAAGGGCTATTTTTAATTCTATCCATTTATTAATTATCATGAGCAATAAAAAGTCACCACTTACTAGGCAACCTGTTGATGATGAAATATTTTTCTTCACTGCTTGCTTTCTTTGTTAATAATTTTAATGGCAGTGTGAAAAAGTGTGAGAGAATTAAATTTATTTCCCCAATTAAGAAAAGAAGAACATCTGGTATTAATGACAAGTTTGCATCCTGGCATCACTTTGATAAAAAGAAGAGCAGTAGAAAATAGGTAACACATTTGCTAAAATCTTAAATGATTAATTTGCTTAACAAGTCCTTTTTGGGATAAACCATAACTTTAGAGTTGAATGAACCTTAGCGATCATCTACTCCAACCTTCTCATTTTACAGATGGGGTTACAGAGAGGTTAAATAACTTTTATAGAATCAGAGGGTTTAATAATGTGAAGAGGGGAAGGAGGCAGAGACCAAGTCTTTATTTTGGGAGCTCCATTGAAAAAGTATGTCATATCTCTGTTCTTGATATACCCCTTCCTCCTTTGGCAGCTAGGTGGTGCAGTGGATAGAGCACCAGTGCAGGAGTCTGGAGGACCTGAGTTCAAATATCACCTCAGACACTTGACACTCATTAGCTGTGTGACCTTGGGCAAGTCACTTAACCCCAACTGCCTCATCCTGGGTCATCTCCAGTCATCCTGATAAGTATCTGGTCACTGGATTCAGATGACTCTGGAGAAGTGAGGCTGGTGACCTGCACAGCCCTCTCTCATTCAAAACAAAGTGTAAGTCATGTCATTATTTCTCTGATGGTATGGTCTTCTTAAGGATGAACACACACACCTCCTCCTCCCACTTGGCACTGTTACCCTCCCCTTTATAAAAACTCTTAATACCTGAATTCTTCCATGCTAGAATTTCCTGTGCTGAAAATCTCTCTAATATAGAAACTGTTGCTAGGACTTGCAGGGCTGGGTTGTTATTCATCCCTCCATACTGTGTACCAAGATATGTGCCAGGTTCATTGCTAAGGAAGCCTTAGTTGTCAATAACAAGAAGTCAGATCCCCAGTTGTCATATTCATTGGCTCATCATCCCTGCAGTGGATACTTCTATCCAGATAATTCTATTATTACCTCTAATCTAGAATTTCTCAAAATGTGTGGTGGTGGTGGTGGCATAAAAAAAGAATGAAAATGTAAAAATATGAAATTATTCCTATGCAGAAAAGGAAATATCAAGCACAGAATTATAACATACATTACAGAATGGTTTCAACAGCATCTAGTAGTTTATTACATTTGCAGTCATTGAGAAGCTAGTATTCAAGCCTCTTTGGCAAATGAGGCAGGTTTTCATCTTTTGCAGGGTTGCTAATTAGCCATCTTACATTTTACCCTCATTGAGTCTGATCAAACACTGAACAATCTCTTCCTTCCAGTGGCTTGTTATTCTCTGATGCTGATTTTTCACTCTCATCAGTTTTCTTTTTAATGCTGTTTCAACTTCTTGCCACCGCAACTGGCACCATTGACTGCTGTCCCTGTTTCCCCGGGGACACTGTTGAAAATTGCTAGTGGAGGACGCTGCTGTAACTACAAGCCTCTAGGAATTTCTCATTTTCACAAGGCACTATACCACAGGAAAGAAGTACTTGCCATCAGGTTCACCCTCCCAACTTTTTTCCTTCTCTTTATTCCCTCTCCTGACTCCCAATCCACCCAGTTTCTACCCAGGATGACCAGTGGGCAGGAAACCCTATCAATGAGATCAATATCCTCTATTTCCCTTTGCTCATTTCCCTGACACTCAGACCCCCCGCCCATCACAGTGGGGTGGTCGTCTAACTGCACTATGTTTTCCTCCCTTGCTTTCCCTTGATACGTTCCCCAAATTCTAGACTATCTAGACCCCATTAGGACTGCCAGTCAGGAAGAGTGACATGATTACTCACAGTGCTTTGATAAGATGAGTATCACCAACTTTAAGCCTTTCCATGAGATGGAAGTCTTTATTATCTACCCTGCCACTGTGTACTAAGGTTTTCTAAGCCTTACCATCTATTCTAAATATTTTTGATAACTTTATTTCATTATAATTGGTTTACTTTGTTATCCTATGGATTTTATTTTATGCTTTCAAAAACATTCTTCTGAGAAGGGATCCATAGGCTTCACTAGACTGCCAAAGAGGTCTATGATACAAAAAAAGTTAAGTACTCTAATTCTTTACCATATAGACCTCCATGTACTATAACACAAGCTACTAAAAAGTCCTATGGTGCCCCAACCTTTGCCACAGTTGTACCCTCAAGACTTTGGGGCCTTTCCATCCACCTAGAAGCTGAACTAAAATGTTGTTTCCCCCAATTAGAGTGTGAGTTTCTAGAAAGCAAAGACTGTCTTACTTTTTCTGTTTGTATCTCTAGTGCTTAGCATAGTACTTAGTACATAATAACTATCTGATAAGCATTTTTTTTCATTCATTCAAATGAACAAAGAGAAGAACACACAAAAAGGAAGTAATTCAATGTTTGGGATCAACTCCCTTAAGCAGCATGTGACATCCTTGTCATGGTTTGAGGACAGAATCCCTATCGCCCATGTGACTAGCTCAGAGTATGTATACGTTGAATTCAGAAGGACAAGAGATGACCAAGGAATGGGTAGCCCCTTTAATATATCCATGAAGTTCAGGCTCAGTGGCCAGTCATGGGGACTCAATCCAGCAATGATGGTTTACTGGAACTTCTAACCCTAAACATCGATTTGATTACTAGGAGGTTACTGAAACCCCTGCTATACTCCTATACTAGGAATCTTCCAGTAATCTCTCAGGTAGCCCTGCCTATAACATAAAAGATGGAAAACTAATCAGATTATCTGAAGGAAACATTGCCCCTGCCCACAAACCTTTGGTTCTTCACTGCATCAGATGAATCCAAGTGTCCTATCTTGAATCAGGAGGTTTAAAGGGAGCTTGGCATAGTCTGGGAGTATCAAGTCCAGAGGGCAACCTCTCACATGATTATTGACACCATTCCTCTGCCTTTGGTGATCCAGCAGTTATTTGACCTGAGGCTCAGTAACTTCTTTTTTTTAAATAAATTAATTTGTTTTCAGTTTTCTACAATAACTTTCATATATCTTAGATTTTTTCCCCTCCCTCCCACTCCTTCTCCCCTCTCTCCACCCTCCCTCCCCAAGACAGCATGCAATCTTATATAGGTTCTACATTGTTTTTCGTCTTAGTCATGTTGCATAGAAGAATTAAGATAAATAGGAGAAACCATAAACAAAACAAAACACAAGAGAAAATGTTCTCCTGCATTCTGCAATCCAATTCCATAGTTCTTTCTGTGGATGTGGAAAGCATTTTGCCTCAAGAATCCATTGGGAAATATTTTAGGTCCTTGCATTGCTGTGAAGGGCTAAGTCTACCAGAAAAAAGCCTCACAGACTGTGGTTGTTGCTGTGCACAAAGTTCTCCTGGTTCTGCTCTTTTAACTTAGCATCATTCCATATAAGTCCTTCCGGGCCTCTCTGAAGTCTTCCTGTTCATCATTTCTTATAGCACAATAGTATTCCATTACATTCATATACCACATCTTTTTCACCCATTCCTTAATTGATGGGCATCTCCTTGATTTCCAGTTCTTGGCCACCACAAAGAGAGCTGCTATAAATATTTTTGTACCTGTGGTACCCTTTCCCATTTTTATGATCTCTTGGGGCTACGGTCCTCGAAGCGGTATTGCTGGGTCAAAGGGTATACACATTTTTGTAGCCCTTTGGGCATAGTTCAAATTACTCTCTAGAATGATTGGATCAGCTCACAGCTCCACCAACAATGGATTAGTGTTAAAATTCTCCCACATCTTCTTCAACATGTATTATCTTCTTGTTTTGGCATGTTAGCCAATCTGATAGGTGTGATGTGGTACCTCAGAGTTGTTGTGATTTGCATCAATAGTGATTTAGAGCATTTTTCCATATGACTATAGATAGCTTTAATTTCTTCCTCTGAAAACTGCCTGTTCAAATACTTTGGTCATTTATCAAGGGGAATAACTTGTATTCTTATACATTTGACTCAGTTCTCTATATATTTTAGAAATGAGGCCTTTATCACAGACACTAGTTTCAAAAATTCTTTCCCAGTTTTCTGCTTCCCTCCTAATCTTGGTTGCATGGGATTTTTTTGTGCAAAATCTTTTCAATTTAATGTAATCAAAATTATTCATTTTGTACTTCATAATGTTCTTTATCTTTTGTTTGGTCATAAATTTCTCCATTCTCCATAATTCTGAAAAATACACTATTCCTTGCTCCCCTAATTTGGTTATAATATCAGTCTTTTTTTTTTTACCTAGATCTTTTTTTATACCTAGATCATGTATCTATTTGGAATTTATTCTTGTGTATGTTGTCAGACATTGGTCTATGCCCAGTTTCCACCATACTGTTATCCAGTTTTCCCAGCAATTTTTGTCAAACAGTAAGTTCTTATCCCAGAAGCTGGGGTCCTTGGGTTTATCAAACAGTAGATTGCTATATTCATTGACTACTATGGCTTGAGTACCTGACCTATTCCACTGGTCTACCACTGTATTTATTAACCAGTGGTTTTTATGATTGCTGCTTTATAATACAATTTGAGATCTGGTAGGACTGGGCCACCTTGCCTAGCATTTCTTTTCATTAGTTCCCTTGATATTCTAGGCTTTTTGTTCTTCCAGATGAATTTTGATATTATTTTTTCTAGCTCTAGAAAATAATTATCTGGTAGTTTGATTGGTATGGCACTGAATAAGTAAATTAATTTAGGTAGAGTTGTCATTTTTATTATATTAGCTTGGCCTATCCACAAGCAATTGATGTTTTTCCATATACTTAGATCTGACTTTATTTGTGTGAAAAGTGTTTTGTAGTTGGGTTCATATAGTCCCTGCATTTGTTTTGGCAGGTAGACTCTCAGATATTTTGTAGTATCTGTCTTAGATTTAAATGGGATTTCTCTTTCTATCTCTTGCTGCTGGGCTTTGTTAGTAATATGCAGAAATGCAGATGATTCATGTCAGTTTATTTATCATACAACTTTGCCAGAGTTGTTTATTATTTCAAGAAGTTTTTTACTGGATTCTCTAGAATTCTCTAAGGATATCATCATATCATCTGCAAAGAGTGATAACTTAGTTTCTTCTTTGCCTATTCTAATTCCTTCAATTTCTTTTTCTTCTCTTATCACTAAAGCTAACATTTCTAGTACCATATTGAATATGGTGATCATGGACATCTTTGTTTCATCCCCACTTTATCTTTATCTCTTGTTTGGTCATAAATAAATGACCCCAGCTTCTGCACCCATTCATTCAAGTCTTCCCAGGTTACTCTGAAACTATTCATTTTATGTTTAGCCATTGCCCTGAGGTCAACTGCTTTTAGAATAGATTGGCCTATCTGCCTTTTCTGTGAAACCTCCAAAAAGCAGTTGCCATAGCCTGGGACAAGGAGTTTTAATTAATACAAATTTATTCTGTTCTCAATTTCATAAAAGGCTTACCTCTCATTCTAAATGTCACCATCTACATTTGAGACAGTAATTCTTAAGTTTTTGAGCACTCTCTAACTAGGCAAGCCAATGGCTTTTTTTCTCACACTCTTTTACCCTCTCTGATTCAGAGCCTTTCATTTGGAGCGAATCCTGGATAGGTAACCCCTTAACAAATATCTATCAAACCTTTGTGAATGTCAGCTCTGTTACAACTCTTCTGAATCTCCAAGGGAAAATGTACATCAATCTTTCATTGTTCTTGTTTGCCTTTGCACAGTCTTTAAAAGGGAGCACTTTATACCATTTAGACGCTGCAAACCATGGGATCCACGCCAGCCGTTATCAGGGAGGACTGCTGCAACACAGCTCACAATAGGTAGGCTCCTTTATCACCAAGAAATGGCAGTGGAGATGCCTGTAGCCTGAAAGTTGAGTGGTAATTGGGAGTGGGAGGGCAGGAACAGCAGCAATTAGTCTTTGCCTTAAATAAAAGAACAAGTAACTTCCTCATATAATATTTATTTATTAGGTTTCTAAAGATATGACCATTGTAAAATTTCTGGGCATAAGAACAAAACTTTAAAACCACAACAAAACAAATTGATATCAAAACAAATTTGCCCTTCTCAGTTCAATGCAAACACAAACATTCAGGTAGAATGATTAGCCTTTGAAGGCTAAGGAATTCTGATATGAACTAACTGGAGAAATCAATTTGAGAGTCAAGGAAAGAACATCTTCAGAGGTATCAACTTGACCATCACACTTTGACCCCTCCACATTTACCATGGGAATGGAAGCAGCAGCACACTGAAAACTAAATAGTGTCTTAGACATTATAATAGAGAATGTGATTAATGTGAAATCTAATGTGAAATCTAAAAATCTTGGTTCTTGGTTAAAAAGGCAAACATTTTTCCAATAAATACACATTTAAAAATATTGATTGCATTCTCAGAGTATTTGTCACAGACTAAGATTTAGAGGTAAAAGTGACCTTAGAAATGTCTAGTCTAACCCCTTCATTTTACAAATGAGGAAATTGAGTCCCAAAGGATCATGTAAGGCCACATAGGTACTTATTACCAGAACTAATATTACTAAAACCCAGATCCTCAGACTTCAAATCCAATATCCATTCCACTAAACTGTTCTGCTTTCTCTATACAAAAGAATAATTCATTTTGCTGATGTTATTTTTATGGCACTCATAATTCACCCACAAAATGTTAAAAGAGTCAAAGTACACTGGGAGGATCCTATGTGTAGGATTTATGGGAGGACATAGACAAGGAGGGAGGCATGGATGAGTTTATGGTCTCTGCTGATGGAAAAAGAACCACTTTGAAGAGTCATAAATCAATCCATTGAAGAATATTCACAAAAGTTCACATTACTAAAAAACCTAATGGTTTTGTTGTCCCAGAAGTAAGTGACTGATTACGGATGAATAGGGATTTAAAATAAGTTAGAAGGAAGAAAAGAAGAAAGGAAAGAAATAAGCGTTTATTAAATACCTACTATGTCCCAGTCACTGCACTAAACACTTTACCAATACTATCTTATTTCATCCTTACAACAACCCTAGGAAGTAGTGCTATTATTATCTTCATTTTACAGTTGAGGAAATTGAGGCAGACAAAGGCCAAGTGACTTGGCCAGGGTCACACAGCTGGTAAACAACTAAGGTCTGATCTGATCTCAAACCTTCCTCACTCCAGACCCAGCACTCTGTTGACTGCACCAGAGATAATAGATAGATAGAACATGGCTAACATGATAGGTCACACACAACTGAACTCTCTAGATCACAAATGAGGCACGTTCTCTTTGTGATATTTCATGAAGTCGTAGTTGAACTTTGAATTTGAAACAAGTGGCTAGAGGCAGTAGGAGTGTAGTAGCCAGAATGTTGAGCCTGCAATCAGGTAGATTTGAGTTCAAACCTGGTTTTAAACATTTATTAGCTGTGTGATGCTAGGAAAGTCATTTAACTGATTTGCCTCAATTTCCTGATATGTAAAATGGAAATAATAATAGCACTTATCTCCCAAGATAAAATGAGAAAATATTTATAAATTGCTTTGTAAACTTTAAAGTGCTATATAAATGTGACCTACTATTAAAGTCAGATCTTAATCATCGACTGGTCAAAGGTCTGTCTTTATTCCTGTAGTGTTTTGTGGTTGCGTTCATGAAATTCCCATGTGTACCTTAGTAGATTAACTCAAGTATTTTATAATTATGTAGTTAACTGGAATATTCTATCTTCCTGCTGGGTTTTGTTGGTAATATATAGAAATGATGATTTATGTGATTTTTTTATATTCTTTCACTTTGTTAAATTCATTAATTGTTTCAATTAATTTTAGTTGACCCTTTCGTGTTCTCGTTTACTGTTCATCATATTATCTGCAAAAAGGAATAGCTGTGTTTCCTCTTTGCCTATGTTTATCTCCTTGATTTCCATTTCTTATCTTTTTGCCATAACTACCATTTTTATGGGCTAGTCAACACAAAAGTGAAAGTGAATGCCAGATTCAAATAAAGACCATAGAATCATAGATTGGGAGCTAAAAGGAACCTTGGAAGTAAATCATCTAGTCCAGTACCTTCATTTTACTGATGAGGAGACTGGAGACTAGGGAAGTTAAGTGACTTGTCCAAAGTCACACAACTAGTAAATATCAGAGTCAAAATTCAAACCCAAATCCATAGACATCAAATTGAGTGTTGTTGTTCCTGTTTTCCACAGCAGATAACTCCTGGAGAGGACAGTGGATGGTTAGTGTGGACCATGAATCTTCTCAGCAAGTCTCCATAGCTACTCATATGGTAGTAGTGGACTACATGTCTTGTTTATCTTTCCTACTTTAAGTAGCTTCTGCCTCTTTCTTAAAGATACCCAGAACCAGGCCATCTTGGAGGGGTTAAGACAATGATTAAACCTTCAACCAGAGTCCCAAGGTTTAGATGACCTTTTCTATCCTTTGAGAATTTCTCCATCACATGAGCCTCTGTGGAAGAATCCAACAGTGTTACGTTTTATTTTGTTTCTGCCTCACCTCCGAAGGGTATAAAACCCAAAGGGAAATTGAAGTTATGGGAGCAAAGAAGTCATTGTCCTGAGTGCCACAGTCCATATCAATAGACTGTCATGAACCCTAGAATTGGGAAATTAGCATTCAGGCTGAACACACGGCTTATGTGACTGCCAATTCATGGCCTTCAGTGACTACACTATGAATTATCCTTCCAGTTTCCACCTTGTTCTTATGTACTCTTGCAATAATGTTTTGTGACCACATATCTTTCACTGAGTCACTTTCTGCACCTTGAAATTCAAACCAGAGCTCCAATCAGCTAGTCCAACAGCCTGGGATAACTATGAAATCTATAAGTCAGTTTACTTTCTCCTGAGCTCTGGGTCTGCATTTCAATTTTCTTGTTAGACCTCTCTAGCTGGGTATCTTATTAGCACCTCAAACTCAACGTGACTAAGACTGATCTTATCAGTTTGGCGCCACAAATATTCTTCCAACTTTACAATTTCTATTGATTATATGATCATACTTTCAATTCAGCATTTATTTATCATTTGCTTTACACCCTACCCCCAGATCCACCCCGCCATGTGCTCTATAATACACTGATGCTAGCTGGCTTCCTTGCTATTCCTCTCATAATATTCTCCATCTCCAGATGTGGGACAGTTGGAACACTAATTTGTGGTTGGTGGAGCTGTGAGCTGATCCAACCATTCCGGAGGGCAATTTGGAACTATGCCCAAAGGGCTATAAAAATGTACATACCCATTTACCCAGCGATATCACTTCTAGGGCAATTTGGAACTATGCCCAAAGGGCTATAAAAATGTACATACCCATTGACCCAGTGATATCACTTCAAATACATCATAAACATGGGAAAAGGACCCACATGTACAAAAATATTTATCGCAGCTCTTTTTGTGGTGGCCAAGAACTGGAAATTGAGGGATTGCCCACCAATTGAGGAATGGATGAACAATTTGTGGTATATGAATGTAATGGAATACTATTGTGACAAACAGGCAGACTTGAGTCTGGAACGACTCATATGAACTGATGCTGAGTGAAGTGAGCAGGGCCAGGAGAACATTATACACAGTAAGAGCCACAAGTGTGCAAGGACTGTGTCTGATAGACTTAGCCATTCACAGAAATGTAAGGACCTAAAACATTTCCAAAGGACTTGACGCAAAATGCCATCCTCATCCAGAGAAAGAACTATGGAGTCAGAACACAGAATGAAGCAGACTATTTTCTCCTTTGTTATGTTATGTTTTGTTTTGTTTAGGGTTTTTTCATGGTTTCTCCCATTCCTTTTCATTCTTCTATGCAACATGATTAATGTGAAAATGTGTTTAATAAGAATATATGTGTAGGTCCCATATAAGATTGCATGCTATCTTGGGGAGGGAGGATGGAAGGAGATGGAGAAAATTTAAAACATATGGAAATGATTATTGAAAACAAAAATGAATAAATTAATTTTTCAAAAATCAAATTAATTAATTAATTAAAAAATCTCCAGGCTCTGGCATTTTCTCTGACTGTTCCCTATGACAAGAATATTCTTCCTCCTCATCTACATATTCTAGCTTCTTTCAAGTCCCAACTACAATCCTACCTTATGCAAGAAGTCTTTCCTGATGGATCCCTTTTAATATTAGTGCCTTCTCTCTATTGATCTTTGTACATCTTTATCTACTCAATTAGACCCTGAGTGCTTAGCACAGTGCTTGATACAGAGTAGGCACATAATACTTGTAGATGAGGAGGAGGAGGAGGAGGAGGATGGTGATGATGAATATAAGTTCCTTAAGAGTAAACTGAATCATTTGGCATCTTTGCACCCCTAGCACATAAAACAATTCTGTAATGTAGTGGGGCAGCTAGGCATCACAGTGGATACAGTGCCAGGCCTAGGTGGGGAAGACTACCTAAGTTCAAATCTGGTCTCAATTTCCTCATCTATAAAATAAACTAGAGAAGGAAATGGCAAACCACTCCAGTATCCTTGCCAAGAAAACTCCGAATGAGATCACAAAGAGTTGGACACAACTGAAATGACTCAACACAAAGAGAAATTATTTGGTTAAATATCTCTTCTGTGTACTATTTGTCTTTCTTTGTAACCCCAGTGCTTAACACCCTACCTGACACATAGTAAATGCTTATTGACTTGACTTTCAGAACAAGTTAGCTTACTTATCTGCAAGAGACTCCATAGACTCAAACCAGTCCAGGCACTCATTCCTTTCTAACCCTCATTGTATCCTAAGAAATTGTGTGCCAGTTATGGCAGCTGTTTTGTTGATAGGAATCTTCTCCAACTGTAGTTATATGTAGCTTTTTTTTTTATGCATAGCTGTACTAATTCAATGTCTTGTACTAATTTAATGACCATTCATTCTAAATGGGCTTCAGTGAAACAGGTATTCCTTTCTGGATATTGGTACCACTCAACTTTATGTTATCTTATCCCTCTCACACTTTATAAAAATATGTAATGATCATGAAAAATACTTCCATGATATGCAAAGTCAATTTTTAGGTATCATTCTTGAATTTATTTAAGTAATAGCTTTCTCAGCTTTTTGATCTCTAGTGTTTATCCATACTGTTCTCAGTTCTTAATTTTAGCAGTTTGGTTTATTTTTTTTTATGGATAATACCTAGGACTTCTCAGATTTTCACTGGGAATTATCCTAGTTGGGTTGTTTTTTTAAAGCATAACTCACGGCACCTAATAAAATGTGAAATGTGATCTTTTTCACTGTGATAATACCTTTATCCATCAAAACCATAATACTAAATAGCACAACTACAAAATGACCACATGTAATAATAAAAAAGGTATATTTCATTTCCAGCATGACTTAGAATCCTATAGAATTTGGGAGTAAGAAAGGATTGTTACCATCATGTAATCTAATTTCCTCGTCCTATGTGTTAAGGATTAATTGGTCCTAAAATTGTCTCTGTGGGTACCTTGTGATGGTAAGTATTCAGATTCTTCCAAAATACTGCTCAATGGTTTTTAGACTTGTGAGATTCCAAAGAAAACATAAGAATTTGAGGGAAAGCAGCTTTATTATATGAATTATCTTCTCTGGCTCACACTTCTCATTTCATTTTATTGGTAGAGAAGCCAGAGCCTTCTCTTCCTTCATAATTTGGGATTATAAAGTTTTTCTAAATGGGCCTTAATAGAACAATTGAGAATCACTACTGATAAAGTGTTTCTATAACACTTTAAGGTAGAATGGATAGGAATACAATATGGTATGAATTTCAATTAATCTGGATCATAGGAATTTAAGTTGTAAGAGATTTAAGAGCTTATCTGCTTCATTTCCCCATTGTACAGATTAGGAAACTGAGGCAGAGGGGGAGGGACTGTGACTTGCCTCCTGTCTAATGCTCTTTCTGATACTTTGTGCTGTAAATTTATGCAATTTGCTGGAGCCAATCAATATAGCCCATGCAGTCAGTGAGACCAGATTACCCTGTCTCAGGTACTGAAGACAAAACCTTCACAGCTCACTAAACCCAAACACTCACCATGGCTCTTGGTCACATCTGCACTTGTGTGGGGCCACTCAAAGTTTGCTTGGAGCTTCATAACAAATTTTCAGTAGTTAAGGTACAATACCCCTTATAACAAAAGTGTCAGGTAGATTAATATGATCTGTCTCATTGTTCAGGTAAGGAAACTACCACCAAGAGAGATCAAGTCACTCTTGGGCATGAAGTAAAATATGAGTTAATATTCGTCAGGATCCACAACCCTGGAACTTGAAACTACCACTTATCTATGCAACTATGAAAGTAGTAAGTAGTTTAGGCATGCATTCTAAACTTCCCTGAATAACTACCATGGGAATAGAGATGGGGGAAATGATCCAATGATCCTTACCTCATAAGTTCAAAGTAGGAAGAGACCTAAGAGATGACCTCTAAAATCACCTTCCCATAGTAGAGCATCATTCCTGAGATTACTCTCCCAACTCCCACTCACAGGTTGAGTCCCTCAAGGATGGCTGACTACTGTCCCCTTCAGGGTTCTAGGAGTAGCCCCAAGACACTTTAGTTTCTAGCACTCTTGCATCTATACCCATCTCAAAGGCTTCCTTCAAGGCTTATCTTAAGTACCACCTTCTACTAGCATCTAGGTGACACAGTGAATAAAGTCCTACTCTTGGAGTCAGTAAGACCCAAATTGGATTTTGACCTCAAATCTTTACTGGTTATGTGTCTGTAATGTTAATTATGTTAATGAGAATTAAAGATCTTCTCCATCTATTAATGGGCCTGCCCATTAAGTGAAATTTGATTAGGGGAGATTTGTTTTGTAGGAAGGTCCACACCTTTTGTTAATTTCTAATGAAACACTGGCTCTCAAGGGTTGTGATGCCCTCTGGCAATTTTCAGAGTAAAGGGTGTGTGTGTGTGTGTGTGTGTGTGTGTGTGTGTGTGTGTGTGTATTTATACACTCTGAGATGAGGTTTTGCTTTGGAGTTCAAATCATTGGAAGAGTGTTTCAATGATTACACCAGTTGAGATTCTGGGTTGCTGTTAAGGAGCCCCTGGCTTTGAAAACCCAGATGTTGGTGCTTCTCTCTCTGGTAATTATGTATGTATGTAGTGGTCAAATAGTTGGATCTATCTGTTGATCTGTGATGTATGTATTGCTTATGGTCAGACAGTTGGAAGCCCTGTCTGTTGGTCTTTATTTCTGTGTTTGTATTTTCTCTAAAGTTCAGGGTACTGACTTTTTCCCCTGAAATAAGTGAATGATTAAAGTGATTGTTGACCCCTCAAACTTTGCTTTCCTTTTAGAAAAGCAGATCTAAGAACCTGTACAGCAGGCTTTCCTATATATGCAGAGGTCCTTGCTGATGCAGTGTCCCCTTGGCAAGTGCCTCTGTGCTTCAGTTTCCTCATCTATAAAAAGGGGATAATAATAGCACCTGCTCCCCAGGGTTGTTATGAGAACAAAATATTTATAAAGAACTTTGCAAACCTTAAAATGCTATATAAGTGATTGTTGCTAAGAAGAAGAGGAGGAGGAGTCCCTCCACCAGCTACTATTTCCTTCAAGATATTACAATGTGTCTAACTTATATTTATTTTGTACTTAATTTTCCTGCCTGCATGGCTACATCTGTGTACGCTGTTTTCCCTTATAGAACATAAACTTCTTGAAACAAAGGATTGTTCAATTTTCCCCTTTGTGTTCTCCAGCAATGACACTGTGCCTGCCACACAATAGGCACCTGATAAATGCCTATTTATTAATAAATTGTCAATTTGTTAACAAATATCAATATGTATTAATGTTACATATTGATTTATTGATAAATGTGAATTCATTTTTTATTAATAAATGTGTAAAGAGATCATTTGGTCAAATCCTCTAATTTCACAGACAATGAAACAATACACCAGAGGGAAATGATTTTCCTAGGGTCACACAGCTCAGAATCAATAAAGCAACCAAGTTGGGTCTTTTGACTAAATCTAGTACTCTTTCCCCGGGCCTCACTTTTTTTAAAATTTTTGTCCTTCATATCTCCTAGAGGTTTTAGTTTCTCATTCTATTGTTAGCTCTTGAGCAGGCATGATTTCAATCTATAGAGCTTGCTGAAAGCCAAGAATTTATTACTGTTTTCATGTGGTAACCACCCATTAGCCTTCAAACACGTGTGCTCCTTCAGGGGTTCAGTAAACAGTGTTCTTATGGAATGACTTCCTTATTTTGTTGGTCTTTGGACTCTTATCTGCCCAACCCAGAGTGAGGGGCCAACACATTTGTATAAAACTATCTTAAATCTCACACTTGGTTTGTCCATTGGGCGTCAATTAGGTCTGGGAATCGTTGTGCACTGTTATGGAAGACTGGATGTTCCTGAGGGTGACAGTCAACTATAACTGGTTAATAATTAACAAGTAGAAAGAATATTACAATGAGAGATGGAACCATTCTAATAAAGGGCTCAGGAAATGCAACTTTAAGTCATTTACTCCCAGCCTTGGGCAATCTAAGTAAAGAATTTATCCCCACAAAAACTTTAGTAGAAAACAATGGGTAGTACTTTGCTTAGAAAACTTGGTCTAGGTGGGGGAGATTTTTGGCAGATGTCAGTAATGTCCTTCAAAGCCTGGACTTTGAACAAGGAAGGTTCAATGTAAAAACACCTGGAATTGGGAAAGGAAATCTATCAGGAAATAAGTTCTTTGGGGTTTACTGTGAGGACCGTAGTCTACCTTCAATGGCATTCCTATCCCTTGACATTAGGTTGGGAGAATTGCTAATGGGTTTTTTTCCACCTATTCACAGATACCCAAGTCTCCCAAAATAATTTGCCCTCCTTTCTATCATTCGCCTCACCCCACTTGTTGCCTCCTCCCCTACTCTCCTATGGTGTGAGATAGATTTTCATATCAAATTTAGTGAGCATGTTATTCCCTCCTGTAGCCATATGTGGAGATAGTAGCTTCACTTTTCCCCTCTTCCCTTTTCCCTTTTCTCCTCCATGGAACAAGATTTTTCTTATCTCTTTTATGAGTTATAGCCTGCTCTGTTCCATTTCTCCCTTTCTCCTCCTGGTTTTTCCTCCCTCACCCCTTAATTTTTATTTTATTTTATAGATTGTTTTGTGTGTGGATATCATCTCTTCTGTTTCAACACACCCTGCAGTCTCTGTCTGTGTGTGTGTGTGTGTGTGTGTATCTACAATCTCTTCATCTACCCAAAGACTGAGAAAAGATTCAAGAGTTGTAAATATTTTCTTTCCATGTAGTAATGTAAACAGTTCAGCTTTAGAAAGTCTTTTATGATTTTTCTTTTCTGTTTGCCTTTTCATGCTTCTCTTGATTCTTACATTATAAAGTCAAATTTTCTATACAGATCTGGCCTTTTCCTCAGTATGAATTATTGAAAGTCCTCTATATCATTGAGTGGCCATTTGTTCCCTTGAAGTATTATACTCAGATTTGCTGGGTGGGTGATTCTTGGTTTCAATCCCAGTTCCTTTAACCTCTGGAATATCCCATTCCAAGCCCTTCGATCCCTTAATATTGAAGCTGCCAGATCCTGTGTTATCCTGATTGTATTTCCACAATACTCAAATTGTTTTTTTCTAGCTGCTTGCAGTATTTTCTCCTTGATCTGGGAACTCTGAAATTTTACCACAATATTCCTAGGAGATTCTCTGTTTGGATCTCTTTCAGGAGGTGATCAGTAGATTCTTTCAACATTTATTTTGCCCTCTGGTTCTAGAATATTAGAGCAGTTTTCCTTGAAAATTTCATGGAAGATAATGTCTAGGCTCTTTTTTTGATCACAACTTTCAGATAGTCCCATAATTTTTAAATTGTTTCTCTTGGATCTCTTTTCCAGGTCAATTGTTTTTCCAGTGAGATCTTTCACATTATCTTCTATTTTTTCAAACTTTTGGTTTTGTTTACTAACTGCTTGGTTTATCTCATAGTCATTCATTTCCCTGAACTCAATTCTCTCTTTCAACAAATTATTTTGTTCAGTGAGCTTTTGAACCTTCTCCTCCATTTGGCTAATTCTGCTTTTTAAAGCCTCCTTCTCCTCATTGACTTTTTGGACCTCTTTTTCCAATTGAGTTAGCCTCTTTTTAAAGCTGTTATTTTCCTCAGCATTTTTATGGTTCTCCTTTAGTAAGCTGCTAACTCGTTTTTCAGGCTCTTCTATTGCCTGAGCCCAATTTAAGTTCCCTTTGGAGGCCCTGGAGGCAGAGGCTTGACTTCCTCTGACAGTATGCCTTGTTTTTCCTCTTCCGAAAGGATGAGGGGAGACACCTGTTCCCCGAGAAAGTAACCTTTTTTTTCCCTTTTTTGGGCATTTTCCCAGCCTTGACTTCTGAGTTTCCTTTCCACACCCACCTCACCTCCAGTTCCACCAAGCCAGCACTAGGGGCTGATTCAGATGAGCTGCTCCAAATCCTCAGGGACTTAGGTGGGGGTAGGGTGGAGGGTGGGGGGGGCAGGGCTGATATTCAGTGTGAGATTAAGATCAGCTGCTCAGGTGGAGGCAGGGCTGCCACACAGGCCTTAGTTCCCTCAGGGGTTTTCTAATGAGACCTTCAACAATGGATGTGGGCTGCTGCCTGCTTTGGATCTCCATGCGCTGCTGCCTCCATTGCTGCCACCTAAGGAGGTCTGAGTTATGGGGACACCCTGCTTCCTTCTTGGCCAGCTGAAAAAATTATCTCACTGACCTTGGGTTGAGAGATCTGCACTGCTGCTGGAGATTCTGTCCCTGAAGCCTGCTCGGATCTGCTCCTTTCAGTGCTGCATGTCCAAGGCAGGATTGGGCTGTGCTCTGCGTCCAGTGCAACAGATCTTTCCCATAGGTCTTTCAGGTCACTCTGGGCTAGAAATTTCCACCACTCCATTTTTATGTGGCTTATGCTGCTCTAGAATTTGTTGAGAGTTCTTTACAGGCATTTTATGGGCTGTGGCTTAACAGCTAGTATATGTGTGTCTTTCTCTGCCCCCTCAAGATAATTTTCAACATTCATTTTTATAAGACTTTGAGTTTCAAATTTCTTCTTCCTCCCTTCCTTCCATCCCCCTCAAGGAAGCAAGCAATCTGATATAGACTGTATATGTGAAATCATGTAAACATATATATAGACATTAGTCATGCTGTGAAAGAAGAAACAAACAAAAGGGAAAAGCCACCCCCCAAAAAGTGAAAATAGTATACTTCATGGGCATTCAGATTCCATAGTTCTTTCTCTGGATGTGGATAGCATTTTCCATTGTTGAAGTTGTGTTTGTCCTTCATTGTCAAATTGTCTTGAATCATTGTATTGCTGAGAAGAGCTAAGTCAGTCCTAGCTGATCATTGCACAGTGTTGCTGTTACTGTGTACAGTGTTCTCACTTCACTCAGCGTCAGTTCACATAAGTACAGATTTTTCTTATCTCTTTTTCTCATCATTTCTTATAGCACATTAATATTCCATTACGTTCATCTTACAGCACAATAATATTCCATTACATTCATATACCATAACTTGTTCAGCCATTCCCCAGTTGATAGATATCCCTTCAATTTCCAATTCTTTGTCACCAGAAAAAAGAGGTGCTATAAATATTTTTCTACATGTAGGGTTTTTCTCCTTTTTAATGGTCTCTTTGGGAAACAGAACTAGCAGTGATATTACTGGATCAAAGGGTATGCATAGTTTTATAGCGTTTTGGGCATAGTTCCAAATTATTCTCCAGAACAGTTGGATCAGTTCACAACTGCACCAACAATGCATTAGGATCCCAAATTTCCCATATCCACTCCAGCATTTATCATTTTCCTTTTCTGTCATAATAGCCAGTCTGCTGGAGGTGAGACAGTACCTCAGAGTTGTTATAATTTGCATATCTCTAATCAATAGTGATTTAGATCATTTTTTATATGACATTTCTTCATTTGAAAACTGCCTATTCATACTCCTTGACCATTTATCAACTGGGGAATAACTCGAACTTTTATAAATTTGGCTCAGTTTTCTATATATTTGAGAAATGAGGCCTTTGTCAGAAATACTTGCTTGTTTCCCAGTTTTCTGCTTTCCTTCTAATCTTGGTTGCATTGGTTTTGTTTGTGCAAAATCTTTTACATTTATATAATCAGATTTATCCATTTTGCATTTCATGATGTTCTCTATGTGAGATGTTGAGTTTATACCTAGTTTCTGCCATTCTTTTTTCCAGTTTTCCCAGTAGTTTTTGTCAAATACTGAGTTCTCATCCCAGAAACTGGAGTCCTATCAGATAGTAGATTACTATAATCATTTACTACTGTGTTTTGTATACTTAACCTATTCCCTCAGGGATCTTTATGTAACGTGTAGTGGCTCTTGTTTTTATTTGAATTTAACGCCACTGGCCTAGAACACTGAGAGCTTACATAACTTGTCATACAGTTTGGGTCAAAAGTGGTATCTGAACTCAGGACTTAGCCTACTGACTCCAAGGCCAGTTCTTTTCATGTAGTAAGTCTTTAATAAATGCTTGTTGAAGCAGTTCCTATTTCCTTGTGTCACCTGCTTTGAAACTGGGGTTTTCCCCCTATCACCAAGAGTTGGATTTAGGGAGATGATGTTCTGTTCTTCCATAATGATTAATTTCTAGACCCACTTCCTCACCTTGGAACAAAAGTGATTCCTTCGTATTGCTCCCCTGCCATCAGACAAGGAACACACACACACACACACACACACACACAATTCTTTGTCACCAGAAAAAAGAGGCGCTATAAATATTTTTCTACATGTAGGGCTTTTCTCCTTTTTAATGGTCTCTTTGGGAAACACACCTAGCAGTGATATTACTGGATCAAAGGGTATATACCATTGAAACTAGAACTGGATTAAACAAAGGGCAGCTATGTGGAGCTGAATACCTAACTTGGGTGACTGTATCCAGGCAGCAATCTCACCTCCCACACTCAAAATCCCAGGGCCAGCTTCCTAGCCTTAAAATTGACCCCTCATCTTTATCATGTGACTTCCCCTTACTCCAGGGTCCAGTCCTCTTTATCATTTTTTTCCTTCAATAAATGGTTAAAAAAATTCTTGTTGGATTAGGTGGCTAATTAGGAGCTAACAGAAACAGTTAGCTCCTTATACTGTATTAGTTGCTACCCTTTCACAGGTCAGATTGTACTTTCAGCAGTGCCAAAGTCATGAATGTTTTCAGGTTGTTTGAAATTCCTTAAGTTTTTCTCTTTCCTCTGAAGTAAGACTCTGCTCTTACTCTCCAATTCACATGTGCACCAACAAGTTGGGTCCCCAGAAAATGGCTGGAATGTCTCCCCCTCAATGTTCTAGGTTCTTCAGGGTTACCCCTGAAGGAAATGAGATTACTTTAATTCTATCAGCTTAAGCCCTTATTCTAGAGAGTGGAGAAACATGTTTTTCTAAATATCATTGTTAGAGATTAGCATCCTAATATCATTTAACCTGTTGATATCTCCTTGTTATCACCATAACCAACTGACATCAAGTAGCTTTTGCAAAGGGGTATTTAGTAAAAAAAAAAAAAAAAAAAAGACATATTAAGAGCCAAAGTAGAAACATATCAGAAACTGAGAATGCTTGCTTTCCCCTACACACTCCTCAGTCTTAGAGAAAGTAGCCTCAGACTTAAAGTGGTGACCACAAAGTATTTTTACCACTGAGTTCACTTCTCAATATAGCATAGCTGATAGAAAAGCTTCTCTCTTGCTTGCAGGATAGAATATCTTGGCTGCCTGGTTCATCCCTTACTAACTTTATTTAAGCAAATATTTCCTTATGGTTGGCTCCTTCCAACTCTCTCCTGATGGGCATTCCAGTGGCTCTTCTGACTTTTCAAAGCTCACAAGATCATTCCATCTCCAGTACATCTTCACCTAGAATCAAGAAAGAATAACAGGGGCAGAAAAAACATCAAGACCATGCATTCCCAGGCCACACTGAGAAGATCAGGGTATGAGACCTCATCCCCAACCTGGAGGTTTACATCATTTCTTCCCTCTATCACCACCGGGCAAGTGATAAGGCAATTTGGCCTTTTCTGTAATACACACTCAGTTCCAGCTCAGCAGCCAATTAAAAGGCTCTTCTTCACCTAGACAAGAAACAGTCACAGAATATCTGTGGATCTTCTGAATTAGGGGCAGGGTCTTTCCTTTAAGGATCCGCTCATATTTTCAGGAGTAGGCTCACCCAGCCTGTGGATTGTCAGCAAGACTATGTATACTCTAAGGAATGGGACCACTGCCCTCTTTAGGGATGTCAGCAACCAGAAACATCACTACACACCCTGTACAAATACTAACCTCTAAAATATAAAACAAACCTGTGGTGGGGTGAAATCTTTCTCCTCCCTAGTTACTTCACTAAGTCTTCCCTGACATGAATGTAGGCAACATAAGGAACGGAAAGAAAACTGATCTTAGAGTCAGGAGATATGAGTTCTAGTCATGATTCCCAACACTTACTGACTGTATGACCCTGATCAAGTCACCATTCTCAGCCTCAGTTTCCTCATATGTAAAATGGAAATTCATGGCTTTCCTCACAAAATTGTTATAAGGGAAGTGCTTTGTCAACATTGAAAGTGCAACAAAACCATGACTTCTTATTAATGCCATACTCAGAGTTGTCCCATATCAATCATTATCAGGATCATGGAATCATCTACATTATTTAATTCTTTTTTTTTATTTTGTGGAGACTGGGTCTCCCTATTTCTCCAAGGGTAGAAGTACAGTGGCCACTCCAGCTTGATCTCATCTCCAATTCACATGGGAGCTTTAACCTGCACTGTTAATAGACCTAGCATTCCTTAGTTAACCAGGTGACCCTCTGTCACCATATTGGTGGCACACTTACCCTAGATCAAAAATTCACTTTAGTCTTAACTCAACCCCAGGGCTCCAGTGAGGATCATAGAATTTGAGACTAGAAGAAATCTTAGAGATTTTTGATGAAGTCTTTCTTGGGGCATTCTGATAAATGGCTCCTACATCACATTGTTGATGTATCCAAGTTTCAGGTAACTAAGTCCTTCAGATCTTTTTCAGATGAGTCTACGTCTAGTCACACTCCTCCCTTTTGTTCTCTGCTTTGACCAACCATCCCACTCTCACCTCCTTCACCTGAGACATGGGACAGTTACTCCCAGCATCAGGTTGGGACTCCCAAGGGAATGGCCCACCCTTCTATCTCAGCATGGTTTTACTCATATGATCATCTCTGCTGTTCCGGGCCACCCTGACTCTCAGCTGAATTTTCTTCATGTGAGGTTTAGTTTCAACTCCTTATGGCTGTGTTCCAAGGTGCTGCACCATCTTCTCAGCATTGGCCCTGGTATTATTTACATTCTAGCCTATAAAACATTCTGCACATAGCTGGTCGTTCTAGCAAATACATTGTTGTTAGAAATGCTTTCTGTAAGCCAGCTGACTTAACAGTCCTCTTCCTACTTGGTTTCAGGGTGGATCCCTTACAATTTGTTCCACAGCCTGGACCATGCATAATTTATGAACATCTATTAAAAAGGGCTATCTGAGATCAATAAAGATGTAAACATCCCTGCTATTGTAAATACCTCCACAGCATTTAAAGTCTAAGACCAAGTTTCTCTTTGCACAGATTTTTTTTTTTTGCTGTTGCTTTTATCTGGATCTAAGATTTCACTGGAGCAGTTGCAAAGCAAGTTAGTTTCCTGGGGCGCAGAGAAATTAAGGGACTTGTCCTGGATCACACAGCCACTATAAGTCAAAGGTAACACTAGAACCCAGGTCTTGCTGAATCTGAGGCTAGCTCTCTATCCTCTACACCGCAATTCCATCTTCACAAAGTTAGCTGAGGGAACTGATATCTTTTTTTAACCTCAGTGGTTTCTCCTCAATCTGCCCCAAAACTTAATGAAATATAAGTCTATCCATCAGTCAAAAAGTATTTATTTGATGTTTATTATATACCAGGCACTGTGCTAAGTGCTGGGGATATAAAGAAAGATAAAAAAAAATGGTCTCTCCTTTCAAGGAGCTCCTGTTCTAATGAGGAAGATAACATATAAATTATAATGTTATAGCAATGGATAGGTTACATAAAAAGTAATCAACACAGGGAAGGCACTTGAATTAAAGGGGATCAGAATACGCTTCCTATAGGAGGTGGGATTTTGGTTGGGATTTGAAGAAAGCCAGGGAAGTCAGAAAGCAGAGGTGAAGAGAGAATATTCCAGGTATAGGGGACAGTCAGTGAAAATGTCTGGAGTCAGGAAGTGTCTTGTGCAAGGAAGAAAGGAGGTCAGTATCACTTGACCCAAGTTAGGGTGGGGGGAGAGAAGGCAGTAATATATAAGAAGACTGGAGGCAGGGTGGGGTGGGGGGAGATAGCTCATGAAGGGTTTTGAAGACCAAATAGGATTTTATATTTAATCCTGAAGGTGATAGAAAGCCATTGGAGTTGATTGAGTGGGAGGGGGAGACATGGTAAGATCTGTGGTGACATGGTCAGATGAGAAGATCATTTGCAGTTAAGTGGAGGACAGACTGGAGTGGAGAGAGTGGAGGCAGGCAGACCCACCAGCAGCTATCACAATAGTCCAGGCTTGAGATGATCAGTTCCTACACCAGAGTGATGGCAGTGTTAGAGGAGAGGAGAGAATGGGGATGTATTCAAGAGATGTTGCAAAGGTGAAATTGATAGGCTTTGGAAACAGGATTGATAATGGGCGATGAGAAGTAGTGAGGATGACTCCTAGGTTGTGAGCCTGGGGGACTGAGAGGATGGCATTTAAGGCAAGGTACACCCTTGACTAAAACTCAATGCTTTTCACTACAGAATACACAGTGCCCTAGCATAGGCTTTTGTTGTTTTTGTTAGTGTTGTCGTTGAGTTGTTTCAGTCATGACTGATTCTTCATGACCCCATTTAAGGTTTTCTTGGCAAAGATGCTGGAGTGGTTTGTCATTTCAGCTCATTTTACAGATGAAGAAACTGAGACACACAGGATTAAGTGACTTGCCCAGGGTCACACAGCTAGGAAGTATCTGGGACTGGATTTAAACTCATGAAGATGAGTCTTTCTGACTCCAGGTCTAGAACTCTATCTACCATGCCACCTAGTTGTCCTAGAGTAGGCAGAGCTCAACATATTTATGGAAAAAAGTGTATCAGTATGTTATCAAACTGGCTTGTAGATTAGGCACATTCCACACTTTATTATCAATATGTATTTATGACATTCCTGCTATACACAAGACACTATTCACTTGTTCCTTATCTAGCAAATACAGAGGGCATTGCTATATTATCTAACATCTTAGTACTACATTGGTAGTTGTTATATAAATATACAAGGCTGATTCTAAGCATTTTTGTTATTGAGGGATAGCAGAGACTAGAAACAACCAACGTTGAGTTGGAAGAGGACTCTTGAACACTTTCATTAAGAGATATAACCAGGAGCTTTGACTCAGGTGGCCAGCACATGCCAGGGCAGCATGTTCCTGTCCGGTAGTGACTGCCATCCTTGAACGTCATCTCTGGGTCCCTATTGACCCACACTGCATTATGGAAAGACCATACCTATGGTCCAAGTCCCTGTTCCTGACTTTCTGGAGTTCAAAACTTAGCCTCCTTTACTAATTAATGAGCTTCCCTCAGCATCTGGGGCTTCCTGGAAGAGCCCAGCCCCACCATGAGATCCGCTCACCTAGAGATATCCCTCCCAAAGTCCTGCCCTCCTATTGGAGAGTTCTTCCTACAGCTTGCGTCTTGCGGAAGGGCCTCTCTCTGTTGGCTGTATTCCTGACTTACAAACCATTCCCTGCATCAGGCATCTTTACCTGTCCCTCCTCCTCTGTTTTTCATCTTCCTCTCACATGCTGTTTTCCGCCCTCAGAATATAAGCTCCTTGAAGGCAGAACCATCTTTCTTTTCATTTGTATTTTATCCCCAGGGCTTGGCACAATTCCTGGCACACAATAAGGGTTTGAGAAATGCTATGTCCTTTGTTTTGTCCTTCCTTCCCTCCTAGTTGGGGTATATATGGACATACTATATCTCCCGGTGTAACTGTTCCCATAGTAGACCTGCCCCCCTCACAACCTTTGACTCAGTGGGATTCTTAGTTAACACAGAATCATACAATTGAAGGTCTGGAAAGTGCTTTAGCTACTGGTAAGTCCGACCCATGCCTGAAAGGAGGCATCACTCTAGCAAGTGATCATCCACCCTCTTCTTGCAGACTGCCACTGAAGAGGAATCTATCTGCTCTGGAAGACCATTCCACTTTGGGACATTGTTAGGGAGGTTTTCCTCACATAAAACCTAAATTTTCTGCTTGGTAACTACAGCCATTCCTCCTTGTTCTGGCCATCTGGGGACCAATGGAACAAGTTTCATGCTTCTTCCACATCATTGTCCCTCACTTGGACACAAGTTCACCCTATCCATGGGGAAACTAGGTGGCACAGTGGATAGAACACTGGAAAACATGAGTTCAAATCCAGCCTCAGACACTCACTTAACTGTTTGCCTCAGTTTCCTCATCTGAAAAACAAGTTGTAGAAAATGGCAAACCATTCCAATATTTCTGCCAAGAAAAATCCAAAAGGGGTCACAAAAGATACGACTGAAAAAAACTAAACAACAGTAATCATATCACCCATGAGTCTTTTCCTCTCCAAGCTAAACAGCCCAGGTTTTTCCACTTATTTTCATAAAGCATAGACTCAAGGCCTTTCCTGTTCTAGTTGCCTTCCTGTGGACACTGTTTATTATCAATGTTCTTCTTAAACTATGAAGTCTAGAAATGGAGCTGAAAGGGATCTCAGAGGCCATATAATCTACTCCTCTCATTTTTACAGATAAGTAAACTGAGACCAAGGGGTTTAAACTACTTGCCTAATGTTACAGAGGAGCTAAGCATCAGAGGCACGATATGAATCCGGGTTCCCAGATTCCAGAACAAAGATTCTTGTGATTGTACCAAGCAGCCTAGAAAGACATGCTCTCTGGGAGAGTCCCTAGTTTTTCAGGTGCTAAATCAAATCCAAAGAATTAAGTTCCCTACTGGACTGGTGAATTTGGTCAGATGAATGGCTGTGTGATAATCCTTCCAGACAGGGGTAGTGAGGTGACACAGTTCTTGGTTCTGATTCAGACCTCTAAGAAGTGGGCCTGGGAGATCCTGGCAACCCTGATAAACAGCGTGCCCAGCTGCAGGAATGAGGGTGACCCATGCCCCACTCCCACGAGCACTTCAGCGCTTCCTTTGCCACTGCTAACATGCCTCTGGCCCTTACCTTTTTGCCATCCCCATTCTGCCAAATCTCATTCCTTATAACACCCAGATCCCCATCCTATCCCAGCCAAAAGTAATCCCCTCCCCATGCAGCCTTACCCTGAATTTTCCTCTTAACTAATATGTATTCCAAGTTGTTTTGTGTGTGTGCATGACATTTCCTGTGCTGGATTATAAACTCCTTGAGGGCAGGAAATCTGTCACACTTATCTTTATATCTCATTATTTTTTTATCTCCTTATCTAGAAATGTGCTGTACTCGAGTAAGCAGGAAGATAATGTTGTGTAATAGAAAGAGCTATGTTCATTGTTAAAAGACATTAGCCACAGGCATGGATGAGGGTGATCTCTCCGGTTCCTAATCTGCAAATAGAGATAACATTACTAACCACATGTATTTACAAATATATAGAAACTAAATATACATAAAACTAAACATATAGTATATATTATTAGTTAGTACAAGTATTATCTATGTATCTATATCTGTAAAATTATATCAATATTGTTATCTCTATCTATCTATCTACATATATTGGCTGGCTGTTGTCCTTTGTTCTCAAAGAAGACCAAAAATGACATCACTGTGCTAGAGTCAAGTTTCAATATGTCCAACTGTGGCTGATCAGAAGGTTCTACCACAGGTCGAGTACAAATAGTCCATATGAACGTATAATACATGGATATATTATATATATATATATGTATATAATGTTTAATATACACGAACACTATATATGGATATATGTGGATGAATATATATGGATTTCAATGACTCTGGAAGAGACAGTGAGACTGACAGTGCATGAGTCCAGACATTACCACCATGCTATCATTGGCTCTCTTTGAAAACAAAGGACAAACACCACCACCACCAATACATTTACACACACATGGTCATATATACATATTGTGCATTGTGAGGATTTCAATATTGTCCAATTTATAAGAAAAAAATCCCACTGAGGCAGAGCTGTGAGCTAATGGCACCTTATTAAAGGGTCCATGGCCCCATCTAATGAAGAGGACCTCAGATTTTCTTCATAATCTGAGAAGGGTCCTTCTTCCAGTGCCTTAATTTTATAGTACTTGATCCCTAGACAATATAGGTGGAGCAGATATATAAAATATAAACTTATTGGTGGATAGACTTTGTCCTTGACCCTCCAGAAAGGGTCTATACAAAATACAGAATCCCTTTGGTTGGCAAATGGGTTAATGAACAGACCATGACAGATCTATCTTGACCTTTCAAGAGGTCCTACCAAGCCAAGGAGGACACCCGGGGGCTGATAGAAAGGCAAGCCGGCCACCAGGGTCACTCATTGGCCAAGTGCTCATGGTCATCTCCCCATGTTGGGCAACAGAGAAGTGACAAGGTCGACAGAGAGACAACAAAAATAGCTGAGAGACTTTCCATGTCATTGAGTCACCTCTGTCACACTGGGCTGAGTCACCATAACAAAGAAAAACAAGATTAGAGGCCCTCTAGTTAGCTTCCTATGATTAAGCAAGTGACCTTACAATCTGTACTTCACAGCTCTGAGATCTTCTATTAGAACTTATAATCACATATATAGAATCATATTAAACTAATTAATACTGACTGGAATAAAATAGGGGCCAGCTTAATCATCTATCCTAGCACGTGTGTTTACATGCATGCATGTGCAGAATATGCACACATACTGTAGCAGCACAGAAATACATACGTGTGTATATTATATGTTCACACATATACACATATATTGTATAGACATGTGTGTTGTTGCGTATGTTGGAGGCTTCTCTAAAGCAGAAACCATTTCATTTTTGCTTTTGCATCTCTAGCACCTAGTAAAATGCCTAGTACTTAGCATCAAGAAATGTTTGTTGAATGAACTACCTCACACCCCATGGTCGTGAGGACATTTCTTTGCAAATCTTAAAGAATTATATAAATGTGAGTTATTATTATAAATGTTGAATACATTTTTATTGAATTGTTAAAAATTGCTCAAGCACTAATAAGATTCTCTCTGCTACGCATAGAATTTTGTCACTCTTGGTTATTCCCTGGATACTTCAGCCACCCCTGAGTATAGAGCACACCAAGGCTCAAGGATTTCCCCAACAGATTTGGTTGTTTTAAACTAAATTTGTGATTCAATCCACTTGAAGTCAAGTTTCTGAAATATAGGAGGATTGAGAGGGAACAGGATGAATACTTAAACTTTAAGGGATTTTTTTTAAAAAGAAAAATAAATAGATAATTATCATAAATTGGCCAAATCCTGTTTCTTGGTAGTTCTTAGAAATGAGTTTCTTGATTTTTTTCTTTGAAAGCTTGCATTTTGAAAACCCACATTTGTAGCTAAATATAGGCCATTTGCTTCCTTGTTTTTCTATACAATATGCTTTACAGTCATGTTTGCAGTAAGTTGAGGACTGTAAAATCTTCTCATGCTCCATTTGCCATAGAAGAGTTATCATCTTAAGAGTTATGGCCAATCAAGCAAATATTTATAAAGCACTTTCTAGGAACCAAACATTGTTAGATAGGTCATAGAAAGACAAAAATGAAATAGTCCCTGCCCCCTCAATTACTTACATTCCATAGAGGGCGGCAAAAACGCTTCTAAAATAGATACCAGTAGCTGGGGCATTGTGGGTTTGTTTCCTTGCAATATCAACTTGTTTTTGTCAGAAAGTGCAGAAGGAACAAATCTCTTTTGAAATCCTACCTAGATTTTTCTCTTTCTAGATGTTCTATTTCTTCCTTAAGGAAGAGGAGGAGACCCTTTCACATATTTGTTTTCATCATGAAAGACATCCAGTTTCTAGGAGGTCATGGTAAAGCCAGAGAGATTTCAAGCAGAATTCCTTTAACTCTTTGTCCTCCAGTTGTACCTTCTTTTCCCAGCCCTCCCTGGGCTATGAGGCTGTCCCCAAAACCAGGCAGAACAGGCCCACTGTCCATATGAAGAAAGGAAGACATTATTTCCACCCCCATCCCATTCAATAAGGCAGAGAATTAGAGACTTATCTATGAATAATCATGAATTCTCATTAAAAAAAGAACACTACTACATGATGGAAATATTTAGTTATTTTTTAAGACACATTCAAATATTTATTTAGTTTTATGCAGACATATTTTAAACTAACAGAATCTGGGAAGATGATAGAGCACAGTTCATTGATCACACTGCCCTTTGAACATTTCCCATGGACAGTTGGCCCTAAATTAAATGAATGAACTTTGAGGCAATAGTCAATTGCAGGCTATATTTTCTAATGGAAACAAGAAGTAAATGGACGAATTAAATCTACAGATAGTAATCAAAACTCATTTTATCCAACAGTATTCTTTTTATTTTTAAAATAATTTATTTGTTTTCAATTTTCTACAATCACTTCCATAAGTCTTAGATTTTCTCCCCCTCCCTCCCCAAGATGGAGTGTAATCTTATATGGGTTAAACTATTCTCTTTAAACCATTATTTTTAAATTCATTTTTTTTAGTTACCAAAAAATTTTTTTTCTCTCCTTCCTACTCCTCTTACCCCCAAATTGAAATGGAAAAGAAAACCTTTGTAACAAATTTACACTGTCAAGAAAAAAACAATTATTTTTGTTGATCATTTTCAGTCATGTCCAACTCTTTATGACTCTAGTTGGGGTTTTCTTGGCAAAGATACTGGAGTGGTTTGCCATTTCCCCCTCCAGGTCATTTTACAGATGTGGAAATTGAGGCAAACAGAGTTAAGAGGCTTGCCCAGAGTCACACAACTAGTAAGTGTCTGAGATGGGATTTGACCTCAGGAAGATGCGTCTTTCTAACTTCAGGCCTAGCCCTCTATTCACTGTGTCACCTAGCTGCCCTACACAAAACAAATTCCCACATTAAAATATATGTCTCCTTCTGTACCCTAAGTTCATTACCTCTCTGTCAAGTGAGGTAGCACTGCTTCATCATTAGTTCTCTGCAGCTGATGTTGGTCATTATATTGATCGGAGTTCTCAAGTCTTTCAAAGTTATCATTAAAATGTTATTGTTACTATATGCATTTTTTTCCAGGTTTTGCTCACTTCATTCTGGGTCAGTTCAGACAAAGCTTCTCAAGTTTCTCTGAATGTATCCCTTTTGTCATTTCTTACTGCATGGTAGAATTTCATTTCAAGTGAATGTGCATCCCTTTGTTTCCTATCATTTGGCACTACAAAAAGACCTACTATAAATATTTTGTACATATGGGTCCTTTTCCCCTTTCTTTGATCTCTTTATAATTTATACCCAATTGTGATATCATAATAATAATAATAGCTAACCTTTAATTCCCCAACCCCTTTTATCTCTTTTCTTGTGGGGCAATCAGGGTTAAGTGACTTGCCCAGGGTCACATAGCTAGTGTCAAATATCTGAGGCAGGATTTGAACTCAGTCCTTCCTGATTCGAGGAAGGACCAGTACTCTATCTATTTATGGTTCCTCTAGAAACTGGATCTCATTCTGTCTGGGTCTGATCCATTAGTAAATTAGGAATTGGATAGTGGCTCAAATACTACATTGCCCTTACATTAAATTCACTGATGCATGGGAATTCCAAAGTGTATAGAAAATATGTATTGCACATGGTTTCTTTGGGAAAATATATTCTAATTATCTTGCCAATGAACTTTCAGTACACAACTCAGTCCTAGCTAAACAATTATCCCTGGGCTGAGGATCCATTTATGGATACAGAAACCACTTTTCATTCTCTTCTGTACTAACTACCTATTAGATCTTCCACCAAACATGGGCTGAGGAAAGGAAAGAAAATGAAATTGAAACTGACAATTTTGCTCCTTGTCTGAAGCTCTGGTAAATAGTTTCATAGAGCCTAAAATCATATTCAACTCAACTGGGCAAAAACTCTGGTGCCATCATTTTACCCTGCTTCCTTGCTCAAGGTCCTCAAAATGAGACCATCCGTCCCAAGTCACACAGAGAGCTTGTTTTAGATCTGGCACCAGGGCTCATGAATCCCAGTTCAGCTTTTCTAGCATGCCCCATTGTTGATTTTGAATATTTTTTTTTTCTGTCAGCCTTGTTTGGGTAAAGAATGGTTTTGGTGACTTGGGTAAACCTTTTGGTGTAGTAGATAGAATATCAGACCTGAAATAAGAAGACCTGAGTTCAAATCCAGATTCTGAAACCTATTAGCTATATGACTTTGAGCAAGTAACTTAATCTGTTTGCCTCAGTTTCCTCATCTGTAAAATATGGGTAACAATAGTACCTACCTCCCACAGTTGTTATGAAGATTGGATGAGTGACCGCTATATAAATGTTAGCTGGGGGCAGCCAGGCAGTCCCCAAAGAAACCATGTGCAATACATATTTTCTATATACTTTGGAATTCCCATGCATCAGTGGATTTAATGTAAGGGCAATGTAGTATTTGAGCCACTGTCCAATGCCCAACAGATCAGACCCAGACAGAATGAGACCCAGTTTCTAGAGGAACCACAAATACACTAACTAGGTATTTAATTAGGACAGAATAGCAAAAAAAAATGGGGAATATTCAATCAATAGGTTGATCTTCATATTCCCTATATAGTGATGAGTTCACAATCCCAGACTAATACACTAAAGGGGATGGGTTTGGGCTTTCCCTTTGAGAAATCCCTAGAAAAATCACTGTCCAAGGTGCAGGAAGGTTTAGTTTTCAATTCTCTCTGTGGCTGGAATAGTTTTCCTTCCAGATTCCCCAAGCTCTGACTTCCAGCAGTTGACTATACATAGATACTTCTCAACCTTGTGTCATTTGGCTCCTCGGTGTGATCCAGGGACACCCCAGTTATCGTCACTTTACCCTGAATGTTCTTAGAGCATTTCACTAGCCCTTCACTGGTATTTAGAGAAGCACTACTTCTGCTGCTACTGTCACTGATTGGTTTAAGATTGGACAAGAAGTATGACAAGGCTGTATGTTGTCACTTTATTTATTTAACTCCTATATAGAGTACATGTGAATTGCCAACCTGGATAAATCAAAAGCTGAGATTAAGGTTGCTAGGGGAAATATCAACAATCTTAGATATGCAGGTGATATCACTCTGATGGCAGAAAATAAAGAGGAATTAATAAACAAGAGAGTGTAAAACCTGGCTTGAAGCTTAACATTAAAAACAAAAACCTAAGATCTTGGCATCATCACTTCCTGGCTAATAGAGGGAGAAGAAATGGAAGCAGTGTCAGATTTTATATTCATGGGTTCAAAGAACACTGCAAATTGGTGATGAAATTAACACTTGCTCCTAGGAAGCAAAGGAACATATTCTCTAACTAGAAATGCAGATGTATTTTCTAATACATTGGGTAATAAATAGTGATGAGATTTTATATTCATTCTGTGTAGTTTGCTTATGACTTAAGTAGCTAGACTGTCCTGTGAACCTAGCTAGTCTTAAAAATAATAATTCATTACTGAGGCTGCCCCCTGTCAGGGCAGCAGGGAGCAGGGGTCCAGAGCCAAGACAGCTTGGGTAATTGAATTGGAGTAATCTGAATTGGTTTATAAAGCAATTATAATATAATATATCCTCTTTCTCCTCCTATTACTGTTAAAATTTTTAACATTCATTTTTTAAAATTCTGAGTTCCAAATTTTCTTCCTTCCTTTTGTCTCTCTCCCACTCCTTGAGAAGGCGAGCAACATGATATTGATTAGGCATGTAAAGTCATGCAAAACATATTTCCATATTAGCCATGTTGCAAAAGGAAACACACACAAAAGTAAGAAAATAAAGTTTAAAAAAGTATACTTTAATCCACACTCATAGCTCATCAGTTCTTTCTCTAGAGAAAGTAACATTTTTCTTCATGGGTCTTTGGGAATTGTCTTGGATTACTGTTTTGATCAGAATAGCTAAGTCACTCACAGTGGATCACCATACAATATTGTTACAACTGTGTACAGTGTTCTAGTTCCGCTCACTTGACTTTTCTGCCATCAATCTTAATGACAAGCAATCTTCTTGTCCTAAGTAAGTCCCCTCCCTGTTCAAAAAGTCCTAGCTCTTGAGATAAAACTCTTGCCATGAAGATTACAGCAGGGAGTATAGCAAAAAGGGAACTGCAACATAAGGAAGATCCTGGAGGGAGCCACAGCCCTTCCTAAGCTCCGTAGGAAGTTACTTTTACTGAAATATTTCAGAGAACCTACTAGTCCTCTTCACTGCCAAAAAAGAAGGGATTTAGGGGATTGTGAATCTCATCAGGCTTTCTCTCTTTCTCTTTCTCTCTCTCTCTCTCTCTCTCTCAATCAAAACTGGAGATTAAGGGTGCTCTGAGAGGAATCAGTTGAGCTAGTACTTACCCCAAACCAAGCATATTACAGTTAGGACACTCTGCCCTCAACTGTTTGACAATTCATTGTAGAGTACTACAATGGATTTCCCTAGGAATCACTGACATACAGAGAGAGCATCAAGACAAAAGGGGCGGAACTGAGACAGCTGCCAAGTAAATAAGGCTTTGGCACTAGAGTTTTGACTTACTGAAGTTTTTAGCAGAAAGGATTCCAACCCTTATAGGATGGCCCATGGGGATATCAATGATAAAGATAGCAAATATTTTACATTACCACTTTAAGGTGTGCAGGGCACTTTGTATTTGAGATTCACTGCAACCCTGGGAAGTAGGTGTGACTATTAGCCCCATTTTACAGATGAGAAAACTGAGGCTGAGAGAGGTCTTCTTCTGAAAATTGCCTGTTCATATCCTTTGACCATTTATCAATTGGGGAATGACTTGTATTCACATAACACTTCTGCAGGAGACCCTTCCCAGTCTAGAAAGGCTAGAGCCTTTCAGAGGCTGCCATCCATCTACTCTTTCTGTATAGTATACTGTATAGACCTAGTCACTTACATGTTTTTTGTCTCTCTCTCTTTACAATGTAGGCTCCTTGAGGACAGGATTTTTTAAGATATCTTTCTTTGTAGTGCCTAGTAAGCACTTAATAAAAGCTCATTCACTGAATGAGACTCAGTTTCTAGAGGATAGCAAGAAGCCTAGTGGGCTCGGAGTCAGGAAGATCCAAGTTCAAATCCAGCCTCAGATACTTATTGGCAGTATGACCCTGGGCAAGTCACTGAACCTCTATTTGCCTTAGTTTCCTCATCTGTAAAATGGGGATAATAATAGCACCTGTCTTCCAGGGTTGTTGTGAGGATCAAATGAGGCAATAATTCTGAAGTACTCAGCACAGCATCTGGCACACAGTAAACGTTATATAAATGTTAGCTAGTGTTGATGTTATTATCATTAAGTGAATGTGATTTACCAGGGGGTGGCTGCTGCGCATGCTGCAGCTTCTTGGAGCCACAGGTGAGAGCTGAGTGGAATAGGCAGACACCAAAGGTGGAAAGAGCCCTGAAAAGGACTTGGCAGCCATCACACTAAAGGCACTGGTCCTCCCTGAACACACCCTACAACCATTTCAGCAGATGGGTCAAACCAGGTAGGGGATAACCAAGCAGTCTCAAACCCATTGAGAAGTTAGTGGAGAGTCTACCCCAAACATGTGAAGACTTCCCCTGGTGGAATGGGCAGATGAGAACAATTTGTTCCAAATGACTATTGGAAGCAGGCATTGTGCAGCACTTAGAGCTTGGTTAGACACCGAAGACACCAAGGTCATCCACTTCATCCTGAGCCATTGCCAGCCATCTTGACTCTGTCCTGCCACTGGACTATGATGACTCTGGAAGTAAGAGTAAGGCTGATGACTTCATGCAACTCTGCCTCACTTAAATCCAGTTTACACACAAATCAAAAGACATCACCCATACCATTTTACTATTATACCTCAAAGCCCTGTGGCGACAGGGAAGTGATGAAGCCACAGGTGTGGATACACTGGGAGCTGTAGTCACAACCCCACACACAGGTGGCATAGGACATAGAGTCATTTCTTACTGGAAGCAGCAGTGGGACTCTGCAGCCCCATGATGTGTCTGAGCAGCCTTTAAAGGATTGCATTGCTTACCTCCTGGTGTGAGGAAGGGGGCTAGAAAAGGTGCCCTAAACATTGTCTGCTTACCCAACCCTGGCCTGATGACTGTAGCAAGTGGGAAATACTACTCTGTGGTCAAAACACAAAGAAACAAACAAAATGTACAAAAACATCTACAAAGATGATTCCACTCACCATCAGCATATGGAACATGTGCTCACTTATAGACAACACAAAATCCAGTAGACCTGAAAGATGTACTGCTCTAAGAGTTGCAAGAGACCTCAATAGGTATTGCATCCAAATAGCAGCCCTGAGTGAAACAAGGCTGGCAAATGGAGGTCAGCTTACTGAAGTTGGAGCTGGATACATACTTTTCTGGAGTGGCCACAGTAAAGGGGAGCGCCGTGAAGCTGGTGTAGGTTTTGCAATCAAAACTAGTCAGCAAGCTGGTATGCCTGCCAGGAGTGAATGACAGGCTCATGACAATGTGATTGCTACTTGCAGGAAAACGCCATGCCACCATCATCAGTGACAATGCTTCCACCATGATGAACCCTGATGAGGTCAAAGAAAAATTTTATGAAGACCTATAGACCCTTATTGTCAATATGCCAAAAGAGGACAAGCTTATAATTTTGGGTGACTTTAATGCTAAAGTAGGCTCAGACTACCAGACTTGGCAGGGAGTCCTAGGGAGGAATGGAGTTGGAAACAGCAAAAGCAATGGTCATTTACTGCTGAAGATTTGTGCATTGTATGACCTCATCACCAACACTGTTTTCTGATTACCTAAATGCAATAAAACTTCATGGATGCACCCTTGCAGCAAATACTGGCATCTATTAGAGTATGTGATTGCAAGGAGAAGAGGCAGACAAGATGTGAGAGTGACAAATGCAATGTGTGGTGCAGAGTGCTGGACTAATCATAGACTTATCCTTTCCAAGCTAAATATTCACATTCATCAAAAACGCTGTCCCCAAGGCAAAATGACTACCAGAAGAATTAATGTCAACAAAGTAGAGCTCTTCTCTGAGCATGAAGTTTGTTGCTGACTTGGAGGGAAAGTTGAGCCAACACACAGTTGGCAACAGTGGATCAGAAAAGGAGTGGGAAGTTTTCAGAGATTTGGCATACAGCACTGTATTGCTCATCTGGGTCAGAACACTCGCAAACATCAAGCCTGGTCTGATGAAAATGATGGAGAAATTCAGAAGCTGCTAAATGAAAAATGAGAAATCCACAGGATTTACTAGCAGGATAGTTCATCCACTCTAAGAAGGCAGCATTTCATTTCATCAAAAGTAAAGTACAAGGAAAGCTTAGAGAGATGCAGGATTCCTGGCTTAGTAAGAAGGCAGATGAAATTCAGTTTTATGCTGATGATAGTAACAATTCAAAGTGCTTTTATGATTCCCTGAAAGCTGTTTATGCACCAAAAACCCATGATGCCTCACAACTACTCAGTGCTGATGGAACCACATTGATTAGTGATAAGGACATGATTCTAGAGAGATGGGCTGAACACCTCCTTAGTGTTCTCAATAAACCATCATCAATCAGTACTGAGACCATTGATTGTCTACTTCAGGTTGAAGTCAATCCCTCCAAAGTTAAACTTCCAACTGAATAAGAGATTTTGAGGGCCATTAGGCTCCTTTCATGTGGTAAAGCACCTGGTGTTGATTCTATTCCAGCTGAGATTTACAAGGCAGGGGGTTCATTGCTCATACAAAAGCTGACTGAAATTTTCTAGGTTATAAGTCAAGAGGAGGTTATCCCCCAGTTCAAGGATGCTTCCATTGTTCATCTCTATAAAGGTAAAGGGAATAGATTGTCCTGTGACAATCACAGGGGGGTCTCTCTCTTTGTCACTGCTGGCAAGATTCTTACTAGAGTCTTCCTTTATAGGCTGATCCTTCACCTGGAAGATGGTCATATACCTGAGAGCCAGTGTGGCTTCAGAAAGGGCCGAAGAACAGTAGATATGGTATTTGCTGCCCAACAACTCCAGGAGAAATGCCAGGAGCAGAACAGAGGTCTGTACACAATGTTTGTAGATCTGACCAAGATCTTTGACTCTGTTAGTCATGAGGGCTTATGGAAAATTATGTCAAAATTTGGTTGCCCAGAGAAAAACTTCATCAACATTGTACATCAATTTCACGATGGCATATTTGCCTGAGTTTTAGATAGTGGAGAATACTCTTGTGCCTTCCCAGTCATCAATGGAGTAAAACAGGGCTGTGTGCTTGCTCCCATGATATTTAGCATGATGTTTTTAGCCTTGTTGTCAAGTGCTTTCAATGAGAATTAACATGGCATCAAGGTCAACTACCATACAGATAGTAAGTTCTTCAATGTGAAAAGACTACAAGCCAAGACCAAAGTGAAAGGAGTATTAGTTCATGATTTTCTGTTTGCAGATGATTGTGCACTCAATACAGCCTCTGAAGGTGAGATACAACAAAGTATGGATCAATTCTCTGCTGCCTGTGCTAATTTTGGCCTAATAATTAACATGAAGAAAACACAGGTGCTCCATCAGCACCAACACACCATCCATACATGGAAACATCGGTTACAACAAATGAAGTTTTGATTGCTGTGGATAAGTTCACTTACCTTGGTAGTGTACTTTCCAGAGATGTACATACTAACAATGAGGTTGAGGCATGCATTGCCAGAGCTAGCTCAGTGTTTGGGAGGCTCCGAAGAAAAGTATGGGAGAGAAGAGGTATTAGATTGACTACCAAATTGAAGGTCTATGGAGTCACTGTGCTGACCTCATTGTTGTATGCCTGCAAAACATGGACAGTCTACCAGTGCCATGCCAAGAAACTGAATTGCTTCCATTTGAACTGTCTTAGAAAGATTCTGAAGATCACCTGGCAGGATAAGGTACCAGACGCTGAAGTCGTTGCTTGAACTAAGCTACCAACATTCAAACTATGCTTCAAAGAATGCAACTCTGATGGGCTGGCCATATTGTTTGAATGCAAAATGTATGCTTGCCAAAAAGAGTATTTTATGGAGAACTCAGATGTGGCAAGCAATCACATGGTGGTCAGAAGTGATACAAGGACACTCTCAAGGTCTCTCTCAAGAACTTTGGATTTGACTGTGCAACATGGGAGACACTGGCACAGGCCAGCTCAGCATGGCATGCCCACATCAGAAAGGGTGCTGTGCTCTACGAGCAAAGCAGAATTGAAACAGTACAAAGGAAACATTGGATGCACAAATTTGGAGTAACCACCCCAAATGTTCACATGGACTCTCTGTGCCCAATCTGTGGTAGAGCATTCCAAGCTCTTATTGGTCTTATCAACCAGAGTCATATACATTGAAACTTCAGTTTATCAAGGTGATGTCATTTTGGTCCTCTTCGAGAATGAAGGACAACCATCAACCAACTCAATATGATAGTATTTGCACCAAACATGGTGATGAGCACTCAGGAGACTAAGGCTAGTAGATGTCCAGGAATTTAGAATTTCAATAAGGCAAATGCTAATGGGGTGGCCACGCTAATTTTGGCACCAAGAGGATGAGCCCCCAGGAGCAGAGAACACCTTCTTAGACAGCAGGCTGTCTAAGAAGGGGCAAACTTTCCTGGATTGGAAAAATGGAGCAGGTTAAAATTTTCCTGCAGATCAGAAGTGGGATCAGGTCTATGAGTGCCCATTGCAATTTCAGCAATGTTAGGGAGATAGGAGAAACCCAGCTTCAAAACAGAAGCAAAATTGATAAACAAACAAAAAAAAAAAACAAAAAAAAAACTTACTCTACCCACCTCACAGGATTTTTGTGAAGATAGGGCTCTGCAAAGCTTCAATTGTTCATGTAAATCTTGATGATTATTAATCCCCCATCAGAAGAATGAGATTAAATTTCTCATCCATATTTAAAATAATCCATTTTATTATCTCCATAAAAGAAAGACCTTACTACCTACCACGTAGATGACTTTTAAGTGATTCATTTGTCTGCAATCCTTTCTGATCCAACTCAGGAAATCAGATTACCTCACAAGGAATTGTTCCACTCTGAGAAGAACCTTTACAAGTATTCTTTCTCCTCTTTCCCCCCTTACCACCCAAGTTTTATTTGTCCTGATGAGGCCAAGCTAAACTTTTTTTTCCCTTGTTAGGAACAGCAAGAATTTTCCCATACTCCCTTCTTTCCAGACCACAACAAGCCTCCCCAGTGTATCTGGCTGACCTCAACTTTTCACCTTCATCCCTATGGTTTTCCCTCCAAATTTTCTCCAGAGAACATTGCAGGAGTGTGTATTTCAGCTGCAGAAGAATGAAGGAAATATTCTTGTTGAGTATTTTTATGTTCCTATTGCCATTCTCTGCCTTTGGGAAGCTCCAGCATGGAAATGATTCCTTGCTTCAGGCATGTTTTCCTTGGGCTAGGATTGGACTCACAATCTTGGGTCAGTGCTCTGGGAGTGCAGGGGTGGGGGTGGGGAATCCTAGCGGGAGGTAGCCTGGAGGAATGAGACCATTATCAGATGCTGCTTCTGTTCCTTATTTCTTCCTCTTTGTTGCCTCTATTTGTGCACTCCTTTCCCAATCAAATCTGTGCCCTGATCTCCATTTCCAACCCCTAATTAATAAAAAATACTTTAGTTATTAAATTCTGTGTATATAACTATATATGTAAGAGATATATGTACATAACTATATGTGTACTTTGGCTGTAAGATAAAAGCATAGTCTCTGCTCTCAAGAAGTTGACATTCTAACAGGGGAGACAAATATAACCAAGTACATACAAGCTAAATACAGACTGGGGTGAGGGGCCTTCCATTCCTGCTCTACGAAGTCTTCCCAATGTCAGCCCAACATAGCTGGAAGTCTGCTTTTCCTCTCTGCAACTGTTCCAAAGTCCTTTGGCCAAGCCTAGACCTCCAAGTGGAATTCTCTGGACCTCCTTGCCCACAAGTCTTAGTCTTGGGTAAAAAGTTCAGGGCTGTTGCAAACGTAAAAAGTATTTGTCAAGCACAGCTTGAGGTTAACACTGATTTTCCGTTAACATTCATTTTGTGCCAGTTGAAGATTCCTCAGATATTTCAGAGACCAATATCAATCTTCAGACAAATGAGTGCTGTGTTTTTCATCCAGAGTTAATAGTTTCTCCTCCCCCTGCCCATTCTAACCTGTGATTTCATCAGTGTAAGGCATTCTTAGTGAGCAAATCCCTCTACTAATGAAGATTGGCACCTCTTCTTCAACTTAAACTCCTAGAGAGCTGCCTAAATAAGAGAATATTTATTTTATTGGAGACAAATTCTTCTCCCCTGGAAAAAGAAATATTGAATAAGTAATATCTTCATTGCTTATATCTCTCTGCCTCCTGTAATTCCTAAATCTTTCCCTGAGAATGGATTAATTGCTTGGAGGAACATAACTTTCAGGGAATGGTGATTTTTAGGCAATGTCTAAAATACAGTCCAATGTAAAACTTACTGCAGTCTGCCAGAAAGATTATGAATTATGAAAAAAAGGAAATGTGCTTAGGGGTACCTTGGAACTTGCAGGGTAATTCCCTCAGAAATGGTACAAATTACTTTATCTATACCCACTAAAAACTTGTGAACCCCTACTGATACAGTTATCTTTAATAATCAGCCAGAAGACACAATTAGTTCAAAACAAAGACATTTAATAAAATGGTGTAGTAAAAAAAAAAAGTAGCTATTAGACATTTCCCCCATAAACTTGGGAGCACATTTACTAAAAACATACGAATGTGGAAAACACATGCAGGGAACGTAGGTGGTCAAGGCATATATGCATGGGGACAATTTATGTCTCCTGTGCTGCAAGGGAGCTGATATCTTCTAGGAAAACCATTACATGGCTCAAGTAGGGCCTGCTCCCTGATGGTCTCCAGCAGAATCTACTCCACTGGACACTGTCCTTCTGAACATCTACCCTCTACTAGGCATTTTTTTGCTAGACACTGCTCAGTGCCAGTCCATTAGGTCTACTACATTATAGCATCTCTCTCATTCCTGTTTGGCTTCATATGAAGTCCTTGGTATCATGATACCTCTTCTTCATGAAACATGGGTTCCGCCATTCTCCTTCAATTCAAAACCCAGAAGCTTTTCCATAGTTCTTAGAAAGAAAGGGATAAAGAAAGAAAAAAAGGAAGAAAGGAAGGAAAAAAGGAAAAATAAACCTTCTTAGTCATTAGACCAGCAATGGAGGTGAAATAGGTAGGGGAGGAGGGAGAAAGGGGAATCTCTTTAGGCTTTTCCCCCTCCCTTTATAGAGTGACCTGCCTTGATTGCTTCAAACTCTTGGATTTGAGGACTCTCAAATCTATCTTGAACCTCTCCGGTTCACATACCAAGGTTTTTAGAACAAAGAGCAGAGGCATTCCTAGCCAAGCCAGGTATACAGATGTAAAGTATGTTGTGTAGACATCAGTCACCACATGTATAATTCATTAATCACTACCTCCTTTTGTATCTCATCTGCTGTAATCTTGAACTATTTAATCATATATATATATATTTCCTCTCTTTTCTCTCTCCAAATTATATGCACGTTGAGAGTTACTCTCTCTCATGTGTGTGTATAATAGCCATTCAATAAATATCTATTCAAACAGATCTGTCAACTCATTGATGCTGATGTTACTTCTCAAGGAAGAGATCACAACCCACCCATGCTTGCTTTCACCTTGTGTAGCTCCTGTCTCTCTACTCCTATAAGTTTGCCATATGTTTGTGGCCATCATCAATTTCTCCTGAAATGGTGAGGTTTGCAGCTTTGCAATCAATAAAGATATCAACTTTCTTACAATCAGTTCAACAAATATTACTGTTTTGCTGAGTGCCTTGGAAACAATGACCCTTCCCTTGAAAGAACTTCCATACAGCTGATTTGCAAGCTAGCCTATTAGACACATAAAGTCATGCCAAAACAAAAAAAAGGACCAAACTTACAATTATTCAGCTCATTATGCATCATTTTATGATTATTTCAGAAGTCTATACGTTAAATGGAAGCTCTCAATCTTTCTTTATCTTGCCTTAATTTTGAAGATGTCATTGCACACTAAGCCTAGTCTACCAAATCTCTGTAGCTTGCTAAAAAGCAAAACAAAACAAAAAAGAACCAGACCTTAAGTTTGTCACCTTGATTGTTCTTTTAAGAATTTGTTACATTTTATTGATCACCAACACTTTCTCAGAATAAACATGCAAAACAAGGGACAAAAGACCTAGGCGAATTCCTCTTAGTTTTTTTCCTCTTAGTCATGAAAATTAACTCTTCAGACATCGGTTAAATTATTTTTTTTTCCCAAAGATTCTATTCACTCCTAAAGATAAAACAACAGTGACCATAGTCTCTGTGGGAAGGGTTATTATAGATGGTACTGCACGTGTGTGTGTGTGTGTGTGTGAGAGAGAGAGACAGACAGACAGACAGACAGACAGACAGAGACAGAGACAGAAGCAGATACAATAGACAGTTCTGTGCCAATGTCTCCCAATGGATTCCAAAATTCTTCTGAGACCTTGAGAACATCTTTGTATTGCTTCTTGTGACCTCCTTGTGAATGACCTGCCTTGTGTGAATTTTCCACAAAATAGTCTTTTAGGCAAACGTCTGTTTGGCATGTAAGCAATGTGGCCAGCCCATCAGAGTTATACACACTGAAATACAGTCTGAATGCTTGTATCAGTAAGCGCCCCAACATCATCCCATGCTTGTATCAGTAAGCACCCCAACATCATCCCATGCTTGTATCAGTAAGCACCCCAACATCATCCCATGCTTGTATCAGTAAGCACCCCAACATCATCCCATGCTTGTATCAGTAAGCACCCCAACATACACCTGCTACCACAGATTCTTAGATCTGCATTCATAAAAGGAAAGGCGACTTTTGAGTGGTTAACAATCACTTTGAATCAAGCACATTTATCATTCCTTTAACCAAGCACATATATTATTCATCTAATTCAGGGGAGTCAGCACCCTGAATTTCAAAGGAAATACAGAGAAATCAAAGATGAACAGACATGGCTTCCTCTGACTGAATTCCACAGACAGGTTCAACTGTTTGACCATAGTTACCAGAGAGGGAAGCACTGGGCATCTGGGTTTTCAAAGCCAGGGGGCTCCTTAGCAGCTTCCCAGAGTTCTCTTCTGGCCAAACACTTCCAGTCAGTAAGCCCCAAAGCAAAACCTCAACTCAGAGTATTTATACCTTTTTTAGAGCCAGAGGGCATCACAACACTTGAGAACCAGTGCCTCATCAACAAAAGACTTGGGCCTTCCCACGAATCTTCCCTAATCAAACTAGGGAAGATCTTTAATTATATTAAAATAATTAAGAATACAAATACATGTACTGATTCTAATTAAAGAAATTCTTGTTTCTGTGCTTTACAATCAAGAGTAAAGACTCGTGATTGAAAAAGGCAAGGTTCAATCAGAGGCACTTGATTATACTAAAATAAAAACAGCAAAAGATCCTATTTTGCTTGCCACCACAATGCTTGGCAGTTTAGTTCGAGTAAGGAACTCAGTTGTTTGTACCGTACCTTGCCAGATGATCTTCAGAATCTTCCTAAGACAATTCAAATGACAGTGATTCAGTTTCCTGGCATGGTTTCAGAGGCATACAACAATGAGTTCAGCAAAACAGCTCTATAGACCTTCAGTTTGGTAAGCAATCTAATGTCTCTTCTCTCCCACAGTTTCCTCTGGAGCCTCCCAAACACTGAGCTAGCTCTGGCAATGCATCATCAACCTCATCATCTGTGCACATCCCTGAAAAGTATACTGACTGCCAAGGTAAGTGCCCTTATCTGTAGCATTTCAAATTTCTCCATTTGCTATAACTGATGATTCCACATATGGATACTATGGTGTTGGCTGGTGGAGAATGTCTGTTTAAATGTCAAGCCAAAATTAGCAAAAGCATCAGAGAACTGATCCATACTCAGTTGAATACCATATACACACATACATATGTGCACAATACACGCATGTATGCATACAAACACCACATGTGCATACACATATGCACACATGTATACACATGTGCATATGCATAAGCATGTGCATGTATATATGTATGTGTGTATAGGTATGTATATAGGTGTATGCATGTAGGTGTGTACATACCACACACACGCATATGGAGGAGTGGGTAGAGCCATGTATTACCAGAATTTAAATCCTGCCTCCCTAGTGACAGTGTGATCATGGAAAAGTCGTAACTTCTCTGAACCTGTAAAATAGGGGATATGAGCATCTATATCACAGGATCCAAAAAAACCAAAATCTATATATAAACACTTTAAAAACCTTCCCATATAAATGTGAGCTGCAATTATTTAAAGCAACCACCCTCATTTTTTTTTTTTTTTTTTTACTAAAGCAACCATGCATTTAATGAGGGATGGCAGAGAGCAGAGGAGGCAGTATTTGGGGAGAGATTAAAAAGAACACTGCAAATACCTACCATAGACAAGGTATAGCAATACTAGAATCAGAGGTGGAAGAGAACACTGAGGTTATCTATTCCAGCCTCTTCATTTTACAGCTGAGGAAGTTGAGGCTCGACTTTAAGTGACTTGCCCAAGAGGACCCAGGTAGGAAGTAGCAAAATTAGGATTCAAATCCAAGCCTTCCTGGCTTGGCGGCCAGTTGTCTTTGCACTACACCAAGCTGCGTATTATCCAAACCTTCCTTTCAACTCCATCTCTATGACATTTCTCCCATCAGTTGAGATGGTATCTCCTCTTTACTCCCGCAGCCATCATGTTGTACTTTTCCTTATGACCACCTACTTATCCTTCTAAAATAGCCAGTGTATCTGGCTTCCTACTCGCTCCTTTCTCCTCCAAACCCTATGTCTTATCAATACTAGAATGATTTTTTTAAAAATAATCATTCATCTGGCCATGTCAATCCTCTGATCAAAGATTTTTCAGTAATCATTGCCTAATATTCTCTAGGCCTTCCACAGTCTGGAGCCATACAACAACTTTTCTAATAATATTTCATATTATAATTTTCCACATATTTTGAATTTCAGCCAAATTGTATTTCTTTCTCCCTTGTTAGCAATACTCTCTCACCTCTGTCTGCCTCAGTTTTCTTGACTATAAAAATGGGGATAATAATAGCATGGGGTTGTTGTGAGGACCCAATGAGATACTATTTGTGAAAGTGCTTACTGCAGCTCCTTGCATAAAGTGAGTGCTTCGTAAATGTTTTCTTTCCTTCCTTCTTTCCTTTTTCCTTCGCTCCTGTGTCTATCATAGTGCTATCCTCACAAAAGCTCTTAATAAAGTTTGCTATTCTACTCCAGTGCTTCCTGGTAAAGTCTGGATTCTCACAGGCTATGCCTAACAGAATATAAGTTCTGACAGAGGTGAACAAGCTGGAAAAGAATTATGTATGGCCCTAGACATGGACTCTGTAGTTTTAATTCAAGTACCACTGTAGAAAAATTTCACTTAAGATTGAAAAAAATTTGTTTTGACCACAGTAACTGTCTACTATGATACTAAAGTGTTTCTACATTGTTGGAGAGAATACTTATATAGATGAAATCAGAGATTTTTAAAGTAAACCAGATGTACTAAATAGGACTTAAGTATAGGATATGACACCTTTTTTGTGTTTCATAAACCCCCTTGGGCAATGTGGTGAAGCTTATGGACCCTTTCTCAGAATAATGTTTTTGAATTCATAAAATATATAATTATATAAAATGTAATGTAGTTTATTATAAAATATAAAATTCAATTACACTGAAATATAATTACCAAAATACTTTAAAAGAACAAATTCATAGACCACAAGTCATGGATTCCTGGAGAAGAATTCTTTTCTAAGTCCACTAAATGCCCAGAGAAAGTTATCCCCAGCTCCAAATACTACTATAAACTATAAGCCCCAGTTGTATAGGACCATATCCCTAATTTAGCAATAATTAGATTTACAAAGTACATATAAAAACTTTAGAGCTGGTGCACAGCTTAGCTAAAAACTTTTATGACAGAAGATGGTGAATTCTGAATTGGTCAAGTTAGATTGTATGCGATAGAGGTAAGATTTGAACCCATGTCCTCTAACTTTAAATCCGGCGCATTTTCACTGCACCCACCCATGCAAGTCATGACATCACCACTGGTCCTTTTCCAGAATGAAAGACAAACTCAGGCCATACAGGAAACTGTCAGAATGAGGAGAAATAAGACTATGCCCTGAGCAAAGCCTTAGGTTGCTGGTTGTTGTTCTGTGTTCTCCAAGAGGACCAACATGACATCACTATGTAGAGGTCAAGTATAGTATGTCTGACTGTGGCTGTTCAGACCAACAGAAGCTCAGAAGGCTCTACCACAGTTCAGGCACAAATAGTCTATATGAACATTTGAAATAGATTTATCTTTAAATTTGCACATCTGGTGTTTCTTTTGAACTACTGCAATTCTGTTTTGTTCAAAGAGCAGAGTACCCTTCTGATGCAGACATGATATCCTGGGCGCTCCTGTGCCAGTGTCTCCCATGCCTACCAATCGATTCCAAAGTTCTTCAGAGACACCTTGAGAGTGTCTTTGTATCGCTTCTTCTGACTTCCATGTGAGTGCTTTTCTTGAGTGTTTTCTGTGAAATAGTCTTTTAGGCAAATGTATATCTGACATTCAAACAGTTCATCAGAGTTGTACTCTCTGCAGTAGAGTTTGAATTCTTGGCATTTCAGCTTAAGGAAGGACCTCAGGGACCTTATCTTGCCAGGTGATTTTAAGAATCTTCCTAAGACAATTCAAATGAAAGTAGTGAAGACCCGAGTACTGAAATCAGAGCTTTATATGTTTTTTTCCTAGAGTGACTGAAGTGATGGGGAGTACTGTGAAGCTGGCACAGTCTTTGCAATCAAAGCTAATCTAGTTAACAAGCTCATATGCTTCCCAAAAGGAGTGAATGGCAGGCTCTTGAAAATGTAATCACCACTTGCAGGAAAGTGCCACACCACCATCATCAGTGCCTATATTCCTACCATGACAAACTCTGATGAGGTCAAAGAAATATTTTCTGAAGACCTACAGACATTAATCATCAATATGTTGAAAAAGGACAAGCTTGCAATTCTGGGTGACTTTAACGCCAGCATAGGCAGAGACTATCAGAAATGGCCAGGAATCCTTGGAAGGAATGAAGTCAGAAACAGCAATAGCAACAGTCATTTGCTACTGAAGACTTGTGCATCTTATGACCTCATCACCAATGCTGTCTTCCCTTTACCTAAACACATTAAAACTTTGTAGATGCACCCTTGAAGCAATCACTGGCATTTAATAGACCATGTCATTTTAAGAAAAGAAAGGATGTGAGAGTAATGAAGGTGATATGTGCTTGATAATTATAGATTTCTCCTCTCCAAGCTAAACATTCACATTCAACAAAAGTGATGGCCCCAAGGCAAGATGACTAGCTGGAGACTTAATATCAACAGATCCTGAGTAATATGTCAAATGAGAAACCAAACTGGTGATGAAGACATAGCCAAAGGCTTGGTACTAATCAGCTGTAATCTTAGGACATGTAACACCAATGCAATATTCACAGCACCCACATGAATATGCCTGCGCAATTCTGAATTGCAAAATACCACAGACTCACCACATGAAGATAGAGCCAAAACATTTATTCAGACCCAAATCCACCATAGTAGCAAAATATACACAAAATCCATGCAGAGGACAACACCAGCCCCAAGCCTTCCCCCAGTAGGCTTCCACAAACTAGCTCCATTAAACAAATCACAAATAGGCTCTCTTAAACAAAATCACAAACCAGCTCTCACTCACACTAGCCAGCAGCCTATATCCTTCCTAGCTCTTACTGCTCTTAGGACTAACTTCCTCTCAGCTCTGCTCTAGCTCTGCCTCTTCCTGTTCCACCCATTCAGCAAACTCCTCCCACCACAGACTCCATATGACTCAGACTCATTTGACCCAGGCAGGTCATATGGGCTTATTAATGAATGAGAAAGATCTCCCCATTTTAAATTACCATTACATGCGCCCCAAGATCTTTCTCATTTACTACATAGGCCAGGTTTGGTAGGGCAACTGGTATCAACTGAAGCGTAACAGCAGAAAATAAGCATATAAAACAGTATCTTAGGATTGTACCCCATCATTCCCCCCTTGAACAAACGGAACCCCAAATCTTGGGTAAGGGACGAAGGTCTCTTTTTCCATAGCTACTTCCTGCTGAAATTAGATGTAGAGCTGTCCCTGCCCCAAGAGGTCCCATTTGAGAGATCAGTTCTTTAGCCGGCATCTGCAGTTTGGTAGACTTCAGGAACAGAAATGACACATCACAGTTGTGGATAGGAGGTGACATCTGGCTTAAGCAATCAGGCATCTTCAGGTGGAGGGTATTAAGCCTGCAGAAAACAAATCTCACAAACAAGGTGAACAAACAAAAAGTCAAAAAGAAACAGGGAGACAATAATCAGAAACAGGGTAGATTGGACCAGTGCTTCTGGAGTCCATGAACCCACCATCACCATCCTGAACACTATTTTCCAATTTGCAGTTTTGGTGTCATCATTATGGCTAGAGGTACACTCTCTTAAATCTGAGCTGGGGACTGGTCAATCTCTCATTCTCCTTGCATGTGATGGATGAACTTAGATACAATGTTTCAGGAGGATCTGAACAGGCAGTTCTCATTTCCCTGCTCAGTCTAAAATCAACCTTCTTTCCTCGATACATTTTATAGACTTCATTAGTTGGAATGCCATATATTCTTCCAAAAATCTACCCCTGCTCTCAATAGAGCAGTAAACAATTCTTTTCTTGTCAATTTATTCTGACTTTGAATTGGCTGGCTATTTACTCTTCTCTCTTGAGGAAATTTATGTTTTTCACTGATTCTTACCATCCAAGGTACCAACCAACTCAAAATATCTGGGACCTCCTGCTGAGTAAAATCCTCAATTATCTGCCCAAACACTGTGGGGACCCCCTGATTGTCCTGCTTTTTTCTTAGTACTGGCAGAACTTCAACCTCCTTATTTGTTTCATTCTCCTCCCACATGTCCTCCTGGCCTGTGTTTAGGCCTGAATCAAGTCCAGCCTGTGCAAGGACTGCGTTTACTTTCCTATTACTAACTTTTCACCTCCTATGAGCCAAGCCAACAACAGCTTTTTCTTACACCACCCGAAACTCTCTAGCTTCCTCTCCTAAAGGACAATTTGAATGTTGCAGGATAAAAAGCTTCTGCAAACCAGCCAACTCCCTTTCCACCTGAGCATTCACCTCCAGCATCTTGTCTCTGCCTTTACACACAATTTGATAGCTTGTTAGCAAGGCCCAGCCTCTCCTACAAACCCCAGCCATTTCTTTTCCTGGTTCCATAGTTATTCCCTGCAAAGAACTTTCTAAGTCTCTGGTTTCTCCCTTCTGTAGCCTCAATTTCCAGGGAGAAATAAAGCAAATCATCCCATCCTGGGATGTCCATTTCTTCTTTATCTCCTCTGCCTTTCTATTTCCAAGTAAAGGTCTGATGTTCTGCGATTCCATCACCATTGCCATTTGAATTGCCAATGAGATATTCACAGTGCCCATGGCAGCCATGAATATCGCGCACAATTCTGAATTGTGATATACCACAGACTCTCCACATGGAAGACAGAACCAAAACATTTATGCAGACTCAAATCCATCACAGCAACAAAAATCTATACACAATAACAATGCAAAGGACAACACCAGCCCCAAGACTTCCCCCCCACAAACCAGATCCATTAAACAAATCACAAGCAGACCCTCTTAAACAAAATCACAAACAAGCCTTTTCACTCACACTAGCCAGCAGCCTGCATCCTTCCTAGTTCTGACTGCTCTCAAGACTAACTTCCTCTCAGCTCTGCCTCTTCCTGCTCCACCTCACCTGTTCCATCTATTGAGCAAACTCCTTCTACCGTAGGCTCCATGTGACTCAGACTATTTGACCCAGGCCTATTAATGAATAGGAAAAATCTTCCCATTTAAAATTACCATTACAGGGCATAAGAACTTCCATTCTTGGTTGGTTGCACCAGTTGACCACTGGACCCATAGTTTGTCCTTACCAGTGACACCAAGAGATGCTTTTGGTGGCAGAATTTGGTTGCCCAGCATGATTTTTATCTCAAAAGGTTTAGAATGGCCCCCAAATATATCCAACTTTCTGAGAGAAGTTAAATAGCCTGTCTATGGTCCCAAAGCCAGTAAGTGATGGGGCTGGGATTCCAATGCCAGTATCCAGCCTACCACCTTCAAGAATGTCCTTAATATGCATCATAGGTTTCTTCAGTTAAATCCAACCAACATTTACTAAGCTCCAGCCAAAAACTAAGCATTGTTTTAGGCTCTTGTTACACAAAGATCAAAAAACAATAACAAGGACAACAACCTGACCCTAACCAAAATCTTTAAAAACAATCCATGCCCTCAACAAGTTAACATTCTAGAAGAAGACATAAAGACATAGATAAATAAATAAAAGGCAATATCAAGTGAGTGAATGCTAGGTGGTGCCATAGTGCACAGAGTGCTGGGCCTGGAGTTAGGAAAACTCATCTTCCTGAGTTCAAATCTGGCCTCCTACTCTTACTAGTTGTGTGACCCTGGGCAAGTCACTTAACCCTGTTTGCCTCAGTTTCCTCATCTGTAAAATTAGCTGGTGAAGGAAATAGCAAACCACTCCAGTATCTTTGTCAAGAAAACCCCAAATGGGGTGAAGAGACACAACTGAATAACATCAAAATAGCCTAGGGACCAAGTGATAAGAAACGGTCAGATGGGAGAGATGTTTTGAGGTATAACTGATTTAACTGGAAAACTGATTCAATACAGGGGGTAATGGAGAAGAAAGAAACAAAGACAACTGAGTAATGAACCTGGGTGACTCTAAGTATGATAATACCCTCAATAGAAAAAGCAGTTTGAAGGGAAAGATAATGAGTTTCATTTTGACCACATTGAATTTGAAAGGTCAATGAGATAGCCAAGTGATGTCCTGGAGGCAGTTGGCAGGAGATTAAAATTAGCTTTATCAGTCTGGGAGTTTCTTGTACAGAGATAGCAATTGAGTCCATAGGAGCAGAGAGGAGAATGAAGACTGAGAAAATATATTGCATTTAATGGGTCAAATAATTTTTTGTAACTTTGGAAAGAACAGTTTCAATGGAGTTATGAGGTCAGAAGTGAGTTAAAGATGAGGAAATGGACGCAATGAGTGAGTGTAGATGCCTCCTTCCAAGTGATTTCAATTGGAGATCAGAATACAATTTACAAGATTCATTGGGTATGAAAAAGAAGAAAGGTAAAGATGATGGTTTGAAATGATGGACAAGTGAACGAATTTTAAGGCTGGGAAAGCTCTAGGAATGTTTGTAGTCAGTAGGGAAGAAAGCAGTGGACAAGGAAAGAATAAAGATAAAAATAAAAATAAACCAACAGGAAATGATGATGGGACAGGTTCCTGGAGGGGGTCAAAGAAGACAGAATCAAGGATACAAGTAGTGGGGTTGGCCTTTGCAAGAGAAGCCAGCCCTGGGCTAGAACAAAGGAGGTGCACACAAGGAATTGTGAAGAGGAGTTCTGAGGTCTGGAATATTGGAGAAGGAAAGCTCCTAATGAATGACCTTGACTTTCTATATGTAAGCAGGTAGTTGGCATAGTGGATCGAGCTCTGGACCTGAAGTCATGAAGATCTGAGTTCAGCTCTGACCTCAGATTCTTACTATCTATGGGCAAGTCACTTACCTTGCTGTCTGCTTCAGTTTCCTCGAATGTGAAATGAGGATAATAAGAGCCCCTACCTCCCAGGGTTGTCGTGAAGTTTAAATGAGATAAGGGGCTTAACACCAGTGCCTGGTACATAGTGCTACAAATGGTAGCTATTATGATCAGGTGGAGATATGGCCCCCTTCTAAGAGGAAGGAGAGAGGTGGGGTAGTGGGCTTGAAGGGATAAGGGCAAGTTTGAAATAGTCCTTATGGGGCGTGTGATACAGTGTCAATTCGGGAGAACGAAAGGGTGGCAGTATAGCAGTGGGGTCCAGTTAACATTAGACAATGAATGAGCATAGTTGTGGGACTTTGCCAACAAGATTCAGCTGGGTGAGATTAGAAGACTTCATGGAGGAGGATGGTAAGTAAGCACAGAGCAGACTCAGGGTTTGGCAAGTATGAGAAGCAGGAATGAAAGAGGACGAGAGATTTAAGAATGGAAGACAAGTGTTTAATGGGAGAAAAGTTGGGTCTTATCTTTTTCTTCTTTATCATTTGACATTTTGGTGTATGTGGGACCTTTCTTTCCATCTTTGATCTCCTTGGGGTACATGCTTCTGAAGCTATTCCTTTTTTAACCTTTACTTTATGACCTCCAGTCTCTCTTCCACTTGGTTTCCTCTGTTTTCCTACTCTATCACCAAGGTCTGTCTCCATTTGTTCTGATCTATATCTTGTCAGAGCCAGATGGCTCTGAAGGAGAAAGTGAGGCTGGTGACTTTGCACAGATCTGCCTCACTTAAATTTGCAAGTTATGGCATCACCTTCCTCATGCCGTGGTCCTCTTCCAGAGGGAAAGAGTAACAACAACCTGTGAGTAGTCTGAGCTGTCCCACTGGAGACCCAACTGGCCAATCCCAGTTGGGCAATGCAGTTTGCTCCTCCCTTCCTTCCTCTCTTCCTTCCTCCTTCCCTCCCCCCCTTCCTTCTCTTCTTCCTCTCCTTTTTTCCACATAGAGTATCAAACCCTTACCTTAAGGTACTCTGCCCAAAGAACTGTAAATTTTGACGGCTTAAGCCTAGCAAGATAGGGCTTCCAAACTGTTTGACAGTAAGCAATACATACATCACAAATCAACAGACAGATGCAATTGCCTGACTATACATACATAGTTGCCAGAGAGGGAAGCACCAGCTTCTGGGTTTTCAAAGCCAGGGGGGTTCCTTAGTGGCTTCCCAGAGTCTCGTCTGGCCAAACAAACACTACCAGTCAGTAAGCCCCCAAAGTAAAACCTCACCCCTCAGAGTATTTATATACTTTTTAGAGTCAGAGGGCCTCACAACCCTTGAGAATCAGTGCCTCATTAACAAAAGCTGTGGGCCTTCCTACGAATTTTCCCTAATCAAACTCCCCTTAATGGGCAGGCCCACTCACAGGTAGGGAAGATATTTAATCACATTAAAATATTTAAAAATACAAATACATATACTGTTTCATATATAAACTTGTTTCTGTACTTTACTCCTAGTAAAGTTAATAAAGGCAAGATTCAATCAAAGGCATTTGATTATACTAAAAAAAAAAAACAGCAAAAGATCATACTTTGCTTACCATCACACATGATCCTCTTCAAGAACCAATGGCAACAACTCCATCATCCCAGAGATTGACAAATTCCATTATACACTATTCTCTCCTTTTGAATTTCTTCCTCTCTTATACTACGGTTGAAAGTAGGGGAGAAAGGGATTGGAAAGCACAAAGAAAGTATAGGTTTAGAAGCATATACTCCAAGGTCAAAGGCCAAAAGAAAAGTCTCACAAACACCAAAATAGTAACAATAGCACTTTTGTGTTAGGAAAATGGTACAAGATTCCTAGAAAGATATAACAACAAAGACACCATTGTTTGATGGCCCTCTAATCATAAATTTTGGGCAAATAAGAAGACATACTCACCAAAGTTCATGGAGGAGGAGATCCAGCACAAAACTCAAGTCAAAGAAAGATTAGTTACAGATGTTTGGCTCTTTCATATGCTTCTGTTTCCAGATACAATGCAATTAGATTCAACAAGCATACTATGTGCAAGGCATTGTGCTAGGTGATGAGCATACAAAGACAAAAATGAAATCATCCTGCTTCTCAAGAGGAGGCAACATGTATACGCAAAATGTATATAAAGTACATAATATAGAATTTCAGATACTAGTGATAGCAGTGGTGGTTCTAGCTCCTGGGTGGAAGCAGGCTAGGCACTTGAGCAGAGTTTTAAAAGATCTATGGGTGTTAACAAGGCCAAGATGAGGAGGGAGTGAATTCTAGGCACAGGACCTAGGTTGTGCCATGCACAGTGATAGATGGATTATTGTGTGCAAAGAACAGTAAACAAATCAGTTTGTCTGGATACTAGAGTGCATGAAGGGGAGTAATGTCCAATAAGCCTGGAAGGGCAGGTCATAGCCAGATTGTGAAAAGTTTTAAAAGAATGTACAGAAGAGAACAAAAGAAAACGTACAAGGAAGCAAGAGAAGACGAATGTTCTCAACATGATGCATAGTTTTTAATACATAGGCTTTCTTGAAATGGAAATTTATTGCTATATATTTTGAATATTCTTTTATATTCTGTTGTACACCTGAAATTTTTTTATTTTATCTTTAAGTTTTAATATATAAATTTGTTTCTTTTTTCTTATTATGTATTTAAGTTTTGATAAAATTATAATTTTAATTTTAAAAAGTTTTAATAATAAAAATAAAGCTTTAAAAGGTAAATAGGAGTAGATGTTATTTTTCCAGAGGCAAGAGGGAGCCAACTCTAGTTTCCTGAGCAGAGGCATGACATGGTCATTTAGGGACATGAGTTTGGGAGCTGTGTGGAGTATTGCTTAGAAAGGCTGTAACAATAGTCTAGGTGAGAGTTGCTGAGGGACTGAATTAGGACAGTGGTCTTGTGAGTTGAGAAAAGAAGACAGATTCAAGTGATATTGTGGAGGCAGAACTGATAAGACATGGCAAATGACTGAATATGGGGGTAGAAGGTGAGATAGAGAGAGGGATTACTTGAGATTGGCTCCAAGATTGAGAACTGAGAGGATGGTGGTACCCTCAAGAGACATATGGAAGTTAGAGAGGAGGGTTTGGGGACAAGTAGAATGCTTTTCACTTTTCACATGTTGAGATGCCTTTGGAACATACAGGTGGATATGTACAAGATGCAGTTGATTGACATTGAGATTGAAATTCAGGAGAAAGACTGGGGATCCAATAGTTGTTTATATAGATGTCTCATAAGAAGCACTGATATCACTGGGGGAGAGTATGAAGACAAAAAAAGAAAATGTCCTAAGACAGAACTCAGGCATATACTCACATGGAAGTGAGAGTAGGATGAACATCCTGCAGAGGAGAATGAAGAATGGCCAAGTAGGTAAGAGAACCAGGAAAGAGAAGGAGAGCACCCAGACAGGAGAGGGTGCTTAGGAGCAGGAGAAGTAAGTGGTGTCCAGTACAGCAAGAAGATCAGAAACAAAGGCTAAGACTAAGAAAAGGGGGCAACGAGGTGGCTCAGTGGATAGAGTATCAGCCCTGGAGTTAAGAGTTCAAATGAGGTCTCAGATACTTTACATTACCCTGGGCAAGTCACTTAACACTTAAAAAAAAAAAAAAGACTATGGCCAGTGGATTTAGTTAATTTTGGGCTGTTGTAACTAGGTTGCCCACTAGTTAGAGCAACAGATATAGAGACAGTATGGATTATAACTTATCATTTATTAATATTGTCTGAACCTAGCTTTCAGCTAAAATAAATTGTCTAACCCTTAAAGTTTACTATAGAGGTCAGGCTGACCTCAGAGACATTCCGAGGAAGCTGGATGATTGTAAGGAATGCTTAGATCCCTCCCAATGCTTATTTTGGATCTCTTCAGATCTTGTTTTGGGTTTTCCAAAATACCTGCTAATGTACATGTCAAACTTCCCTTCTCTTGGAGACTATCTACTACCAATAAGGCCAATCAGGCAAATATTCTTACACCCTTGTCTGAACTCTATATAACTCTATGTACCCTCATAAAAGATTTGGTGAGGGAGCCAACCCTTCTTTTTAGCTCTTTCCCTACCTAATAAATTTCTTTCTAAAGCTGTTTTGGATTTGGGAGTTTGTTCTCTCAAACAACAATAGGAAGACCAAAGTTTGAATACTACCTCAGACACTTACTGACTGTGTGATCCTAACCTAGGCACTTAACCTCTCTCCCTCAGTATCCTCAAAATTAAACTGATGATAATAATTGCACCTACCATTCAAGGTTGTTTTAAGGTCTTATATTGTTTACAAACATATGTAAAGTGCTTTGTACATCATAAATTGCTATATAAATGCTATGAGTACTATTATTGGGTCCTAGAACATTGTAGAACCTCCTGGATGAGATCAATAATCACTTAAAAGAGTTTGGACTAATCATCCACACAGTAAAGGTTAAGTGGATGAAAAATGCCTATTTCTAGACACTTTCATTGGTATACATGGTTGGGATAGATAATACAAATGAATAGTTAAGTTAGATCCAGAATTAAACAGGAAGAAGAGAACAGTTTAATTGTCCTTGAGTAATTGTAAAGTTCTTTTAATTAATCCATACTTCTCCCTGACACAAAGAGCCATCTTTTTTTCACAATTATAGTCTATCCATGTGGTGTCCAAAGAATTTAAAGTAAGGATCACCCAAAAGGCAAGAGAGAGGCTCATGGAAGGTGTAAACAGGCTGTAGTACATTACCAACAAACACTTTTTAAGAAGTGGGGTAGAAGATGACATTGAATAGCTGTATTACTGAAAAAGAAGATGGGCCAGTAATTCAGCAACAGGAAGGAGGCAACCTGATGGGTAGCCTATAGGCTCCACTGGTATCCTCTCAATGTCAAAGGAAGTCAAAGAAGGCTCTTTTCTGGTTAACTAATGGAGTACAAGGATAAAATCAGAGTAGAACTAGCAGATCTGCAGCTAGGTGGCTCTGTGAAATGAGCACTGAGCTTGGAGTCAGGAAGACTTGGGTTCAGATAGGACCCAGACACTTACTGGTTATATGTCCTGGGGAAGTCACTTAATTTCAGCTTACATTAATTCACTGAAGAAGGAAATGACAACCACTCCAGTATCTTTGACAAAAAAAGTTCAGTATGGTCCATGGAGTCAGAAATGATCATACATGACTGAATTAACAATAACCAAGTAAGTATGAATGAATTGCAATTTACATTATTATAGGGAATATCCATTGATGAAAGCATAGATCCAGTGAACTTTAAGATAGAATGTCAGAGATGTATGTACGCTCATAGGTCATCTAATCTACCCCTCCCTCATTCTTTAAAATGAATAAATAAATGCAGAGAAACTGACTTGTTGAAGGTCACACTGATAGGAATTACTTTCAACCATCTTTAGTCTGAAGAATAGATTGTTGCTAAAAAAAATATAGAAAAAGTATATTAACAAAGGAATATGCTGCAGATCATAAAAACCTGAATATAAAGAGATCAATTCAATTTCATAAAACCCAATCTTAGTATTATATTTGTGAAGATGAGCTAACTTATATTTAAGAAGCATAAAAATAAAATGTCAATTAAAATGTGGTATCCTAAGTCATACAGAAAAGAGAAAGAAAAAGTTGAGGTGGGGTGGAAAAAATCAAGAATGGATGAAGTTAAATAAACACTAGCAGAAGCAAAATAGCTAGGTAGCATACGTCTGCAATAGAATGGGGAAGAGAGAAAAGTCATTAAGTATTTATTGATTGGCCACAAGATACACAGAAGAGGTAGCTGGGTTCCACAGCACAGAACAAAGTCAGTTTCTTCTCACAGAGCATTTGTGATGTAAAGACAAGAAAAGAAAGTGTACAGCATCCAACCAAAGAATGACAGGACTGGAAGGATATATTTATGTAGATTAGTTAGATTAGGGCAGAAGAGAGGGAAGAAAGAGAATGTCAACAGTTTGTTTTAGAAACACAGGATTGGAATGCATCAAAGGCAGTAAAAGTGAAGTGGAAAAACCTTTAAGAAGCATGCATTCACAGTCTTCTGAATCATCAGATGTTTGATACTGAATAGTGGAAGCAGACCAGTGACTCAACAAAAGTGAATTTCTGAGGAAGCTGTAAAAATGCAATAAATGAATTAATGCTTTGGAGCCTTTGCACTAAGCACATGAGTATAAATGTATAGTATTATACAATTTGGAATTTATAGACTCTGTTAGTAATATAGATTTCAAATGGGCATTATTTTAAAACCTGCCTGTGATCAGGAAAAGGAAAAGACTAGGTAAACATCAAAAGTCTTCTTAGTCATTATTCACCGTTGGCTTCTTCTCTTTCTTTTTAGAAGTACTGATAATAGCCCTGATCATATCTCCTTCCTAGGAAGTTGTAAAAATGAATGAGTATTTATAAGTTGTTTGAAACTCTGGAATGAAAGCAAGTCATCTTATCATAAGCAGAGGACCGTGCTGTCGTTGCTCTCTACATCATTCAGAAAAAGGTTTGTCTATAAACCAATGGAGCTCTCCATCTTTCTTTTTAGATTTTTGGTTTCAGCTGAAAGATGTCTACAGAATCAAGCTGATATCTAAAAAAATATGCCAAGTCCCTGGCCATTTTCCAAGTGAACATATTTTTGTAATAGCTGGTTTCTTTCAATATCCCTTTCAAGGTTCACAAAGTGCTTTGCCTGTATGATCTTTATTCCCCATAACAACCCGGAGGCAAGTACTATTATTATATCCACCATGTAGATGAGGAAACAGAAGTTCAGGGAAGTTAAGTGATCTGCTCATGGTCACACAGCTGGTAAACATGAGAAGTCATATTTAAATCGATATCTCATAACTCCCAGTCTTTGTTCATTGCAACACACTGTCTCTATTTGCAAATTTGGGGGATATCCCCTTTTCATGAAAGTAAATTTAAACTGGCTATATACTTTCTGACTCAGCTTAAAGTGATGGCATCTTTCCAGGGCAACCTAATAAACTCTAAAGATGGATGTTTACATATGCTATTGAGTAATCTTAAGGGTCCCATTTGGGCCACTACATGGAAGTTGGAACAAAAGAGACCCATGGAATCATGGTTGAAAAGCATCCATGTATACAAGTTAAAAACAGGGAGATAAAACTAGGCAGAATTGGTGCCTTATGACACATGGCATCATTTTCTAAGGAATTAGCTGGCAGTTCATTGTACTGATACTATAGATACCATAACCCTTCAGTGTAAATATGAAAAAATATGGCATCATAATTGGTATTTTCTTAAGGATTGCAAAGCACATTAAAAGTATTATTTCATATTATACTCACAACAGCCATGGAAGTTCGGTGCCATTATTAGCCCCACTTTACAGATAAGGCAGAGTTGTTAAGTGACTTGCCCTGCTAGTAAGTGTCTGAGGCTGAATTTGAATTCAGATCTTTTTCGACTCTGGGTCCAAGAACTCTACCCACCATACCACCTCATGTTTTTATACCATAGTTAAAATAAAAAATGCCTACAAGACAGCATGACATAACGGACAGAGATCTGGCCTTGCAAGTAGGAAGTTCAAGATCCTCCTCTGACACACCTTGACTGTGTGATGCACCCCCCCACCCCCAAGTTACTTATGAGGGTTCCCTATATCCATGAAAAAAGCAAAATCACAGTATTTCATCAGAAGAATAAATATATAACCTTGTATCAGGTTTTCCATCATAAAAGTTAGAAAACCTAGGTTCTTCTAATCCCAGCATGGTTACCACCTGTATGACTTTGGGCAAGTTAATTCTCTTTGGGCCTGTTTCCTAATCCTTCTCCCTGTTATCTCCAATTCATCTTGTATATATCTTGTGTGTGTGTGTGTGTGTGTGTGTGTGTGTGAGACTCTGTTTGGGATTTTCTTGGCAAAGGTACTAGAGTGGTATCCTATTTCTCCAACTTATTTTACAGATGAGGGAACTAAGGCAAACATAGTTAAGTGACTTGCCCAGGGTCACATAACTCAGGTCCTCCTGACTTCAGGACTAGCACTCTCTCCATTGTACCACTCTAGTTACCCATAGTAGGGACTTTATAAATGCTTGTTCCTTGCTTGCCGTAAAATAAGGAAAGTGAACTAGATTATCTCCACAGTCCTTTCTAGCTCTAAAATTCTATTATTTCTATATATGTACCTATTTTAGAATGCAATTTTCTATTGGAATCAATTAATCATTGGATTACTTGGAGGCTAAGTGGTTTAGTAAAAAACATTAACCTGTATTACAACTGGGAAACTGAGGCACACAAAGCTGAGATAGCAAATCTAAGATGAGGAATCAAGGACAGAACTATGCAATAAAACTCCCTCCTTTATAGACAAGAGGCTCTTTCTGAGTATTGTGCTGAGCTCTTGTTGTCTATACAATACACAACAGTGTAGAAAGGGCTGCTGGTCATGCTTTGAACTTTTCAGCCCCATTCATGCACACTGATAGAAATACCATCAACAGCATCTTTTGAATACAAAGGACAATTTTATAATTCATTGTAATATTATTGTAGCTACATATTGAAGACTTGCAAAATCCTGAGAAACATCTCTTTTCTGGGGGGGAGGGGAGGATTCTTATATTATGCCAGCTAATCAAGCAAGCAAGCATCATTAAATGCTTGCTTTAATTTAAAATGCTTGATTATTAAATGCTTAATTAAATTAAATTAAGACCTACTGTGTGTTAGATTTGCGGTATACAAAGTTAAAAAAACTAGCCCCTGTTCTTAGGTACATTACATTCTATTGGGCAAGTAAGTTACATATGAGTATATTATATAAAACATATAAAGGAAATACAAGATAAGCTTGAAGGTAAAGGCATTAGTATCTGGCAGAAGGGAATGGGATGAGGGGAAACAAGAAAGGCATCATGCAAAAGGAGGCACTTGAACTCAATCTTGAAGGAAACCGGGGTACCAAGCTGGCATTTATATAGTGCATTAAGGTTTTTGAAACACTACAAAAAATAGCTCAAATTATCTTCCCAATAATATTGTGAGGTAGGTGCTGTTATTATCTCCATTTTTCAGATGAAGAAACTGAGGCAGAAGTAAAGTGACTTGCCCAGAGTTACATAGCTAGTAAATGTCTGAGGCTGGATTTGAACTTGAATCTTCCTGCCTCCAGGTTTAGCACTTTATTTACTGTCTCATCTAGCTGTTCTAGCTGTTTCATAATTCCATAATTCTAGTGAAAAAGCACAGCACAAGAGGGAAAGCTCATATGAGGAAGAGCTTATCTCTGGCTTTCTCATACTTACCTCATACTAGTCTGCACACAGTATACACACACCAATCAAAATGTTGTGTCCCAAAAGTGCCCCACTCCTTCCAGTCTCTTTACTTTTGTTCACTGTCTCTTCCATCTGAAATGTCTTGACATCCTACCCTCAGAACCTCTGAACGTTACAGGTGGAAAAGGGACCATCTAGCCTAAGGTCCTTATTATGTGGATGAGGAAACTGAGAGCCAGAATGATGAAATGGTTACCCAAGGGCACAGAGCCACATTAGCTTTCAAGACCCCGGTCAAATATTATCTCCTTCATAGGACCTCCCTTGACTGTACTCAGCCTGAGTCATTGAAAGATGACTTGTGTATGATTGAGGAACATATCTTTTGCAAGGTATTCCTGTATTTGGTGTAGGGGTGTATTATTCATTCATGTGTATATTATATCTTTTCCATTTAATGAAAGTCAAGGATGTCCTTCCTTCCTTCCTTCCAACACAGCAAACTCCCAGTGATAAAAAACTTCCTCTCACAATGCAGGAGGGCACCTTCTCTGCAGCCTAGGATACATGCAATCATCTTTAATTGGTAGTAACATGGAGTTGTGGGTAAAGTCTTGGATGTGGAGTCAGGAAGATCTGAGTTCAGATTCCTCCTCAGACAGTCATAAACTTTGTCTCAGAGCAAGTCACCTAACCTTTCTCAGCCTCAATTTCCTCAGTTGAAAAAAAAATGAGGACAATAATAGCACCTATATTACAAGATTGTTGTGAGAAAAACCATATGTATACATGTAATATATAATATATGCAATATGTTACAGAAAATATATAATATAATACACTATTACAGATATCACATATATGCAATATATTATAGATTACATAGTACATGCAGTATGGGATTATAGACAACCCATTATATGTTCAATATATTATATATAGCATATAATAAGTATTGGGCTTTGTAAGCAATAAAGATCTATATAAATGGAGCTCAACATCAGTTATATAGTTTTAGAGAGCTGCTTAGAGAAGGAAGAAAACAAGCATTTTTTAAGCAACTATTATGTGCCAGATACTGTGCTAAGCACTTCATAAATATCTCATTTGATCGTGACAACAACCCTGGCAAGTAAGTGCTATTATAATCCTCATTTTACAAATGAGGAAAGTAAGGCAGACAAGAGATTCAGTGATTCACACAGGGTCTCACATAATCCGTGTTTGTCAGAAGCAGGTTTTCCTGTCTCTAATGATATTTTAATTATCTTTGTATCCTCTCTGCCCTCCACCTGCCAAGCATAGAGCATTACATATAGTAGGCATTAATAAATAGGTTTAAGGTAGACTTGGGTTCTACTGCTTTCCACCTGTGCAACCTTAGCCAATTTTACCTCCCTGGACCTCATTTCCATCATCTATAAAAATGAGGACTCTGGATTGGGTGAGATTCCTTCCTCTAGCTTTAGATCTATGATCCCATTTGGCACTCACAGAAAAGATGCATGTACCTATGAACCTGGTCCAAGTTCATCTGGAAAAGCATTTAGCTTGTAGTCCCCATTAATTCTGACCACCACTTAGCAAGTGTGCTTACTTACTATTGCCTTCTGGGCAAAATGCCTTAGCTTAAAAACAACCCCTGAATATTAGCTGCTCTTTGAAAAGAACAATTGTGTAATGGGGGCCTGACCAATGAATTTCAAATGCTTGCTGCATACTCTCTTGTGTTTATATGTTTCTACAGAATTATGCAAGTGTGTTTGATACAATAATACTAAAACCTTACACACTTAAAGTGGATTTTTTTTGGGGGGGGCAGGAATGCAGAGGACAGAATTCCCAAGCTCTACTAGTTTTCTGCCAGCTACCCTTATATGCATGTTGCATTATGAGTAAGTATTACTTCTGGACACTGTGAATCCACATAAATAGGAAAGCCAGCACCACTTGTCAATATATCATTATTCTCTATTGGTTATGTGTACACGCCAAATGTAGAATTATAGCTCATAGTAAACACAATCTTTTGGGTCAGTTTTAAGTAAAAATTACCTTTTCAGACTCCTAGAGCAGTTAGTTTTAACCTGAAACCTATGTAACTTTTCTTCCCAATGGAAACCTTAGAAGCTACCACCTCTAAAACTATCCTATGTCTAGAAACAGGTAATTTTTTTAAAGCCTGTTAGCCTTGACTTTTTTTTCTAGAGTAACACAACTTCCAATAATAGTGTTACTGATGAGTGCATGAGAAACCCAGGCTGACACACACTGAGACACACACACACGCACTTTGCAATGGAAAAAAGCTGTTGGGGCTCCTTCAGCTAGAGGAGTCAGCCTAACATTGTTTTGGGTTGTTTATTTTGGTTACCGGTTTCTCTTCCTAAATAAAAAACAAATCAGTCCACAGGACGAATGATACAGTTGTTAGTCAGAAAAAGAGTAAGAATACCTGATTCTGATTAAAACAGAGATCTGTGAACTGGAGCAGCCAGTTCGCGCCTGGGGACGGCTGACACACCTCGAGGGAGCTGTCAAGGTGCCTCGGTCCTAACTAGGGGCGACCGCGACAACCCCAGCAGCCCCCGCCGTGCGTGGGCTGGGAAGCTTTCCGGGCTCTCCAGGCCAGCTCAAGCCCTCCTGATCTCGGCGAAGGGAACACCCTTTAAATAAACACGCCTGCCCCTGCCTCGTGGTGCCCAAGTGTGGGTGAACACTCCCTCCGCTGTCATTTCCTGCAGCAGGCCCGGGGCTGGGGCGATCGCGGGGCGGACCAGGGCGCGGGCCGGGGGTTCCCTCTTCAGGCCCCACCCGAGGCTCTCGGCCGGGAGCGGCGCTGGCAGAACTTTCCCGGGGCCGGTCCGTGCAGCTGCGCGGTGCCCCGGACAGCGAGCCGGAGGGAGGCCAAACCCCCACGCCGGGTTAGGGGCGGGTCAGGTGGGCGCTTCTTGAGAAGTCTCACCGGTTTTTCAGGCTCAGCCCGGAGCCGGAATAGCCACAGCGATCGCGGCTGGTGCGGGTGAGTCAGGGTTTGGAACAGTGGGCGGGGGGACAGCAGCGAATGAATGATGTCAGGCGCGGGGAGCGGGGCGCGGGGCGCGGAGCGCGGAGCGCGGAGCCCGGAGGACAGCGGGGCGCCGGGGGCTGGCTCGGGAAGGAGCCCTGCCCTGCCCAGCCCGGCCCAGCCCGGCCCCGGAGCCACCCGCGCGCGCCGCTGCCGCAGTACCCAGGTGCAGCGGGCGGGCGGCGGCCGAGGGGCAGGCGGCGGCCGAGGGGCAGGCTGGCCCGGAGCTCCCGGCCGCGGTCACGGTCACGGTCACGGTCGCGAGCCGCCGAGCACCTGGGGAGGAGCCCGGGGGCGGGGGCGGGAGCGGGAAGAAACTTTGCGGCGGATTCTCTTCCCCCACCCCGGGAACCGGGGAGCTGCTGCAGAGCGCCCGGAGGTGGCCGCGCTCTGCGCTCCGAGAAGCAAGTGCCTTTAGCCGGGAGCCCCGGGGGCCACGGTTAATAGGGGGTAAGAGGAGGGGACGGGAGAGGCGGGTGGGCGGAAGACCCCCGGGAGAATCGGCTGAAGTTTGCCTGGGGCAGAAGAAGACGGAAGAGGGGGGAGCGGAGAGCTGATTTGTATTACCCCCGCCCTTGGCATCCCTACTTTACTTGGGGGGTAGGGGGGAGGGTCCTGGGCTTTTTATTTTCATCACGTTATTCATTACTGGATGGATTACAGTTCATTCATTTGGAACCATTTTAGGTCAGTTGTGAGAATCCTCACTCCCATTTTGGTGAAAGCATAGATTAGAACACAGCTTTCCCAAGGCCACCTGAGAGGTTACTGGCAGAAATTAGATTTTGATAGGAAGTACCTTACTATTTTTTCTCTTCTCCCCCCCCCCATCCCCCGCCCCTTTTTGAGAGGCACTGGTTATAAAATAACAGCACAGCTCTAGAAATGCCAGCCCAGAAACCTCCTCAGGCTTTGGCATTCCAGAGTCGCCTGTTTGTTAGGTAAAGGGGATAATGGACTTTTTACCTTCGGTTTTTGTACCTGTGGACTTGTGCCAGCCTCTATAGGAGCTCTCAAGGGCTAGTAGAAAATAGATGGCTTTTGAGAAGCTGCAGTTACTGCTTAAAATAATCCAACTATTGTGTCGCACCTGTTAACTGTATCCTGTGATCTTTCCGTTTTAAGAGAAAGGAGCTCAAGGATGAAGCCCCATGTCTTGCTGCAGGGCCTGCCTCTTATAATGGGTTTTGAGAATAATTTTAACGGGTTGTTACATCTCTTTAAAAAGTTCAGATCTTCGTGAGGAACTGTCTCTTTTCTAAAACTCCAACTGGGCTGAAGTGATGTCCGTGTAGACTCAGGTTTCCCTCTTGCTATTACAGCTGTTGATGGAACTGAACTTGTAAGAATCCCTGTGTTAAGATATATCCTCAGGGGCTTTCTCAAAACTTGAACAGAAGTGGTTTTTAAAGTGAGTGGAGAATTGTTCCACTCATTTCAGCTGCGGATCCTCTAAAATACTAGCCCTGCCACGAATATTTTGTTTAAATAAGGATTCATTTTTTTTTTGAGAGGGAATAATCTAATATTTGGGGAAGAAATGAAATGTTTTAGATAAGTGGAGGATTCAATTCCCCCTTCCACAGGTCCTTTTTCTAATAGGCAGTGCTAAAAGTTTCCTATTGGAGTGGCATCCTCAGCTGACTGATACTGTTTCTTTGCCACAGTGGTGTTATTGAATGCTTTGACAATAACACTGAAGTTAGCTTTTCCTGAATTCACTCAATAGGTTGACACACACAAACCTGAGGGAGTAGGAGAGTCTCTATAGTAAGAAAACCATCTTTTTCTCTGCTTTCTTTCTCTAGCACATATTCAAAACTTTAAAGGGAGTTACTTTTGTATTTTTTCAACGATCATCTAACATTTGCTCATACCACATCTATAAATTTTAAAGCTCAGACTTTTGGTGAAAAGGTTGTGGGAAACCTATACAGAACCAGTTTTATTGTAATGGGAGAAGATAAGCCACAAAACTTGGATTATTTTGAGTACAGTTTCATATATGAAGCTGGAAGCTACTTCAGAGATCATTTAGTCCCATCTTTCATTTTACTGGTGAGGAAAATGATGCCAAAGAACTACTGAATAAAAGGCTAACTTGAACCCAAATCCTAACTCTAAACCTAGCACTTTCCCTCTCTTCCTCTTCCCTTGTCTAGCCAGATTAAAAACTAATTGGCAAACATTTAACAAAATAAAAACTCAATAAAACATCATATTTTAGAAGTAAGTCAGTATACAGCTTGAAGGGATCGTTACGTATGGATTTGTGGCCCCATTTCTATCTGAGTTTGACACCACTGCCCTAGCCTCACGATAGCAGAAAAGGTACCTGCTTGTGGTGAAGGAAGTCTTCTCACCTGCCAGTTCCTCTGTGCTAATCAAATCACAGATCTGGCCTCCATCCCTGCCTCTTATCTCATTCACAGCTCTGAATAGTATTAAGGGTCTGGGTCATGTTTTTTGTTTTTTTGTTTTTTTATCATATCTGAACTGTAGTTTTCATTCTCCCCTCTAAAATGCATAACGTGTTAGAGTGGGCATCTGACTCAACTATGTAAGGGCATTTATCAAGTAAAAACTTATTGTTGGTAATTTTTGCCACTGGTCAAAAACTTCTCTGGAGAGTAAGTACCAGGAACACTGCTGATTCTAAAAAGTAGTCTTCCTTTGATCTGAGTTATTGAAATATGAAAATACTGCTGGAACTTATTTTAACCAATCAAGGATTTATTAATTCAATTTCATAGCATCTCTTGGTTCCAGACACTATGGTTAAGCACTGAGGATACAAAGACAGTCACCCTCTGAGAAGCTTACTTTCTATGGGGTCAAATCAGACAGCGGTTATATACGTGGGTGGTATACAAAATAAAACCAGTAGATCTTATGAATCACTACCTGTAAACTTGTAAACAGTTGACAGTAATCCACTTAAGTGTCAATTTATATATAGTAAATGCAGTAAAAGTTTATAGTAAAAAACAAGGCCACAAAAAATTGAAGCATAAATAGAAAAATTTATTATTTTTTATCTTTCATTTAATGAATGCATTTTGAATACATAAGATATGGGAGACATTGTGCTAGGTATTCTGAAGGATACAGAGATAAGATTTTTTTTGTCACTCATTAATGAATTAATAGTCTAGTAAGGAAGTGAAAATGGAGATAGCTAACCATTACTGGAGAGAACAGAATGTGAGAAGTTCAAAGTTCGGTGGGAGTTCAGAGGAGAGAGGTATCCCTTTTGAAGAAGGGAATTAATGAAGTCTTTGTGAGAGAGGAAGTTTTGTAAAATGAACCTGGTAAGATGGGAAGGAATTGGATTGAAGGTTGAGAGGGATAAAGAGAGAAAGGCATTTCAGAGGGGAGGAACAGCATGAATGAAACCACGGAGATTGAAAGATGGGGACACAGGATGATGTGTTTGAAGAATGACGAGTATCATGGAGTCATAGAATGGTTAATGCTGTAATGAAGTTTAGAGATCTAGTCCATCCATTTTCAAACTTTTGGGGCTTCGGGCTCCTTTATACATGTAAAATTTATTGAGGACCGCTCCCCAGAGTTTTTGTTTATGTGGGTTATATCTGCAAATGTTGATTTCAATATTATTGTGAAAATTGTTTCAAACTCAAGTATCCCTTGAAAGGGGATCTCCTAACCACAGTTTGAGAACCAGTAATCTGGTCTAATGTTCTCATTATATTAAAGCTTGGAGAGAAAGTAACTTGCTGAAAGTGAGCCAGGAGAACACAGTTCTCCTGACTCCCAATCCAGTGATGTTTCTATTCTAGAAAGAGTTGCAGAATGAAATAATGGAAGGTAAGGCTAAAAAGATAGGTTAATGTCAAATTATGGAGGGCCTTAAATGCTGGCCGTAGAGGGTTAGCGTTTATTCAATTGGGGATCCATTGAAAGCTTTGATCCTAAGTAACGGTACATTAGGAAGAAGAACTCTTTGATGGTTACAGTTTCTCGATGAATAGACTAGGGCTCATTACTGATGATTCATACCTGGGCAAATGAGCAGTAGCCAGTGGTTAGAAGTGAATAGATTATTTGCTATAGCAGATAACAGTGAGAGTTTTCAAGAGAAGCCACAAAAGATGTTGGTTCCATTTCAGAACTCAAGTCTTTCCATATTAGTGCAGCTACAATCCAGAATTGTGCAATGTTTGTCTACTTGCTGAAGGGACTCATCACCTAGTTGTACATTAAAAGGAAATTGACCTTTAGTGAAAAACCTTGAGTGAGGTTGAGAAAGAAAACTGAGATTTAAATACAAGGAGGATGAAGATGGCTTCACTTTTCAGTCTTGTGGGGATCAAATATGACAGAGTTGTACCTTGTACAAAAGAAATAAACATGATTACCCCAAATGGGAATGCTGGACGTAATCCTGTACTTATATTGCTAGAAGAATAGATTTCAGAGAGCTTACATAAAAGTGTGTGTATGTGTGTATAGGGCCGGGGGTGGTTACCTTATATTCTATGGGGAAAAACTAGTCTTATTCTTCAGTGGTAATGTGAGAAGAAATGGAGATAGAAGGAGGTCCAGAGGTCTTGTGTACTTGAAACATTCTATCAATTAAGGATTCTTTTAGATTTCTTGCTTTTCCATTAATATAAATACCCCAGGGATATTTAAACCTATTGTATTGTTCATCTCCTGTCTTGGATTATTTTAGATACCCCAAATGCCCAACATCTATGTGCTTTAATGGATCTATGATCTCAGTGATGGAAAGATCACTTCTCTGCAAATTATAACCTATCCAAGCTTTCCCATTCTGTGCAAATTTTGTTCATGTTCTCTCAAAGAACCTTCTTCCAGACTTTGCTTATCATGGACCCACCAAGTAATTGTCAGTGGCAAAGTTTGCATTACACTTCACCAATTTAAAATTAACCAATTTAGGGAAGCCAGAAAGAGAAAATAGTATATATTGACTTCCCAACACAAATGTACTTGAATTCAGAACATGTTTAAGAATCTACCAAATTCACTAGAATCTTTGCTTGCATTTCATGGGTGCCAGTGCAACACTCAAGCAGTTCTTCTGTTTATTATCTCTCACTTTTATTGGTCATGTATAATCATTTTCTGGTCACACATTTTCTTAGTAGCCCCAACACCATTTCTTATGCATAGGTCAATTTCAGAAATGTCTTACAACCCACTGGTAGCCATCATGTGTATTCCCACTGTTCTTTGGGCCATTAAAAACTTTGATTTTTAGGAGATTGTGGTGTTAGTATGTGCAATGTGTAGTTCAAATAAGAAAGGATGGAATTTTGAATTGAATTTTGGACATGAGAGAGGAATCGAAGAAAGTATTTTTGGACCACTGCAAACTTAAGAAAGGGCAGGTCAAAGTAGGCTTGGGACTTCTTTCTGCAAAATTAATATATGACAAGGGGATGGCTGTTCCCAATAACTGATTATGAAACTTGGCCCTTGGATTCCCCTAGTTTTAGGATTAGAATTGAGACCAAATAACTGAACTTTCTTTTCCTCCCCTTCCCAGAATTTTACACTATTGTCTTCCCTCCTCACTTGATTCATGGAGTGATGATGATGATGATCACTTTTCTGGTGTCCTGACCAGAAGTGTGATGACACCTTGACTCAGGGTTATGTAGTTTTTCATCTTCTTAACAGTTTTCTCCTGCATTAATTCATAAACCTATACCAGAAGATGGAATATGAATATGTATGTATGTATATACAAACACACCCACACCCCAGATGGATAAGAAATATAACCATTGGAGATTTAAAAAAACAATCACAACATCGATTCTTTGCACTGTGTCTTAAGAATTCATATTCCAAAGGCATAGCATAAAGCTAGTTTTTGTAGTTTGGGTGTATAATGCACCTGCATGTAAGGGCGTATACATACATTCAAATCAAAGTTAAGTGCAAGTCGTGTCATCATCTTCCTGACATCATGGTCCTCTTCAAGAATGATGAACAAAAACAACAGCAACAACCTACACACATGCTTTAAGGGCTCAGCTGTCATCCCTGTAAGCCTTTAAAAGCACTACTAACAGGGTCTACTGAACTCCCAGTAGACACTGGCTTGATACAACACAAACGCTACTGTCCCTACAGATTAGTCTTCTGGGAGAATTTTTGTACCATGAGCACTACTGTCTCAGAAAATGCTGGGGGACTTCAGGAACTAAAACAGAAACTGAGAAAGGGTTATGTAATACAAATGCCAACTGTCTTCTGGGATTTGCATTTACTGGGAGGATTGTTTTCACTATCTTGGGTATTACTGTCTCAGGAGTTGCTCACGAACTTTAACAATTATAGAAAGCATTATTTTATCTCTACAGTGCAGTGCTATTATTTCTTCAGCAAAAGATATTGATTATTCTTTTTTTTAAAACATCTATGTTTATTCTGTTGAGAGAGAAAGAGAATAAAAAAGTCATTTTTTGGACAGAGGCTATAAGCATCAAATAGGCATGACATTTATATTTGGACTCAAATTGTCTTTTTTCACTATGGCTATGTGTGTGTGATCCGTATATCAATACGTACACTTAATATTCATACATATTATAGAATATTTTAAACATTATAATTTAGTGAAATATTATATCCTGGGTCATCTCAGTCATCCTGATGAATATCAGGTCATCTTTTCTCTGATGGCATGGACTTCTTTAACAGTGAAGGATGAACACAATATCATATTAGCAAAATATGTGCACATGTTATATATATTTTTATATTATAAGTTTATAAAACATAAATGTATATGCTTAATGCAAAATTATTATGTAACCATGTAAACATGGAGGGGAAGGACTAGAACAAAGGTGAAAAGATTAACAGTGCTATATGAGGACATTGTGAAAGAATGAAACACAGCATTTTATTTTGAATACCATTTCCATTTGGCATTTACTTAAAAAAATTTTTAAGAGATTTTTGACTATAGGTCAGGACATTTTTGGAAATAGTAGAACATCAACTTGAATTTTGTAGTATCTTAGTTACCATTTTCTAGTCTAGGAACAAGTCTGGCTAACCTCCCTGTGCGTGGTAGATATCTAAAAGAGATAGAACAACTAGATTCTTCATTCCTCATATTTAGAAGATGCCCCTTTTGTAGCTTAAGGAGAATATATGGCACACTTGAAGTTTCTTTGTTTTCTAGACCCTGTTTAAAAGTTATTAAAAATTTCTCCAAGTAAAACTTTGGGGAAAGTTTATAAACCTGGGATCTTTGTTGTGGGTTAACTAAGTAGCTGTTAATAATTCTATATTCCTACCTCACTATTAACATGTAAATTAATTTAAGAGACACTGAAGAGAGAGAATATAAATGTTTTTTACTTACCCATACTGGTGTACAGAGCATCCCCAAATATAAGCTTTATTAATTTAGAATTGCACTAAGTCTTTTGGGACACCCTGTATTTGGATATGTGCTTGAGCCAGCAAGGAGCAGCAACCGAGTTTCATAAGAATGATCAACAGGCTATAACATTTATTTATTGCATGCCACATCCTGTGTTTTGAGACTGAGGATGCAAAAGCAAAAATCCCTACTCAAGGAATTTGCATTCTAAGCAGAAGTTCTTAACCTGAAATCTTGATATATTACAAAGGGCTCATGAACCTCTATGAGGAGAAAAATTACATTTTATTTTCATGAATCTCTATCTGAACTATAGCATTTCCTTTGATTGTAGATGTTAGCAAACATTATTATGAGAAGAGTTTGATACAGGCTTCCCCAAAAGCCAAAAAAGATTAAGAACTCCTATTCTAAAAATGAAAACAGCCTCTACACAGGATATATTCAAAATAAATGCAAGGTGATTTTTTTGGCCAAGAGGCAATGGCAGCTGAGGGAATTAAATGGGTCTCATAGGAGAAAATCAGGAATTTTAAGATGCCAGCAAGAAGACCAGTTAGGCTAGACCAATTGCTGGTGAAGGAGAATATACTAAGTCTAAAAAGATTGGTTGGAGGCAGCTTGTCAGGAGCTTTAAATGTCAGAGAAATTGGTGTCAATTTCTAGAGTTAAATTAGGGAGCTACTGTAGTTGATTTAGCAGAGGAGTGTCATTGTTAGATCCAGGTTTTAGGAATGTCACCCTTTCTGCTGTGTTGATGGATTGGCAGAGGTAGAAACTTGAGGCAGCAAGACCAAAAAGGAAGTTATTGAAGTAACCCTGACCAAAGAGACATGAAGCTGGTGTTTTGGGTGGGAGTAGAGAGGAGGGCAAGGTTGTGAGAGATATTTCGGAGGTGTAGTTACAGAATTGACAACACTTGGCAAAAATCTTGTCACATTTTGGAATAAGAACATTTAAGTAAATCTGGACTCCATGTGGAGCAGAGGATTGTGAAAGAGGACAACATCCCTCCCACCATCCTAAGGAGCAGTAGTGGTAGGGACGCGTCATACTCCCACCCACCTCACTCACGAATTTTTGGGTTTTAGAGCACTAAGGTACTAGTTCAACTTAGCGATGGGATAGAGGCCACTAGAGAAGGTGTTTGAGAGGAGTTGAAGTGAGCCATTGTTTTGTAGGCATGTAGACTTTCTTTAGTGGAGGAGATGGGGTAGCTTTTTGGATTTTTGACTCCAAATCAGTGTGTTAATTTACCGTGTTCTGGTCTGACCCTTGGTGTTAAATGGATAAAGGCTACGTAGTGCCCCTCTATGAACAAGGTCAGGGAGAATCCTTTCTTTAATAAGGATCAGCAGACAATGGATAAGCTTGTTTGTTTTATCGAATTCTCCCAAGAATCACTTAGTTTACTTTGTGTTTTGGAGATAGTTTACTGAAATTAAGGGGAACAATCTGTCCTAGATGTACCAAAAGATAAATGAAAACCTTGTAAACTATATATCAAAACATTTGAAGCAAAGAATAGGTAGGGATGAAAGTTTTGATGATTTTAAAGATGATATTCAAGAAAATTGAATTAGATAATGAGTTAGGCAGTGAGGAAGGAAGAGATAGGTTATATACACAGTGATTTCATGGAAGAAACCTTGCCTAGCCTGTGCGACCGGCTCCAATCTTCTCTTTAGACTTGAAGACTTACAGGGAGTGGGAAGGGATTGGTCCAAGGTCACCTAGTCCCCAAAAAACGGAACTTCAGACCAGGGCTTCCTGTCTTGGAAACCAGTTTTTTCTCTACTTTGTCAAACTTCCTTTCATCATAACCTGTTAAAATTTATCTAGTATTAGCTCAGTTGGGAAGATAAACTCTGGCTTTGGGATTTGTAATGTACGGAAATTTTTTTGAGTCTGGAATGTTTTCACAAAATATTTGGGACAGACTCATTTTTAAAGCATTTTTCTTTACATATTGAAAGTCACTTTTTGCTATTTTAGGAACATGGTAATGTTCTGTTGTAGCTTGATTTGCGAGCTCATTTGATAGATTTAAGTTTGGTGAGAAGTTGAATCTTGTAAGCATTTATTAATTATGTGCCAGGCTCTGTGCTAAACTCTAGTGATAAAAAATAAAAAAATCAAAAGACAGTCCCTGCCCTCAAAGAGAAAAAACTTCAGAAATCTTTGATTGGATGAGATTGAAATATCCCACAAGCTTCCCTAATTCCTTCTACTTGCAAAGAAAATTTCTGATTATGACTTAGTTTCCCTGACGCACTGGGTAAAAGACATGAATATTCTGGTCACTAGATAGACACATTTTTCCCCACTGCAAATCAGCAAATTGGTATTCTGTTTTATAACTCAGTCTTTTGAACTTCAGTTCCCGAAGTTTAACTATCCCTAAGTAAAGTGATAGAATTTCAGTTTCTGAAGCTGCAATGTTGAAAAAGTTCTAGACATTGGTACCTTCCTCCCCAACTCTGCGCCCCCCCCCCCTCCCCACATAGAGCCAATCAGAAACAACCAGTTGAGCTTTCCTAATAAGGGTCAAACACGGACTCTTTGAATTACTCACATCCCCAAATGACTCCATGGTACATCCATTATCCAGTGTCAGGGAGGAGATAAATGCTTTTCTGGATTTCTGTGCCGTTGCTCTTCAGATGCTCTAAATCAGTGCTCATTTTTAAAACAAAATTATGTTGACTCAGATTAAATATTTAGACCTGAAAAGGGGGGGTAGCTGAGAGGAAGGTTCTGCTTCAATAGGAAAAAACTGAAATGTGGGCAGGCAGAATGTAACATTTGAATTAGTTTTATGATTCCATTTGTATACAACCTGAGGAATGACTCCTGAATTTAAAGCTTTGGTTCCCATGAATGATTGACTAATTTTGCAAAGTTCCTTCTCATTTGTTCATCATAATCATCCACCCTGTGAGGTGTGGGTTACTGCCATTATGGACCCTGTTTTAGTGATGAGAAAGCTAAGACACCGATTCGCTGAGGCTTGGGGTAGAGGGGAGGGCTGGAGAGAGGGCGTCACACATTTAGGGTCAGAGGTGGAATTTGAAGCCTAGCACTTGTTCCACTGCACTACAATGCTTCACAGGATATATGGGCATAAAAATTGACCAACCTTTAATATTTTACAATTCCTATCACTACTTTAAAAATGATAACTTAAGGTAGTGCTTGACAAAACTTGGAGTGCTTTCACATATGTTGATCTCTCTGTGACTTAGTTTCCTCATTTGTAAAATGAGGCAGATTAAAGCAGTTGACTTGTACTGTCCTTTCCCAGCTTTAAATCTATGATTATATTTGATCCACAACCATAAGAGGTAGGTAGAGCAAATATTTTTATCCCCATTTTACAGATGCAGAAACTGAGGCTCAGAGAAGTTAAAGTGTCTTATCTGAGGTCACATAGCTAGCAAAAGGGGCCTGGCCTCAGATCCCAGGTCTATGGGTGGACACCACAGAGAGGCAGACTTCAATGTCAGGGAAAGCTTTCTAAATATTGGAAATGTCCAAAAGTATAATTAATGTGTGTGTTCCCTTTGGAGTTAGAGAGTTCTCCCTAACTGGAAGTTTTTGAGTGAGTAATAACTCCTTGTTTAATAGTACTGTTACAGGACCTCTTAGTCATGGACAGACTGAACAAGATGACCTCCAAAGACCCCACCCAGAAACTGTGTTCTGACTCATGCATTGCCCAAAACTATTTGTAATACATACCACAGGATCACTCCTATAATCCTATAATACACACACACACACACACACACACACACACACACACACACACACATACCCTCCCCCCCCCCCCCCGCCCCCCATATCTACTTGGGGCAGATAAGCTTTGGAGAGTAATAAGGTAACTATTTTAGGAACTGAAGCAAAGAGATACGTACTATGTAACCAGCTCATTACATTGGATTCATTAACTTAGGATCGTAGACCTGGAGATGGTCCAATGCCATCATTTTTGCATATGAGGAACTGAAATCCAGGAGCATACAAGTATATCAGAGATGGGATTTGGAACCCAAGCTCCTCTACTTCCAAGCCGTGTTCTTTCTACTGTCTCATTCATTGCTGTCTCACCCCTTCAATTCTCCCTGGCGCTGAGAAACACTTAATTTCTTCAAAGTTCATGCAAGATTTCTCAAGTCACTTGACACTCTGAGTATTCTACCTCACCTTAGCAAATTTCTCTTGCCTTTTCCTTGACATCATCTCTTGATCTTGCTCCTTGATTTTTTATACCTACAGCTTCTGTCTTAGGTGGTCTCCTTTTATTAAATTAAATTACTGAAAATTTCTACTGACTAGCTTCGGCTCCTACTTGGAACACTAACAATTGTCTACCGTCTTCTCTTTTTCAGCCTGCCCTATCCCTCTCAAAGTTCTATTGGGACTTCTCTTTGTGCCTGGATTTAGGAATTTACTTCTTGCTTTAGAACTGTTTTATCTTCAGCTATCTCACTTTGTTACTCTTTTACTCAATTGTATTATCTCCAACCTTCTGCTCTAAAGAAATTCCGCTTTGAAATTCTGAAACTCTAAAATATTAACTCCTTTATTAATAAATCCTTTTACAACTAATTAACATGCAGGTATCATTCTTCCATTTTCAATTATGTTAACAGAGTACTCCTTGGTTCCTTTACATGCAGAAAAGGTTATTGAATTGGGGAACAGGAGAGGTTCTATCCCAAATTTGCTGATAGGTCTTTCTGCTATAAGTTTTTTTTCTAGTCCATCCTCCACTTATGTCTCAAACTGATCTTCCTAAAGTATGGATCTTAACCCTGTCAGACCCCTACATAATAAACTCCACTGATTGCCTATCACTTCTAAGATCGAAAGTAAAATCTGAATTTGACATTCAAGACCTTTCCTAACCTCCTCTACCCCTGTTTTTTACATTCTTCTTACATCTTACACTGCCCTCTCTGCAACTCGCTGGCTCTTGGCACTTTGAATAGCTTTTCATTTACACCTTCAGACTTTTCCTGGCTTCCTTCAAGTCCCAGATAGGAGTCCACCTTGGACTGGAAGCCTTTCCTTCATTCTAGTGCCTTCTCTTTGTAGATTATTTGAAATTTATCCTGTTTTTAACTTTATCGCCTGTGGTTGCTTGCATGTTGTCTCTGCCATTAGACTGTGAACTCCTTGAGTGAGAGCAGGGTCTGTCTTTTACCTTTCTTGTATCCCCATTGCTTTGGGGCAGCTGGGTGATGACGTGGATAGAGCACTAGTACAGGAGTCAGGAGGACCTGAGTTCAAATATCACCTCAGACACTTAACACTCACTAGCTGTGTGACCTTGGGCAAGTCATTTAACCCTAATTGCCTCATCCTGGGTCATCTCCAGTCATTCTGATGAGTATCTGGTCACTGGATCCAGATGGCTCTGGAGGAGAAGTGAGGCTGGTGACCTGCACAGCCCTCCCTCACTCAAAACGAAGTCAAGTGCATGTCATGTCATCATTTCTCTGATGGCATGGTCTTTGGCAGTGAAGGATGAACACACTTCACGACCCTCATTACTTTATAGCATAGTTCCTGGCATATAGTAGGTGCTTAGTAAATGCTTATTAACTGACTATATTACTTAAATAAGTCTTCTCACATGTCTCAGAATTCTTCCTATTTTTCATTCCTCAAAACATAATAATGTGCCATGATGTTCTCATACCATGGTTCATTCAGCATCATGGACCCTTTTAGAAGAATCTTTCTCTTCTGGAGTTCTTCAAACTTGAGTAATTACCTGCATTTGGTTGCATGAAAGTGATTTTTTGTTAATCTTGATCGCTAATGCTGCTGTTTTATTTCTATAAGTTATCAGCCTGTTGTTGCAACATCTCAATTGTAGTAGTTGCCATGGAGACATTATTGTGCCACTAATGGAGAATTATTTCTTCAGACTGAGGGAAGAGCCCGTTGCTAATCTCATGCCAGGGGTTCCTTGTAATTAAAATAAGTAATAGTAAGTAATATAAGTAATAATAAGCAAAATAAGTAATAATATTAAAATAAGTAAGAAGAGAGATTTTTGCAGAGGTGTGGAACTGGGTTTGGGATGCTGCTTGTAATTAGTTTTTTTTGATATGTTGGTTAATTGTGTTGGATTTTTTTTCTCTATTTTTTATGAGTGATTGCTTTGTGGTTGGGTAGATGCATTGGGAAATGTAAATGATATAAAAATAATATATTCATAAAATTGTACTAATTAAAAAAATATAAGTGTCTTGGAAAATGAAAGTCACTGTGTATATGCATTGCAAATTGGATTTTCTTCCCTCTTCTCCTGTTTTATAGTTTTTGTTTTTAGCAAACTGTTATACTTATGTTATTCTTGGCATCTCATTACCAAGAAGTCCTTTCTCAAGTTACTAAGCTCATTCTATTTTACTTTATAGCCTAGTCTATAACACTGAGCCTCACATAGTGCCTGCATGATGACATCTTTTTAAAAATATGTTTTTATTGGTCTTTTGTTTCTCACATCATCATAGTTATCTTCAGTATCCTTCTCTCCTGTTCCAGCTCTTTTATATAACATAAAGTATTTTTTAAAGAGGAAAAAAATTAAGCACAATTGATTGATGCATTGAAAAAGTTCAAAAACATGTGCAATATGTAGCAGCTGTGGACCTCCACCTCAGTGAAGGGGTGGGTTGGGACTATCTTCTTATATATCTTCATTCGAGTCATGCTTGATTTTTATAATTTTGCTACATTTATTTTTGATTCCTTGATGTGTAGGTCTTTCCAGGCATATTGTATATCGTTTTCTTGTATATCACTCTACATTTATAGTTCATATAAATCTTTCCATATTTTTCCTTCATAAATCATTTCTTATAGCCGATAATATTCAATTACATTCATGTACAATACTTTGATGTATTTGGGACTTTCTTCTTATCATTGGCTTCTGTAGGGTGTAAGTCCAGTAATGTAGTCTCTATTCAGACAACATATAAAAGGTCTTGGGGAATGAAAGTCATTTTGTGATTGTCTATACATTTCAAGTTGGATCTTCTGGCCTTTTCCCTCCTTTTATATTTCTTTTTTGTTCTTTTTTTGTTTTTAGTGAACTATTATGCTTATGTGATTTTTGGCATCTCTTTACCAAAAAATCCTTTCTCAAGTTACTAAGCTCATTCTTTTTCTTTACTTTATATCCCAAGAGCCTAGCATCATTCCAGATTGCTTTTCAAAATGGTTTTACATTTTAGAGTTCCACCACAATGTGTGGAATATTAGTCATATTCATTGTTTATATATCTTGTACCCTAAACACATATTAGAGAAATTTGATACAAAATTTGTTTTTTCCCCCATTTGACCACCTCCCAGACCAAATCCCTGATTTTGAAGCTCACCATTGATATATACTCCCCTCTTGGTTACCTTCTTTTGTCCATCTGCTTTAAAATCTCCTTCCTGGGTCCATGCTCTCTTTCTTTCCCAGGTGCCAGTTACCCCCATTACATCCACTTCCATCCTTCCAGAGGTAGGAAAAGTGGTCTTATCAAGCATCAAATCCACTAGACCATGCTGAACACAAGTCCCTGACTGTCTTTACCCCAATAAGAGCCTTCATCAGTGGAACCCCCTACCAGTACCTCTCTTCTTTCCCTCACCCTTTTCAATTCTGTCTCTCACCTTTACCCCCAACTCTTCTGGAAGCTTTTTGGAGAGTACTATCTTTACTTTGAAAGATGTAATGTTGACTTTTTAACCTTTTCATCCATGTTTACTAAAAATAACATTATAATATTAGTCATTTATACGCTGAAGTACTAAAATAACCTTTATAATTTCTTTTCTGATTTTTAAGACTTTGACTTTGTGGTTTACTGCCATAGTTTGTGATTTATTTAGCAAAGAAAAGGAATGTAGTACTTGGTGTACACATTAGTTTCTATAACCATTTCTTAAAATAGTGCTTAGTTTTTTTCCTAATATGCTCATTTTTAATTTTTCCCTTTTAATGACCCCTTAGAGTGCTTCTTCACACTTTAGTCAGATGCTACTTGACAAACATCTTGTTATGTCCAAAAGGAAAGGTATCTATTAGAATCACAAGTTAAGAATAGTTCTTCTTGACACTAAATATCCTATCTTATCCTTTAAGTTTCTTTGAAAATGGTGCCTCTTTATTTCTTGGTCACTCTAAGTGAGAGATCACAGGTGCAAGGAGTTCAAGTGTAGAATGTGGAAACCTATCCTCACATAGATTTAAAAGGGTCATTTTCTTACACATCTCCCTATTCCCTATATACACAGAAGCCTTGAGTGTTCATAGGTCTTTCCATATGAGTGAAGAGCCCATCGTCCCAGATTTTCTTTGCTTAACTCCTGGGTTTGTCATTTGTAAGCACTCATGATTGGGACAGATATTATCATAGTGGCCTGGGAGGAATGGGATAGGAATTGGCTCTGGGATTTCATTGATACCAGGAACTCCTCATTGAGTAAACTCTTTTTACCTGTAAGTCTCACTCTTTCCCTACTCTTACAGTCTTGGAGAATAGCCCAGGATGCTGAGAGATGTTTGAGAGACTTGACCGCCTAACACTGACAGTATGTGTCAAAGGCAGAACTTGGACTTTCTAAAGTCTTTCTGGCTCCAAGGCCAGCTCCTTCAACTAGGCTATTCTGCTTTTAATGGGGAGGGAGGTAGTGCTGTTTAGGTTGTTTTGGAGGTATAAGCCACTGACTTAGTTAACATCACACTATGTATATTCCTAGAAGATAAAGTAAAATTAATATTCCAAGGTTGACATTAATCAACCTTGTCACTGTTTAATGACCAGATAACTCAATTTGACTGAACTGGCTTCGGGTTGTACACCTGTCAAGGGAATGTGTGAGCATCTCTAGGAAATTTAGATACCTTGGCGGGTTCTATTCCAGATAAGGATGGAGGGGCCAGAGTATAGCTGTTCAGAAACAAAAGTCCTTTAGGTGACTTTGTAAATGATGAGGTCTAACATTCACATGGGAGGTAGATGATAGAGGAGAAAGAGAGAACTTGGCTTTAGAGTTAAGATTTTGGTTAACCTTGGGCAAATTACTTAACCTCCTAATTTCCCACTTAATACAAATTAGTTGATCATTTGTGGAGGGAGTTTCCACACACTTGACATCCCAATTTTGGACATTCTCTTAGCCTCCCCACCCCCACCCCTTTCAGATATAGGCTTAGAAGAATTAATCAATAAAAGGGGTTTACTAGTCTGTTTATAGCTTGGAACCCTGATGAGGCACTCTCTAGCTCAACCAGAAATATGGACCCTAAAGACACCTCCAGGTGTCCTACTACCACAATCTTCTTACTCTGTCTGAGGCCTCTCAAAAAGGAGAGAATCACATACATGGTCCTAGCTTGGGGCTGCCTCTCATTGTCAAAACATTGGTTGGTTAGAAATATGGTCGCTTAGATTAAACAACTTGGAGATTAAACAAGCAGGACTCTCAAGAAATTTCTGATTTTGATTTAATGATATGGCCCTCACTTTTCTTGGTGGATCATTGAGTGCAGTGTATTCTTATGAGTTGTGCATTCATGCTTATCTCTTCTAAAAAAAGAGAGCAGTGGTACAGATAACTGAAAAAAGCAGCAAAGATGGGGAAAAGCAGCTTCATTGCAACAAAATGCAGGAAATAAATTACGTGTCTCAAGGGCACAACAATAAGGAAGTATACCACTAAAGTGGTTTTTTTCTTGCAATAGATTTAGTTTCCTAATTTTTCTTTTCTAAAATTAATTTTTTATTCCTTGGGCACACATTAACTTAATAGCAGGAGGAGAGGTAGCTCTGAAATGTATTGATTGGCATTGGGAAATAATATTGCAGAATCGGAGTTGGAGCTAGAAGGAAAGTTGAAGGTCATCTAAACCCCCAACTTCTTCTATTTTGAGATAAAAATGAGTCAAATGACGGCCTGAGCATCGTATCTGTGTCCAGTTGGGATCTGAATCTCTTCTTCTTACTCATTGCCCTTCATTAGGACTGTTCTCCTCTGGTGACTTAAAATTCTAATACATTTCAAAGCATTTTATACACATAGTCAAGTTCTTAAATTGTAGATCTAATTTTGGGGTGACTTTCCCCCTTTTTTTAAACAAAACTACTTAAAGTACAGTAGAACATTATGTGTTGAGTGAGTGCTTTTTTCCCCTTATTTTGGATGGAAGTTACTGTTTTATTTTTAATAGTACGTGTGACCCAAACTTAGTTGTCTTGCCTCTGTGTTTGTTGGTTGCTATGATACCTTTATTGAGAATGCAGCTCCAAAATAAGCTGTTCTGTGATATTAATGGATTAGCTAATTTCCATGTGGTTTTATGAGGTCATTGAAATGGCTTAGTGTCTAATGTACACAAATATTTTGTTTCTAGTTTCTTATCTGTTTTTTCCAATAGGTTGAAAGAAACAAATGCCACTCTTTAATAATCAACAAGGTTCTATCAAGTGCCTAGTTCTGTGCTATTTGCTGAGGACATAAATAAAAAGAATCAAAAAATTCCTGTTCTCTAGAAGCTTCTATTCTTCTAGTTGAAGGTATTGTCTAGTAAAAAACTAAGCTTTGTGCCAACGAGACAAAACAAGAAAGAAAATATCTCGTTAATAGGAAACAGAAAACAATAATTACGGTGCTTTTTAGGGGGATAACAAAGCAAATAAAAAGAGCCTGGGGCAAATAAAACGTTTGGAATATGAATTTCCATTTCTGTGATCATATTTTCTGGGAACTTAAGACTTTGACTACCAATCTCATTTAAGAGACTGAAAGTCTGTTTACAATACAAGGACTTTCTTCAGATAATTTCTTCCTTAGGGACTCCCGGACTAATTTTAAATGTTGTGCAAAACTAATTTGAAAACATTAGATAATATACCACCCTTTGCACACGAAGGAGGAAGAGGCTTCTTCACATCTCCACCAGTCAAAATTCTCCTCTTTTCCTAAGGCACAACTCACGTACTCCCTCCTGCAAGAGAATTGTCTCTGGCTTTTCCCAGTGCCTGGAATGCTCTCCCTCCTTTGCTCCAACTACTGTCCTTCCTGACTTCTTTAAGTCCCAAGTAAAATTGCACCTTCTACAAGAAGTCTTCCCCAACATGTCTTAATTCCAGTCCTTTTACCTACTGTTAATTATTTCCTATTCCTCCTGTCTGTTTCTTGCTTTGTACATGTTTGCTTTGTATATGTATTTTGTTTCCTCTATGAGATTGTAAACCCCTTGTGGGCAAAGGACTATCTTTTGCCTCTTTGTATCTCTAGTGCATAGCACTGTGCGTGGCACATGGTAGGTGCTTAATTTTTAATTTTATTATTAATTATTGATTGATTGCTTGATTAACAAGAGTCCTTCCTTGGGCTACCAGGAAGAAAAGAGTCCTCCATCTCCAGCCTTTTGTGCCTTTCTTTTCTTTTATAAACTTGTGTACTTACTTGTGTACTTGTGTCTTCCTCTTTTTAAGATGGAAACTTGAAAAAACTATCATTTCTCTCCCTTTTTACCCCTTCTCCCCCTTGGTATCTCCAGTACATAGAGTAAGCTTGAATTGAATCTTGCTCACTCTTGTACGTTTCTCCAATGACTTCTTCCAGATTGCATTTTCCCTCCTTCATTCTTACTCCCTAGAGGTCATTTCTGTGTTTCAGATGCTGCTTTGTGTTGGGGGCTTCCCATATATCATATCCTCAAATCAGTTTGCATTCATTTTAATTGCAGCAAATTCCTGTCTTACCTACTTCTCTTATGCCCTCTAGCTCCTGACATGGCGCTTTACTCATACTATAAGAGTATTAAATTGCTATTATGACTTGTATTTAATTGCATTAGCAATTTGTCATAGATTACTCTACTAAATTAGATTATTAATCTAAGATATAAACTTTAGCTAACAGACCTTAAGAACTATAGATTCACAGCTGGAAGGGGATATTAAAGGACCTGCCCAGTTTTTAGAGTGGGAACTCAAATATCAAAGTAGAGAAATGATTTGACCTGTGGTCTAGCACGTAGTGAATGGCAGGGCCATGATAGAACTCTGAGTCTTCTGACTGGTTACCATTCCTTCTGCTGAAGGTTCTGCACAGAACCCCAACGTGGGCTGACATCTTTGAGTACATTTGCCCATTCCTCCTACCCCTTGACCAGCTGTAGCCAAGAACCAGGGTTGTGAGTATAATCTTGTGACTGTGAAACAGGAAAACTAACTGGACCATATGGGAATTAAACCTTCAACCCTGGCTTCATTAAGTACCATTTTCAAACTCTCTGGTCCTCAGACTTTAGCCTGGGGAACAATTTAGCCAGGTCCAAGGCCCCATGGACCATTTATTTTACTCATGCTTACCATCACACACACACACACACACACACACACATCCTTGTCAAGTTTTGCCTGGGTAAATAACAATTATTGTGGCTATGTTTTTAAAAATTGCCCTTTTTTACCCTATTGATGTATATTTGTTTGCTATATATTTGTATATTTGGATGCAAATTGCAGGAAACAAATGACAGGGTTTTGTGTATGTTCATGTTCTAAGCCTGAAGATGGACCATGACTGACAGTTAGGTTAGTTCTAACTTAACTTTGTAAGCACAAATTATACTCTGAAAAATTAAAACCATGTCAGTGTATCTTCATCAATGACCACTTAAGTGCCTACAGATGGTAGGCACTGAGGGAGATGCTGAGACGATTAATATTCTTTGCCCACAAGGAGTTTGTTAATTACTTTTGTTAGGGCATACAGGCATACAGAGATAGATAAAGAACAATATATACCATATACTAAGTGTCAAATAAATGTGGCATTCTGCACTTGGAGAAGAACAACCAGTTGCACCTATCATGACCTCTGGAGATCTGGACATAAAGATAATAGTTCATATGGAAAAGATATAGGAATTTTAGTATGCTTAAAGCATAGACATTTATTATCTGCCTACTCTGTGCTAGAGGTATCCAGGGATGCAGCAAATAAAGTGTTGGGCCTGAAGTGAGAAAGACTTCCCTTCTGAGTTCAGATTTGACTTCAGATACTAGCTATATGATGCTGGACAACAAGTCACTTAATTCTGTTTGCCTCAGTTTCCTCATTTGTGAAATGAACTGGAGAAGGAGATGGGAAACTACATCTTTGCCAAGAAAACCTCCAATGGAGTCATGAAGAATCAGACTGAAATTACTGAACTGTAACAACTAATTATATACTGGACACCGTGATGAGTGCTGGGGATACAGAGACAGAAGGTGATACCCTCTAGGAGCTCACATTATGTCGGGGAGTGTGTGTGTGTGTGTGTGTGTGTGTATAATATACATACATATATACATACGTATACACATACACACACATATATACAGTCACATACAAAATAAAAACAAAGTAATGGGGGAAAGGAGGAAACATTTGATGTCTGAGGGGTCAGGAAAGGCTTCACATTGAATGACATGATTGAGTTGAGTGAAATTAGGAATTCTGAGAGACAGGTCAAGAGGAGATGCATTCTGGGCATGGGGATGAGTCAGTGCAAAAATGTGGAGAGATACTTTTGGATCTCTCCATGGACAGAATCCATGACATGAAATCTCTCCATGAAGAATGGAATGATGATATGTTGCTGTGTTGTGTTCGTCTTTCGTTGCTGAAGAAGACCGTGCCATCAGAGAAATAATGACATGACTTGCACTTGACTTTGTTTTGAGTGAGGGAGGGCTGTGCAAGGTCACCAGCCTCACTTCTCTTCCAGTTTGGCTGTACTGGTCTACTTGAAGGACATCAAATAATTGTCAGTAAGGCAAGAAAGGTAGATTGGAGTAAAATTATGAAAGGCTTTAAATGATATTTATATTTGATCCAAAAAGTAATAGAGAGCCACAGAGGTTTGAGTAAGAAAGTGACATGGCTATATGTATACTTTCAGAAAATCTCATTGGTGGCTATGTGGAAGAATGAATCGGAGAGGGAAGAGGTGTGAGGTAGGGATACCTTAGGAAGCTATTTCAGTAGTCCAAGTAAAAAGTATTGAGGTGTGAGGTAGGGTGGTGAGTACTGTAAATAAGAGAAGGGGTTAGTGCAAGAAGTTTTGTGGAGGCAGAAATCACAGAGTGATTAAAGATCTGTGGATGATGATGCTATGGTTGCTATCTTGAGTGATTAGGAGGACTGTGGTGCAGTTGACTCTGAGTTGACAATGTAAGATGGAAGTAAAACAAGTGAGTGTGTTCCTAGAAAGTATTACTAAAAATCTAGTGTTTGTAATGAGAGAGATATCCATTTCCCTTCTCTGTACTTTGTCATATCACACCTGGGGTATTGTGTTGAGTATTAGGAGACACATTGGCAAGATATATGGCCTTGGTCTTTGTGCTAGAGTAGAAGAAGTCAGAACTGTATCAAAATGAGGAAAGTCTGAAGGAAGTTGGGATAGTTAAACTCAATTTGGAGGGACATAGCGATCTTTAAGTATCTGAAGGGTTCTTATGTGGAAAAAGACTATGGAGGACAAACCAAAATGGCGTTAGGGATTTCTAGACAGGCAGAGTTCTGTTCAACGTGTAGAAGAATTTCCTTAACAGTTAGTACTGTCTCAAAAGGAAATGAATACTCTCAAGTACTAAGTTCCCAGTTCCTAGAATTCTTCCAGTGAAAACAGAATGAACAGTGGTCAGGAAGGTTGTAGGGGGAGCTCATGTTTCAAGTAGGGGTTGGATTTGATGGTGTAAAATCTGTATCAAAACCTTAAGACTCTAGGAATCTTCCTTTTTCATATGGATTCATAAGACCAGACTGTGAAGGGCCATGAATGGTAGTCTGACAAATTGAGAAAGAGAGACAGAAAGACAGAGAGACAGAGTTTTTATGTATATGGAGTGGGCATGGCACCTGATCAAGGTAATATTTTAGGAAGGCAAGTTTGGTAGTGTTCTATAGGATGGATTGGAAAAGGGTGACTAGAAATTAGAGACAGAGAACAGCAGAAAATTTTTAATAGTATAGACTTGAGGGTTTTGGCCAACTCTGGGTCTCTTTGATTGGCCAACAATAAGGTCCCAGGCCAAGTCCTACTTGGTCTTTGTTTGGGCCCTGATTGGCTCAGACCAAATGTAAGTAGCAGTTGTTTCTGAGGGTCTTCCCCTTCTAAATTGATTTTTTTTTAACTGGGTAAAGAGACCATTTTCCACCTGATTTCTTATTTAGCCTTAATCACTAAATGGATGTTGCCTCAGTGAAACTTAGACCTGTTAAATACTTTAGCTTAAAAAGACCAAGGTCTCTCACTACATCTGGGTCCATCTCCAGTCGTTCTGATCTGTGTCTCTCCACCAGACCCCAATGACTCTGGAGGAGAAGGTAAGGCTGGTGACTTTGTACTGCCTCCATTAAATCCAATCCACTTACATGTCATGGCATCACCTCTGTGATGTCATGGTCCTCTTGGAGAACTAAGAACAAGCATCAGCAATGTAATGGTGAGGAAACATCTAATATTTTTTAAAATAAATTTTCCAGTGTCCTAATGTCTATGTGATGACTATGCAAAAGTCATGATTCCTATATTTCAAAGACTTGATCTACAAAAGTAATTTTATGGGAGTTAAGTACAGAAAAGTAGGACCAAGGAATGTGAGACTGGTAGATTTTAAGGAAGCAGAATTGTGGTGGAGAAGGGACTAAAATCCTTATCCTTGACATTGTCACTCTGCAAGAATTACTGAATAATAGACAAAGTGAAATTTATAAAGAATAATTCCTGTAGCATTTTATATTGTTGGAAAGGTATAAGAAAAGACAAATGAACTGTACCATTTTGAAACTGGACAAGAGATGGGAGGATGTACAGATATAGGATTTCATTCCTGGTGTTTTGCTAGTGAGATTTCTGTACCACTAGTTGAGTAAGTAAATGTAGAAATAACTTTGTTTTTTAATAGAGCACTTTCATTCTGTTCTTATTATGGATTATACTTACCATCTGCTTTGTGTTGTGCCAAGTCAACAAGCATTCATGAGGAACCTTCTATGTGCTAGCCCTATGCTAAGTACTGGGGATCCATGGATGGTTAAGGAGACATTCTGGAATTTCCAATTATATTGAATTCTCCAGTGATTGTCACTTTCACCTTCTGATTCAAACTCTTTTACTATCATCTAACTAGTCAAATCTTGATTTATTAAAAGGTTGATTATTCAGACAGAGTAATACAAGTCTTCCATTTTCTTTCTGCTTTTTTTTTCTTCTTGATAGTTTTATTGCTTTTCATGGACTTTTGCCAAAAGGCAGGCAAGAAAAGGGAGGGATTATGCACATCTGTAAAGCTGTCTTGCAGAGCTTGATGGGAGAATCCCTCACTTAAACTCAATTCACTTGCATGTCATGGCATCACCTCCCTGATGTCATGGTCCTCTTCGAGAATGAAGGGCAAGCAACAGGAACAGCGGCAACAGCTTGATAGGGGGAAGAAGCCTGAAACCAAAGACCCAAATGGGTATCATGCGTATATTTAACTTTTCTCCCTTTCCTCCATTTGCACAGGGACATAGTACAATGATTTCCTTTAAAAAAAAAAAACCACACATTATTTTCTATATCAGATGTCCTTAGACTTTACTTTAACTAAACTAGTAGTACAGTATTCTTCTAAGTAGAAGAGTGGACTCTGACACCATTTGGAGGATAGCCTGTCAGAGAGATATGTATCATTTACCAGTGGGAAGGTGAGAAAATGGGTAGAATTCCATCCTCCAGGTAAGAGCCAGTCCAGGGTGCTTATCTTACCCACCATCATCCCTAAAACTCAACTCCCTTCCTTCGCTGTACAAGTTCCTAACTTTCTCCCTGTCCAAAGTGTTTCTGTTGTAACCTGATTACTGCTGGGGTCTCCAAATCAGCAGTTGCGTAGATACTATTGAGAGAATTCCCATCTTTCTGCTACATACCCACTCCTGTTCCCTTCCCCTCCTATGACTGATAGATACCTTCTGAAAACCATACTTTAGTTCTTGAACATTTAATAATAAGTCCCATCTTGGCCTTTTCATTTTGGATGAGACAGAGCAAGATTCCCAGGATAAGTAGACATAAGATCAGTTGCAATTTGTAGCAGCGATTTTACTCATCTTAATATGTTATCTCTCCCTCCTCCAACCCTACAGCTCTTCTGAGCATCTTACCTCTTTCAAGGGCTCTCAGGTTTACAACCTCAGCCTCATATTTGACCTCTTATTCTCTCTTGGTCCACGTGGTTAGTTAGTGGCCAAGCATCTCTTATACATGTGCCCCTGTCTCCACTCAGGTAGCTCCTAATACAGGCCTGTCCCTATCATCTCTTACAGGGAGGATTTGCATTGACCTCAGTTGTTCTGCCCACTTCAAACCTCCCTCTTCTCTGATCCATCTTCCACTCAGCCGCCAAAATTATCTCAGATCTGATGGCAGCATCATTTTCCTTTGAATTAAATTCTCATGACTTCTTAGAATCAAATATTATTTCATATTTATTCTTTTTCAAATGTAAGTTTTATGATGTACATAATTATTAATATGGTGATATGTGTTATATACACATATAATCTCTAAATAAGTAAATATGTCCTTATTGGGGGGTACGTGTTCAAAATTTTTTTACTAACAGGAAACAGGATCTGAAAAGTTTGGAGACCATTGAACTCATTCCCTTGCACAGTAATCTTACTCTCAACAAGAGCAAACATTTATATAGTGCTTTGTGGTTTGCAGAGCACTTTACATAACTAATTTGATCAGCTTAATAAGCCTGTAAGGTGATCTTTATTCCCATTTTGTAGATGAGGAAACTGAGACAGGGAGTGATTTGATTTGAATTCAGGTCTTCCTGACTCCACGTCCAACATTTTATCTCCTGTGCGCCTTAGCTTATGATTATCACATGCACACATACATATATGTATATATGCACACATATATATACACAGTATGTGTGCATATATGTATATGTGTAGATGTCATGTGTGTAGATGTCTATGCATGTGTATATATGCACATATATACATATAGCATATATATACACATATAAATATATATAAGAAAACAGTTATAAACAAATGTTCACACTGATAAGTTTTCTGAAAATGATTATTTTAGAACTATAGACAATAGGCTTATTTCCCTAAAATGAGATTGAAAAGTGACAAATAATTTCAGCAAGATAATTTCGGAAACATAATTTTCTCCTGCTTCAACACTTAGGAGCTCACTTTAACAGATCTGACTTCATCCACATCCGTGATACTCCTTTTGCTGCAAAGTCCTCCCTCCATTTCTTATCATCCCATCCCATTCTTGCCCTTGTGTTTCCATAACCCCTCCCTCTCAGAGAGAATATCTTCCTTCCTCTGTTTCTGTTAATATTTGAGAGATAATAGGGCAGCACCAGGGCCATCCTATGCTACATGGCCAACCTTGTCCAGAATTGTCTCCAAAACCTGACTTAGTTCAAATTCAGCCTCAAGACACTGCTGTGACCCTGGGCAAGTCACTTAAACTGTGCATGCCTCAGTTTCCTCAACTGTAAAGTGAGAACAATAGCCTCTAATTCCTAGGGTTGTTGTGAGAAACAAGTGAGATAATCTATAAAGCATTTAGCCAAGTGCTTGGCTCATGTTGCTGTAGAGTTGTTTCGGTCATGTCTAACTCGCCATGACCCTATTTGGGGTTTTCCTGTCAAAGATACTGGAGGTTTGCCATTCATTCTCCAGCTCATTTTACAGATGAAGAGACTGAGGCAAACAGGGTCACACAGCTATATTTGATCTCAGACTCATCTTCCTGATTCCAGGCCCTGCAGTCCATACACTATGGCACCACCTTGCTGCTGAGGCACACGGTAGGTGCTTAATAAATGCTTGTTCATTCCCCTCCATTTCCTTTCCCCTCTCCTCTTATTTTCTATCTCAGTAGAATCATGGACCATTTTAAAAATCATTTTATAGAGGTGAGAAAGGAGACATATGAGTTGGTAGTTTAGCCTCCCAGTTGCAGTTTTGGTAACGATACTGTCCTTGACTTTTTCCATTCTTTGAAATTTTCTCGCTTGGGACATATCTTGAAAATTTATCCCCAGGTAGCCTTAATGTTAGTGCCCCAGCACAGATTCTGCCTTTTTGTAAGTACTTGGTCAGGTCAAGCTGCTTTTCCCAACTTCGGTTTTGAATCACTTTGCCCTTTTCTCATTCTAAATTAGAACTACCTCATCCAGCTTACATTACATCACATCCAGGAGCAGAAATCAGGAAGAGAGAGGACAATGGAAATGTTGGCATGTCTGATCTGTTTCACATCACATTGCTGCATCCCTTCCAATTTCAATGATTTTACCACCAGGGATGCTGCTGACAGCTTTCTGTAACTGGAATAAAATACTGCCAGTCCTTTACTTCTGCCTAACACCATAGGTGCTCTGTGATAACAGCAGCCTGGCAACATCTCTTTGCCTTTTTGTAGGGAGGCAATAGCTATCTCATTATTTTAGGAGTTTTGTGTGGTTTTTCTTTTTAATATATTTTCCTTTAGTGATTTATTTTTATATATTTTTATTTATTACATTAAGTATTTCCCAATTAACATGTAAAATATTTTTAACATTCATCTTTAAAAATTTTGAGTTCCAAATTTTTTCACTCCCCCTACTCGCCCCTCCTTGCAAAGCAAGCCATTTTATATCGATCATACATGAGAAGTTATGCACAACATTTCCATATTAGGCATGTTGCAAAAGAAAACACAAACAAAAAAGAAACCCAAGAAAAATAAAGTTTAAAAAGTATTCTTCAATCTTCAATCAGTTCTCTCTCTGGAGGTAGATACCATTTTTCCTCATACATCCTTTGGAATTGTCTTAAATTACTTGATTAGAGTACCTGAGTCTATCACAGTGGATTCTCATATAATATTGCTGTTACTATGCATACTTTTCTTTCTCCTGGTTTTGCTCACTTCACTTTGCATCCATTCATATAAGTATTCTCAGGTTTTTTTGGAAAGCATCCTGCTCATCATTTCTTGTAGCACCATAGGATTCCATCACAGTCTTACACTACAACTTGTTGATCCATTTCCCCAAATGATGAGCATCTCCTTGATTTCTAGTTCTTTACAAAGAAGTGTGATGTTTGACACCCATATGGCTTGTGGAACTCCCACCATCTTGTCTTCCTTACTGTGTTTCAGTGAACTTTAATAGCAGCTTTGGTGTTCACCTGTCACCTGATTTTCTCCTGTGGCTCTTAAGAAGCTGTAGCACATGTAGTGATGACACTCTGGTAAAGCCACCTGGGCAGACTGGCTAAATCAGGTTGAGGGTAACTGACAGACCTCATCCCTCTCAGTGAATTAGGGGGATGTCTACTCTAGTCATGAGAAGAATGGGTAGATGAGAACAGTTTGTTCCAATAACCATGAAAGCAGGTTAAGCAGGCACTGTGGAGAGCTTAGAGCTTAACAAAACTTTGAGGTCATCCAGCATATCCTGGGCCATTGCCAGACATCTTGACTTTTGTCTTACCGTTAGACTTCAGTGACTTTGGAAGAGAGAGTGAGGCGGATGACTTTGTGTAACTGCCTCACTTAAATCCAGTTCATGCCTGAGTCAAGACATCGCCCTGTGATGTCATTAACCTTCCAAAATGAAGGGTGAATAAGTAACATTTGCAGAGCATGATGGAGTCAACAGCTTAAACATGGCGACTTTATGCAGCCATTTATTCATAATGATAGGGAAAAAGTGCAAATTAAGTAAACAAAATAACCACTCTGGGTTGGTATAATGGTAATTTAAGGTTAATGTTGGGTTGGGAAAGAGTTAGAGATCTTCCCTGCCCATCAATAGGCCTCAATACTGAGGCACTAGGTCAGAGGGTCCTGCCCTCTGACGCTGAAAAATATATAAATACTCTGAGGTGAGGTTTTACTTTGGGGCTTACTTGCTGGAAATGTTTGTTCGGTCAGAGGAGACTCTGGGCAGCCACTAAAGAACCCCATCCCCTTTGAAAACTCAGATATTGGTACTTCCCTCTCTGGTAACTATGTATGAATGGTCAGACAATTGGATCTGTCTGTTGATCTGTGATGTATATATTGCTTACAGTCAGACAGTTGGAAGCCCTGTCTGTTGATCTTTATTTCTTTGTATTTTATCTGAAGTTCAGGGTGCTGACTTTTCCTCCTGAACTAAGTGAATGATATATGCACTTGAGTAAAGTGATTATTGACCGCTCAAAAGTTGCTTTCCTTTTAGAAAAGCAGATCAACAAACCTGTACAGTGGGCCCTCCTGTGTATGTTGGGGTCCCTGCTGATACAGATGGTGTACCTGGAGATGCCTTTAGTCTGTGGCCCTCTGAACTGATGAGTCCCAGTCCTTGACTACCATGAGGTGCTCAGGCCAAGCTCACTTCAGTTTTGTCTATTTTTACTCTGTAGACTTATCCAACTCTTTTATGTGATGAAAGTTTCCTTAGAATGTAAGATTCTTTTGCTTGGATTTGTATATCTAATGTTGAACACAATGCCTGGCTCAGGCTAAGCACTTAATAATGCTCTCTTCATATGTTGGTATCATCTTTCTACACATTGTTTCTTCCAAGCCCTTGGGCAACCCCAAGTCTGGAAGGTTAAAGAACAGTTTGGGGGTTCAGAGTTAAATCTCCTGAAGGGCTGTTCAGAGACCTTGTTTCCTTTAGGATAATCTATTCTTTGGGCCATTCTGCTCTAGCCACTTCTTACTGTCGATCCTTCTCCTGTCTGGAGTTTACTCACTGCCTTGCTATTAGGTCTTATCATAGGAAACAGTTGTGAGAAAAAGGTCTGGTTGCTTCCTTGATGATAGTCATTTTTTATCTCTCTCCCTTTCCCTCTGTTCTTAGAAAAACGCATGCCAACTGCCTTTGCCTTGTGTCACTTCCCCCAGGCTTTTTTCATGCCACCCTGGCTCTGAAACTTGGTAGGCAGGGATGTGTTAACCTCTAGGCTTGTATCCTCTTTGTTCTCCACTAGTTGTCTACCTGAGGGCCTTGTAATCTATCAGAGAAAAGAGAAAAGAAATGACTGCTTGACCTGGAAGACCTCTTGTGATGATCAAGTGTAGCTGAGGTCACTAAGTCCAGACCTCTCATTTTGCAGATGAGGAAACTGAGGGACAGAGAGGTTATTAGTTGGCCAGTCAAATCAAATCAAATGGTTTCTGATTGTCAAGAGTCAGAATTCAAACCAAGGTCTCCTGACCTCAACTATGGCTTCCTAACTACTGCCGCTGAGTCATTTAGTTGGGTGTGACTCTACATGACCCCATGGACATAGTTTTCTCAGGAAGATTCTGGAGAGAGTTGTCATTTGTTCTTCAGCCTGTTTCCATTTTTAGAGATGAGGAACTGAGGAAAAAAGGGGTTTAAGTGACCTGCCCAGGGTCATACAGCTAGTAAGTGTCTAAAGGCACATTTGAACTCAGATTTTCCGCACTACAGGCCCAGTGCTCTGCACCACCTAAGTGCCCCTTATATTTATTATACAACTAGTCTAATGTTATTTACACCTAAAATAGTTTTGCCTTGACTTGCACGAAGTAGAGACTTAGATGTATATTCAGTCAGTTAACTATCATTTATTAATTTAACAATTTGTTAATTAACATTAATCATAATACTATTTAACTGGCATTCTCAAGGTCTTTCTGAAGAACTTGGAAATCAGTTGTGAGACTTGGGAAACACTGGCACAGGATCACCCAGCATGCCATGCCCACATCAAAGGTTGTGTGTGGCTGTGCTGTGTGATCAAAGCAGACTTGTATAGGCTCAAAAGAAATGTGAGATGTACAAATTTCAAGACTTCTCCATTCCAGCCGTTGATAGGGACTATTTGTGTCTGACCTGTGATAGACTCTTTCAAGTTGTATTGGCCTGATCAGCCACAGTCAATCCCTGACATAATGACTTCATTCTGGTACTCTTCAAGTATGGAAAACAACAAGCTACTAAGCCCTTACTAGGCAAAAGATCTTCCTTGTCCTCACAAAGCTCACAGACTAATGGGTGAGATGATATGAAAATAGCTACCTACAAACAAGCTATAGATTGGATAAATTGGATATAATCACTACAGAGAATACAAAGGCATAAGAGACGACTGGAACAGAATTCTTACTAAAGGTGAGACTTGAAGGAAACCACTGAAGGTAGGTGGCTAGCTAATGTGGTGATGAAAGGAAGAATTCCAGGCAAGGGGCACAGCCAGTGAAAAAACCTAGAGTCAAGAGGTAGCATGTCTTCACTGAGAAATAGCAAGGAGATCAGAGTCTTTGAACTGTTGAATTGAAACAGTTGTTGAATTATAATAGAAAACAATATCTAAGGGCTGCTAGGTGGTGCAGTAGATAGAGTGCTGGGCCTGGAGTCAGGAAGACCAGAGTTCAAACCTGGCCTCAGACACTTACTAGCTGTGTTATCCTGGGCAAGTCACTTAACCCCATTTGCCTTAGTTTCTATCTCTGAACTGGAGAAGAAAATGGCAAACCACACCAATATTTCTGCCAAGAAAACTCTCCAGAAAGAATCAAGAAGATCTGAACATAACTGAAACAACTGAGTAACAACAGCTCTAAGCGACTTGCCAAAACTATCATCTGCACTAGTAGAAGGAGCTCCCCATCTTAGGGAAATCTCACGTCCTTATCCACCCTTCCTTTATGTAGTTCCAAATGAGATTTCTTTTTGTATTGTTATTCGGAGATTGGGGCCTAGAGGTCAGAAAAGAGATTAAAAATAGAACTGGAGTCTTCTGCATAGAGGTGGTCATTGAAACCTTGGGAGTGGATGAGACTAAGCTGGAGAGAAAAGGGAAGATGGGCAGAGACTGCCCTTGAGGGACAGCCATGTGAAGGCGTCTCCCAGGAAGAGGATGAGGAACATGGTGGTCATAGATCTGGAAAGGACAGCATAGTTCATCTAGTTCAGGTAGTCTTTTCACAAATGAGGAATGTGAGGTTCGGGAGATAGCCTGTCAAAGGTCACAGGAGTAGCATGGTGGTAGCGATGGAATTGGAACAAAGATATCCCCAGCCCCAGTATTCTTACTTCCTTGTGCCCCCACTGAACAGCAGGCATGCCCGGATTTGACCACACCACAGGACCCCAGGCTCGATCCAGTCACTGACCTTCCCCCTAATTCACTATCCTAGCTTCCTCATAGAACTTACTGCTCACTAGAACAACAGGTGTATCCATGAACTCATATTTCCCACAGAAACACGAGGTGTGTCCATGCGATGGGATCCTAGCCACTGCCCCCAGACTCATTCCTCATATTTCCCACAGAAACAACAGGTGTGTCCATGCACTCAACCACAGACATGTCCATCTAATCTCAGATAATAGCCAGCCAATCAGAAAGCAGCAGCTCCAGGATGCCCAAGCAGGATGTGGACGCTGAAATAGAGGGGAGTTTCCCTAAGTGGGCACCTGCACAGTAATAGCAAAAGTTGCCCTTTAGGAGAACTTATGATGTAGAGAGGCTTATTATATCATCCTTCATACATACAAGCCTCTCCCTCCTCCATGGATTTTTTCTGTATGCATTGCAGATAATCACATGTGTAGTTTCACTGAAACTGGGACCCCTCCCCTATTACCTAATCCCTTAACAAATCCCTCCTGCCTTTTTAAAAATTCATAATTTCAGTTGTATAGTAAGCATCATTGCAATGTAAAATTGCCTGTCTTGTCTTACTGAGCTGCTGGTTTCTCTTGTAACTCAGCCCATTGGAGATGTCATTCCCAGTAAATGCCTATGCTTGGATTTAAGGTGGTCTAACTCTGAATTCTTTGAGATGGTCCTGCCACAACACACCATGAAACCACAACAGTAGCTTGGGATTCAAAGGTCCTGGATTCAAATCTCATCTCTCACGTTCCATGTGTGACAATAGGACTAGTCACTCAATTTTCTCTGAGCCTAAGTTTCTTCATGTGTAAAGTTATGGAATTGAACCAGATGGCTTTTGAAGTTCCCTCCAGCTGCCAAACCGCCAATTCTTGTAGCAGAGTGGGCCTCTAAACCCAGTCCTTTGACTCCTAATCACAGTGTACTGCACTGATCCCTTGGAAAAGAAGTTAGAAAGAGCTACTAAACAGGTAGAAGGAATAGCAGGGAAAGGATGTTTTCTCTGAAGTTGAGAAAAGAAAGTATTCAGAAGGATAGAGAGTGATGATTGTTGCTAAAAGCTGCAGAAACATCCAGGAGAGTCGTAGTCATTGTTCATCTTTAATTTGAAGAGGACCAGTGATGTCTTGACGTGATTATGGATTGCATTTAAGTGAGGCAGAGTTGCACAGTCATCAACCTCACTCTCTCCCAGAGTCATTGAAGTCCAGTGGCAGGACAAAAGTTAGGATGACTGGAGATGACCTGGGACAGTATGTGCTGAAAAAGCCAGTTGGGAGAGTAGAATATCCTTAGAAAGCAAAATGTCATTGAATCCTCTCAAAAAGGAAAATGAGGTTAGTTTGCATGACTTGAGCTTAATGAACCCATGTTGGTTTATAGTAATCACCTCTTGCTTTTCTAAATGCTTAACACCTCATGTTCAACACTTCTATGGAGCAGAAGGTGAGACTGAGTTTATGATGCCCAGAGGCAAACGAGACCAAACCCTAGCAATAACACAACTAGGCAAGGAGGCTAAAGAACTAAGGGTGGGTTTGGTTGGAAGAATTTTTCTGCCAGTGAAAGAACTTCTTATTCAACAACCTTTTAAGTCAGGGCCTTAGAATAAATTTGGCCAGCAACAAAGAATAAACTCAGATTCTGTATACATATCTGAATGAATTATAGATACAGCCTACTGCAAGCTACTGAAATTTCTGAGCACATTTCCATTCCAAAAAACAAATGCACAGCCCCAAATTTAGTAATGAACCTTACCACATGACAGGAAAATATGTATTTTTTGGAATGGAGCCATTATTTCCATAGCTAAATCAATCTGGGGCCTGTTGGGAGAGATGGTTTTCACGTCAGCCAGGCTTTCTTAGTTTTAGCAGTTTAAGTTGTGGAGAGGTTTTGTAAGAAACACCAGTCATGGCAGATTGGAAGATGACCCACCCCCCTTCCCTGCTCTTGCCCCACCCCTGCTGCAGTTCCTAGGACCACAGGTGTACAGCTGGAAGAGGTCTCCAAGGACATCTCATCTCTCTCCCTCAGTTTACTGAGCAGGAAACTGACACTGGAACCCAGCTCTTCTGACTCTGGACTCAGTGGTCCTTCTACTGTATACCATAGTACTGATAGTCAAATGAGGGTTTGTTTGCTGTGCCCCTTGTATGCATGGTAGATTTTTAGCCAGGGCTCCAAATGGGAATTCTGTGCAATGGGATCTCTGGACTGGGCAGGGTGGGGAGTGGGATGGGGATGGGAGAATGGAGACCAACAAAGGTGAGATTTTTAAGAAACAAGGTAGTTTTTAAAACATGCTGGAAAAAGAACCTCAGTCTGTTCTGCTCATTGATTTTCACCCCCTTTTCCTCCTCACTTTTTGGATAACGCACAAATATGAGTGGTGAACCTGAAATTAGCCTGTTAAAGCAATATTAAAATACAGAACAAGAGGTAAGAAAAGAACTAGGTCCATCGAGATGGTATGTTAAGTGCAGGGAAACAGGGTGTTCACAGTCGAGAGAGACTACCCAAAGGATTCCTAGAAGCCAGAGCTTGGAAGACATTGGCTGAAATGGAGGTTCAGGTGGTTGTTGAGGGGAGCAGTTTCCCCAAGTGTGTGATAGACCTGAATCCTAGACAGTAAATGACACTGCTTTTTCCATGAGTTAGGAAGTTCAGCTAGATGAAGCATTTATTAAGCGAGTATTATGTGTCAGGCACCGTACTAAGAGAAAGAAGTCAGCCTGGGGGAATTGGAGAGGTCGAAGTGAGATGAATTAGAGCCAAGACTTGGGTCTACAGGAGATGACTGAGTTTTCTATTAGTAGTATAAAAACAGTATGTACATAAAAGGAACAACTGAATCCTGTACATTTCTGCCAAATCAGTTGAGTGATAAAGCTGATAACCTTTAGTTTCAACACTGTGTGGTTTGTGTCTCAAAATGAATTGTATATTTGAACATAATCAGAGTGTAGGTTGTTGATTTTTTTTTCCAGGGGAATCTTCAGGGTAGCACTGGCAGAAAATTACCCCCAGACAAATAGATGGGGGTGGGGTTTGCTGATAAGCATCCTCTATTTTACTGGATGGTTGGTTTTCTGGCAAGGAAGGGAGAGAACATCTTTTAAAAGAGAAGGGTCCTGGGAAAAGTCATGTTGGGAGAAAAGCCGAATCTGGCATTACCATGGTAGGATTTTGCAAATGACAAGTTGACGATTTTGTGGTGAGGGCCCCTTGAGTTCAGATGAGGCTCACTGAATGGAGCTTTTAATTTCAAAAGTGGAGAGAATGTACCTAGACATCTTGGTATACAAGGGATCTCCTTCATGTTGCTTGTGATTAATATGCTAGTATGCAATGACAGGGTTCTGGACTCCCCATCCCACAAAATGCAGTGCACTCTTGCCCACAGATTTTCAACAAATGTTGTTTTACCCACATTATAGGCAGCTTGTCATAATCTCTACATTTAGAAGGTTCGAGTGCATGTCGATTACAAAGCAAATTTAGATGACTAATTATATGTTTTGTAAGTTAAGTCTACTGTGAAAGCCATAATGTCTGGGTGTAGACTTTCAGTCTTAAATGGCACATTGCTTTGGGAATTTCTTGTTTCTTTCCTCTCTCTGGTTTTTAGATTTTAAAGAATGGACGCCGCCACATTTAAGAAATTGTTGGTAGGAGCTCTTTCCCACCTTAAAGGCTTTCAGAGATAAATAGTAGGCTGGGAAATCTCTAAAGGAACCGATAATGACTGAATTACAGAAAATTACAGATTAAGAACTAGAGGGACCCTGGAGGCCTATCTCCTCCAACCCTCCCATTTTATTTTATTTTATTTTCCTTTTAACAACAATCTACTTTATCTTCATACGTCTTTGGTAGGGAGCAGGGTGTAATAAAGGAAAACAAAACTCTTGTAATAACTATGATCATCAAAATAATAAATTCAAGCATTTGTAGGAAAAAAATGCACATTCCATTCTGCATCTTGACTCTGTCTGTCTCCACTCTCTTAGGAAGTCGGTAGTAAGTAGGCTTCATCATCTCTGATGTCATGGTCCATACTTCTCACTTTACAGATGAATTAACTGGGACCCGGAGACATTAAATGACTTGCCACACAGGTGATGGAGGCAGATACTGAATTCACTTTTTGGTCTCTCTTCCCACTGGATGTCTCATTGAAATCTTAAACTCAACATATCCTAAATTGAACTCATTGCCTGTCTGCCAAAGCCTTCTCCCTTTCAAATTTCCCTATTACTGTTGAGGGCACCACCGTCCTTTTAGTCATTTAGGTTCACAATCTAGACGTCATCCTTGACTCCTCACCTCCCCTTTCCCCCCCCACTGTGTATCTAATCTGTTGACAAAGCCTATCTGTTCAGTTTACTTTTGTAATATCTCTCCTATATGCCCACTTCTTTCTGCTGATACTGCTATAGCCCTTGGGCAGGCCCTTATACCTGGACAATAATCTGCTGCCCCATGGTTCTCCCTTCCTCAAGTTTCTTCCCACTCTAGTTCATCCTCCACTCGGCTACCAAAGTGATGGTCTGACCATGTCCATCCCCTTATTTATTTGGTAAATTTCAGTGGTTCACCATCACCTCCGGAATCAAATATGAAATCCTGTTTGGTGTTCAAAGCCCTCATAAGCTCCCTTTCCAGTCTTCTTCTGCCTTATACACTCCCCAGCCCCCATTTTCTACAACACACTGGCCTCCTTGTTATCCCATTAACAAAATCCTCCATTCCTGACTTTGGGCCTTTTCATTGCCTTTCCCTCATTCCCATTCTTTACCTCCTGACTTTCATGACTTCATTCACAGTCCAGTTACAATCCCACCTTCTACGAGATGCCTTTCCCAATCACCCTCAATTCTAGTGCCTTCTTGCCATTGATTATTTCTGATTTATCCTGTCTATTCCCTGGTTTGTACAAGAGTTGCTTTCATGTTATCTCCTCCATTAGACTCTGGATTCCTTGAGAGCAGGGGCTGTCTTTTGCCTCTTTTTGTGTCTCCAGCACTTGGGTACAGTGCCTGGCACATAGTAGGTATTTAATAAATGTTTATTGATTGACATCCTCTTTCTAAATCTCTTTCTTGATATCTTTTGGAATATTCTGACAGTTTTGACAGATACTAATGTGATTGAAAATATTTTTACATATATATGTATATGTATATATGTATGTATGTATGTATGTATGTATATGGGGCAGAACAAATCTAATCCTTAAAACCGTTTCAGGCATGCCTGACCTTCTGCCTACTATGCAAACAAAAATGGCTTCACCTGTGCCAGTGGTGTTCAAAGATATCTTCTCATACCTTGAATCCTTATGCTTTCAAATACAGTCTATGTCTCATATTCAGTCATCACACCTCAACATAATCCTGCTAGAGACTTTTGGGAATTGTCATGTGAGCAAACTTTAAAATAACAAACAATGCTCTGTGTATAGTAAGACCTTAAGATTTTTAAAAATCAATTAATTAATTTTTAGTTTTCAGCATTCACTTCCATAAGCTTTTGGGTTCTAAATTTTCTCCGCCTCTCCCTTCCCTTCCCTCTCCCCAAGAGGATGTGCGATTCATATAGGCTCTCTGTATGCATTCTTATTAAACATATTTTCACTCAAAGTGAGAATCTGATAAGATCTTAACCTAAAATGGCCAGGGTCCCGCATTGCTTCCTGGACCATCTCCAGTCATCCTGATGAGTATCAGGCCACTAGACCCAGATGGCTGTGGAAGAGAAAGTGAGGCGCACAGCCCTCTCTCACTCAAATCAAAGTCAACTGCAAGTCATGTCATCATCTTACTGTCATGGTCCTCTTCAAGAAAAAAGCACAAACACAACACAACAACTTTTTCACATTAGCCATGTTGTAGAGAAGAATTAGAATGAATGGAAGGAACCATGAGAAAGAAAAAACAAAACAAGAAAAAAAAAGGAGCAAATAGTATGCTTCAATCTGCATTCAGAGTCCATAGTTCCTTTTCTGGATGGGGATAGCATTTTCCATCATGAGACTTTTGAAATTGTCTTAGATCCTTGTATTGCTGAGAAGGGCTAAGTCTATCAAAGTTAGCGCACGATGTGGCTGTTAACGTGTATCATGTTCTCCTGGTTCTTCTCACTTCACTCAGCATCAGTTCATATAAATCTTTCTATGTTTTTCTGAAGTTCACCTGCTCATAATTTCTTATAGCACAATAGCAGCCCATTACATTCATATACCACAATTTGTTCAGCCATTCCTCAGTGGATCCAATTCTTGGCCACCGCAAAAAGAGCTGCTTTTTTCTCTTTTTGTGCACGTGGGTCCCTTTCCCATGTTTATGATCTCTTTGGAATACAGCCCTAGAAGCGGTATTGCTGGGTCAAAGGATATGCACATTTTTATAGCCCTTTGGGCATAGTTTCAAATTGTTCTCCAGAATGGTTGGATCAGTTCACAACACTAACAATAACCCAAAGATATTTCAAAAAAAAACAATTAGTAATAATCCTTAGCATTTATATAGCTTTTTAAGATTTGCGAAATGTTTTATAAATATCTCATTTGATCCTTACAATCACCCTGAGAGGTAGGGGCTATTATTATACCACTTTAGAGATGAGGAGGTGAGATTTTGCTGGGTCTCACAGCTAGTACTGTCTTTGGCTGGATTTGTGCTCAGGTCTTCCCAACTCTAGTTGCCTGATAACGTGTGGATGCCCATTGCTTACCACTGGGCAGCCATCTGGAGGGATAGGAAATTGGAAGTCAATTCATCTAGAACAATTTATCTAAGTTCTACCCTTTGCTAGATACAAGTAGCTTTCATCATGATCTATTCTTTCACTTCTGGTACATATCGCATGTGTGCCCTGGGGCACTGTGTGCCATGAACCTGGATTACCCTATGATAAACAGCCACTATAATAACACCAGGGTTAAAGAACCTAGACAAACTCTGTCATACAACCCAAGCTTTCCACCTCTCCCTGCCCTCACTCTGTTCATCCTTGTCAAGCATGTTCTCATCCTAGGGAAATGTTCTGAATGCAAATGGCAATTTAGCATGGACTCTTGATGCCTGCTCTGTTGTCCAGGGCTAAAGTCTTGAAGTTGTGCAATGATCTCTAGTCAGAAAGACTCATCTTCAGAGTTCAAATCTGACCTCAGATTCTTACTAGATACGTGAGCCTGGGCAAGTCACTTAATGCTGTTTACCTCAGTCAGTTTCCTTTTCTGTAAAATGAGCTATAGAAGGAAATGGCAAAACTCCATTATCTTTGCCAAGAAAACCCTAAATGGGGTCACTAAGAGTCAGACATGACTGAATCGAGTTGGACATGACTGAAAAATGACTGACAACAGAAGTGTCGTGAAGCTAAACCTATCAAGTTTTCTCCTTGCTGTCTTTAATGCAGTTTTGTATCTGAGGGAGGCAGGGCATTGTCTGGAGACCTTAGTTTCCAATCCCGGTTCTGTTACTCTCTAGAGGGTTTCGGGCAAATTGCTTTACTTGTGTGATCGATCTGTAGTGTCTTAATTTGTGGATTGACAATTATATTTCTCTCTCTTTTTCCTCCTGAAGAGAATTGAGAAAAGAGGAAACTGCTGATAATTCTTGCTATGAGATAAACATGAGGATTGAAGCCTCAGTGTTCAAGAAGGGAGTTAGAAATGAAGTATCAACTGGTAGATTAATGGGAGAAGTCAAGTAAAAATATGAAGGATTTAGGAAGACTTGTGTAATTAATGCTTATCTATCTCCGTATCTTCTTGAAACACTTAATATGCAACTATTTATTAATATATATTACTTTGAACATTTTTTAATTTAGTTTAGTTTTATTAAGAAATTAGATGAAAAGAATTATTTTAAATTTTCAAACAGTTATTTTCTTTCCTGCTTCTCTTCCCTAGAACTCCTCATCCCATTGGGGCAGGGACTGTCTTTTAACTTTTTTGTATTCTCAGTACTTAGCACAGTTCCTGGCACATAATAGGTGCTTAATAAATATTTATTGACTAACACTGAGGGAAAAAGATTAAAAGAAAAACAAAACCCTGGTCATAAATATGCATAGTCAAAACAAAATTCTGCAAAATTTTAGGTGTCTTCTGCATCTTGAGTCCATTACCTTTTTTTTAGGTGGGTATCATGGTTGATCATTGCATTGATCAGAGTTAAGTCTTTCAGTTCTTGTTTATAAATGGCTGTTCCTCTGGTTCTGCTCACTTCATTCTAAATCTGTTCTGTTAGAGAAGAGGAGCAATATGGTCTTGTGGAGAGACCACTGACCTTAGAGGGAAAGCTGGGTGTGAGTCTCAGTTCCATTAGTTCTCTCTGGAGAGAGCCTTCATTAGCCCATTTAAAAATGGCAGTTGTTCAGTTGTGTCCAACTTTTTGTGGGCCTTGGATCATACTGTGCTTGGGGTTTTCGTGGCAAAGACACTGAAGTGGCTTGCCTTTTGTCTCCAGTGGATTAGGGCATGCAGACATTAAGTGACTTGGTCAGGGTCACACAGCTAGTCAGTGTCTGAACTCGGGTCTTTCCGACTCTAGGTCCAGCCCTCTATCCTCCGAGTCCCCTTGCTGCCTATATCCTACCTGGAAATAATAATCATTGGACAATATATTGCCTTCTTTAAAAAGCAAATGAGATAATATATATAAAGCACTTTGCAATTATGTTAATGCTAGCTATATTTAATTCTTTTGATTTTGAATATGCCAGAAGAAGCCCTTTTAATTCTCCTTAGTATCTTTTTTTTCAAGTGTTAGCTCTGGCTTTGCTTCTGATGTTTCTGGTAGCCTGTCTCACTCATACATTTGTACTTCAGTTGTGTTTCTCTCAGTCTGTGTTTTGTCTTGGTCTTTTCTGGAGTGCTCCATGTTGAGTCTCATCAGTTTCTGTTGCCGTTTCCCTGGTTTTTCATCCTCAGAAAAAGACCTGACTGCTTCAGAGACCAAGGAAGGGCTTGAAAGGCAGAGACAGGGAGCAACAAAGATCAAGAAAGCAATAAAAGTTGGCACCGAGCCTGGAGACAGAAGACTGGAAAGGGAAATGATAACAGAGATTCCTTGGAAGGCATGCTCTGATGTTTTAAATCTACACATGGGCTGAATAATAATGGGAGGCCTACGATTTGCCTGAGCACCTGGATAGAGAACATTGGACCTGGAGTCAGGAAGACTTGTCTTTCTGAGTTCAAATCCTGCCCCAGACACTTACTAGCTGTGTGACTTTGGGCAATACACTTAACCCTGTTTAACCTCAGTTTTCTCATCTGTCAAATGAGCAGGAGAAGAAAATGGCAGACTGCTCCAGGATCTTTGCCAAGAAACCTCCAAGTAGAGTCATAAAGAGTTGGATATGACTGAAACAGCTCAACCACAACATGATTTGCCTCCACTTTATTACCCTGTCTTCTGAAGTCAAATTCAGTTCTCCTTACTGGAGTCTACAGTGTAGAATTTAGAGGCCAGACAACTCTCGAAGAGTTTGTAGTAAGTATAGAGGAAGGACATAGGGCAGCCAGACAGTGTGGTGGATAGAACACTCAGGCCTGGCGCTAAGAAGACCTGAGTTCAAATCTGGCCTCAGACACTAGATGTGTGACCCAGAGCATAACAATAAAATACATAGGATTAAAAAGAAAACCAATTATATTGAAATCAAGACATAACTTTTTTCCCATACAAATTCTCAAACTTCTTGAGTGTCTGTGAATCCCAAGCTCAAAACCTCTGGACAATATGCTCTCTAAATCTCCTTCCAGCTCTAAATTCTGTGATCTGTTTGGTGTAAAGAAGAGTGTCTACACACATACACACACACACACACACACACACACATACACACGCGCGCACGCATGCGCACGCTTGCCATTTCCTTCTGCATCTCATTTTACAGATGAGGAACTAAGGCAGACAGGGTTAAATTACTTGTCCAGATAGCTAGACAGAGCTAGCATGTGTCTGAGGCCAGATCTGAACTCAGGAAGATGAGTCTTCCTGACTCTAGGCCCTATATTCTATCTACTGTTCCACCTCAGTGCTATCAAGCATCCTAACAATTAGAACACTCTAAAAATGGAAGGCATTTCCTTGGCAAATAGCAGATTTCTTGTCATCAAAGGTCATCTAGCGGAAGCTAGATGACTACTTGTTCTCGTTGTTGTAGGCAGGATTCATTATTTGGATAAGATTAGAAGCCAGAAGTTCTCCAAGATCCTTCACAACTTTAATTCTGTGATTGCATAATTTTTATTTTGATGGTGGAGTTCATGAACAATAAGAGATAGGCTCACAGAAGTTAAAAAAGATAAAGTTGATTGTGTAAAATAAAAAAGTTTTTGCACACATAAAATCAATAAAGCTAAATTTGAGGAAAAGCAAGAAGCTGAGAAAAGATACAGTAAGTTTCTCTGATAAACATTTGCTTTCTAAAATACATGAGAGAGCTGAGTCAAATGTACAAGATTAAGAGTCATTCTCCAACTGATAAATGTTCAAAGAATATGAGTGGCAGTTTTCAGAGGAAGAAATCTAAGCTGTCAATAGCCATATGAGAAATTGTTCTAATCATTAATAATTAGAAAAATGCAGTCACCTCAAACCTGTCAGATTTGGTAAACTGACAACAAGGGAAAATGGCAGATGTTAGAGGAGATAGGAAATCAGGTATGTTCATGTGGCGGAAGTATGAATTAGTCCAATGATCATGGAAAGCAATTTGGAACTATGTCCATAAGGCTATTAAGTTGTTTATGGAGTATCACTACTAAGGTTGATCAAAGAAAGAGGAAAATGGCCAATACATACACAAATATTTAAAGCAGCTCTTTTTGTAGTGGTGAAGAATTGGAAACTTGAGGGAATGCCCATCAATTGGGGAGTGGCTGAATAAATTATGGTATATGAATGTTACAGATTACTGTTGTGCTATAAGAAGTGAAAGGGATGGTTTCAGAGAAACCCCAAAATTTCTATCAACTGATGTGGAATGAAGTGAAAAGAATTATGAAAGCAGTTTATACATTTGCCACCATATTATTAAAATAAACAAATTTAAAAGACGTAAGAATTTAATTAGGGAAATGACCAAACAAAATTCCAGGAGATCCATGTTGAAATGTTATTTACCTCTTAATAGAAAGGTGATGACTCAGTGTGTATGTATATATTTGTATGTGGATGTATATATGTGTGTATATATCTACATATATGTATATATGCACATGTATATGCATAAATGTATATATGCATGTGATACATGTTATCTGTGCTGTAGGTATATATGTATTATATAATGTATGTGTGTTTATGTTCATATTGTGTGGGTGAGTAGCTATATGTGATATAGCCAACGTAGAAATTTATTTCTCAAGGATTTTGTTTTTTCTCTTTCAGTAGGGGTATATAGTGAGAGAAATTTGAAATAGCGTATTGAGACCACCTTCACTCTCTTTTTCTTCCTTTATTTTACTGCCAGAATCCTTCCCTAGACAGTTGCCCATGGTACCAGTCTGTTCAGAACTCTTCAGTAACCACCAATGTCTTACCTGCCAAAGAGGTTTAAAGATCCTCTGTGAGGCACTGAAATACCACCTCTCACCCTCTTGCCCCTCTACCTTATAGTACTTCCATCCAGCCAACCTTGTACAGACAGATTTAGGGCTTCCAATCTCTGTTCCTTTGTATATGCTGTACTCTGTGTTTGGAATGACTTCCCAACAGCCCCAGTACCTGCTGCATTCTTAGTAAATGTCTATCAAAATTGGTGAAATGATTGTGTTCCACTTGTACAGTGAAACTAATCAGCAAGCCTTTATTAAGCACTTGCTATGTGCCAGGTGCTGTCAGGGTTACAAATATGACAACGAAACCATCCCTCTCCACCAGGAGCTTATATTCTATTGGGAGGGATAATATGTGCTTTTATAATTAGATATAGAATTTGATAGGAGCCAGCTCAGGGGCTCAGTGGATAGAGCACTGGGTTTAAAATCAGGAAGACCTGACCTCAAACCCTGCCTCAGACATTTCCTAGCTGTGTGACAAGTCCCTTAACCTGGTTTGCCTCAGTTTCCTCATCTATAAAAAGATCTAGAGAAAGAAATGGCAAACCACTCCAGTACCTTTGCCAAGGAAACCCTCAATGGGGATCACAAAAAGTCAGACACAACTGAACGACAACAGATTTAATACAAGATAGTTTGGGAAAAGAAAGGCACTGGCAGCTTGAGGAAAGGAAAGATCATCGAAGACTTCTCTGAAGGTACTGTTTGAGCTGAATCTTGAAGTCAGAAAGATCATAGCACCCTAGATTCAGAGCTGGGAAGGAACTTAGAGAGCTGCAGGGCCCATCCCCTCATTTCACAGATAGGAAACTGAGATCTAGAGAAATTGATGACTCAGCCAGGGCCTCACAGCTCAGAAGGACCTTAGTCAACTAATACTTAGTCTAACACGCTATTTACCGGACTTACTCCACTCCACACAGGCTGAGGTGAGGAAGGAGTGCATTTCAGGCATTGGAGGGGATTGGTACAAAGGCGACACAGAGGTGGAAGATTCTGTGATAGTGTGAGAAACAAGAAGGTGAGTTTGGCTAGACAATAGGGTAAGGGAAGGGGAGCAATGGGGAGATGTATTATGAGGCTAGAAAGGTAGGTTGAGGTCACAGTATGAAAGACTTGTGTCATGTTAAAAAAAAATAGAACATAGAATTTCTTAAGTAAAAGTTTGCTTTCCAGTAACTAATCTCTTCAGAAATTATCTTTTGTCCATCTTCCAGGTAAAATGTATCCCTAACCACAAGCTGTTTTGTACTTTGGCGTTTTTCCAGATGTGAGACCTTTGGGTAGCTTCTGAATTCATACATCTAATAGGAATGTATTTCCAATTTCTTCAATCCCTCGAGATGTTTGTAGTTCCTTATTGCCAGATGAGATCTCAAGTCTTTCACGTGTAAAAGTAGATGCTTTGGGGGAAAGTTACTGTCTATCCCAAGAATCAAGTTGTATGCGATCTCTGTAGGACATCTATTTAGCCATCTCATGACAATCAAAGCAACAAGTTACTTAACTTCAAGATAACCAACTATATCTTTTTTTTTTTTTAAAAAAAAGGAAACTCAGAAAAGCCATGATCTGATTCATTAAACCTTTTGTTGTGTATCATCTATAAAAATGATGCTGTGGTAGCATATATGCTCCAGATAGCTTTTCTAGTGAAGGATTTATGTTCAGATTGCTAGGCTTTCTCATCTGTTTTGCCTTGTAAACAAAGACATAACATGTATTTGCCAAGGGTACTAGTGAATATAGTGAGTGACTGATGAACAGAATGAAAATTATAACCGGTCCCATTAGCATCATGACCTAAACAATTCATATGTGTATGTATATCCATATGTGTGTGAATATTTGTGTGTGCACAGACATGTATCTCCTTACAAACTTGGTACATATGTGTATATGTATGTGTAATATTATATATGATATATATGTATATATACATGCGTTTTTTCCATTCATTTTTCAGTCCTGTCCAACTCTTTATGACCCCATTTAGGTTTTTCTTGGAAGAGATACTGGAGTGGTTCATTTTACAGATGAGGAAACTAAGGCAAATAGAGTTGAGTGACTTGCCCAGGGTCACACAACTATTAAGTGTCTGAGGCCAGATTTGAATTCAGGAAGTTGGGTCTTCCTGATTCCAGGGCCAGCATACCTAGAATTATTACTCTATGTCAATTAAATTTGGAATGTAGATAACACATGTTATGTGAGAGAAAATGACTTGGCAATTCATTTTGGAAATACCATTGCTTTATTTTTGAATGGTTTTGTTTTAAAATATCATGTTGTTTTGTTTTTATGGTTTTATGTACTGTAGGTCTGTTCTTACTTGGTACTCTTATCGGATCCCACATACAAAATTCATTCAGTTATGTGCATTTGAAAATGTCTGCCATTCATTTTGCGTCAAGATAACATATACTAAAACACACGTCAAACTTAATTTTAATTCCCTTATCAATGTAACATTTTATAGACCTGAGAACATGGCTTCATGAACAATTTTATTCCCTTGGTATAGAGTTATGGCATTCCTTAAAATTCTGTTATTTCCCCTCTGGTCCATTCACTGGGGCAGAACTGGGAGGTTCACTTTTGGTGGAAAAGGGAGGGGTCCAAGAAGAAAAAAAGCCTATTACTTATTATTAACATTTTATTAATTACCATTAATATTACTTATTAATACTTTTATTCTTTTTAGAGTCATAATTCTCAAGACTTACTTCTTTCTCCTCTGAATTTCCTGCCATTCCTTGGTGCAAGAAAGCCTTCACTTGGAATCTTGGGGCTCTCTGCCTTTGTCAACTTCTGTAAACAGTAAGTTTGGTACTTCTGTTTGTTCTGGTGCTAAAACTTTTGTGTTTTAACTTAGCATGAGAAGATGGAAAGGCTTTCCACTAACGTAAATAAAATTTTCCCCCCATACTCCTATAACATATGACTTTGATTAAGAATTTTTTATTTGCTAAGATCTCTCTCTCTCTCTCTCTCTCTCTCTCTCTCTCTCTCTCTCTCTCTCTCTCTCTCTCTCTCTCTCTCTCTTTCTCTCTCTCTCTCTGTCTCTCTCTCCTTGTCTCTTTCCCTTCCTGTCTCTCGCATACTGTCTCTGAATTTTCAAACAAGTTTTAGGTTTCTCAAAGGAGTATGGGCATCAAAATGTTCCGGGCATATACAAGTGGGTTTTTTTTTTACTCTGCTTGTTGTCTTAGTAACTACAGAGAAACGAAACAGCTCACTGCACACACTTCCTAGCCTGTTTGGATTACTGCCAGAAGAGACTGTTCACTGACTCAGTGAGGCTTTAAGGAAAGTGTGTCTAAAAACATTTAAAGATGAATATGCAAACATTGGCCCCTGTTCACCTTATATTTCATAAGTTTCCAAAGCACTGAATTGTGCTAAGAAAATGTGCTCTAGTTTGAGTGATCCTGTACCCCAGGGCTGTGATTTTTTTTCCCTTGGTAGGGGTGGTGACTGGGGGAGCCACTTGCTTTTGTATAACCAGGCAGTCGGAATGCTCCCTCTGAATTGATTTTCACAGCATCTCAGATCCACTATCCTATGTTCTTTGATAGTTTAGTGCTTTTTTAGACTTCCTGAAGTATCCAGAAAAAGTACTTTGCCATTTGAATGAGAACATATTTTCTACACAGGTGGTGATGAGGCTTATTGATGTTTTTTTTAAAATAGTAATCAAAATAATGGATGGTTCTTCAAAAAAAATCCAAGAAATTTTTTACTTGTCAGGCTTTAATAATTTCTCCCCATGCTGACTCCTTTAAATCTTGTAACAGTTATTCATTAGCCCAACTAATATTCTGGTTGATGGGGGAGACTTAAAACTCACCAAAGTAGTGTATTCAATTAAAAACTTGTTATTAATAATAAATACAAATTAGGTGTCATTTTAAGTTCACCATTGAATTGTTCTAATAGTCAGCTCTAAGCCAGGTAGGTTATAATTTTAATTTCAACAATGACTCTTAGCGACTATGAAAAGGAGCTCTTGAGACTGTGTCTACCCACACTGGCAAGAATTTCCAAATACTTCAACCAAACTATTTCTTTCCCTCTTGGCAAAGTCTACCCCCGTGATGAAGGGGGAAGAAATCGTAGAAAGAGGTGGGAGGTGGAGAGGATGGGCCTCACAAAGGGAGAGGCCATTTCATTGACAGTCAGAAAGATTTTGTTTGGAAAGCTCCTGTCAAGATGGCAGAATAATTTTGGCAAACCAGGAAGAAAGAAAAGGAGTGGAAACTTTTGAGGAAGAACAGTCTTCCTCCTCCTCTTCCCTATTGCGTGACAGAATATATTTCTGCTATCACAGACAGACACTCAAGAAATAGCAGCTTAATGGGTTGGATATTGAGGTATGCGTTTTTCTTAATTCAGAGTTTCAGCTGCACTTACCTAGACAAGGGAGTATAAAGAGGGGTCATTTGAGAATCCATTAAGAAATGCCGGGTTTTTTTGCATTATTCCCTTGTCAGTAAAGGTAAAAAGGCTATTAATGCTATAAATATGCTTCAGTGTAAACCTTTGTGTGTTCCCAGAGATAGCAGCGGCTCCTAATCACACAAGGAATTTGGGTGACCTTGCATTATGCATAATAAATACCTTTTTATCCTATATTCTAGCCTGAATTTATCATTGTAGATAATTTTAATAGGTCAACTCTATATAGTACTTTAATATTATATCTATTAGTACTAATAAAGGCATCATCATCCTTTTGGTTTGAAATATGCACCAAAATAGCATATTCAATTAAATACTTGTTATATATAATCAGTAAAAATTAGCCATCATTTTAAGTTCACCAGTGAATTGTTCTGGCAGCCAACACTAAGCCAGGTAGGTTATAATTTTGATTTCAACAATGACTCTTTAGTTTTCAGATGAAAGAGGACTGGATGTAGAGGCCAAACCTTTATATCTGAGCCCTTTATCTAAGTGTGTGTGAGACCCTTAAAGGCAAGTCTCTTAAACTTTCCAAGGGTCAAATGCAAGTAATTATAGTTTGTTCTTTATTCACATCCAATGCTCCATGACCCCATTTTGGAATTTTCTTGGGAAAAATACTGGAGTAGTTTGCCATTTCCTTCTCCAACTCATTTTATAGATGAGGAAACGGCAACTAACAGGATTAAGTGGTCACACAGCTAGTGAGTGTCATGAGTTGAATTCATGAAGATGAGTTTTCCTGGTTCCAAGCCCAGTGCCCTATCTACTGTACCATGTATGTGTCCCCAAATAATGTGTTTCTTTTAAACAAATTGGGATAATATTATCACCTGCTTCATGAGGTTATTGTTAGTATTAAATGAGGTGACAGACATAAAATGCTTTGGAAGTGTAGAGTCCCATACAAAGTATCCCAAATTATTATTTTAAGCTATTCAATAAAGATGCCCTAAAACCTTTGGAACACCTTGAATAAATGACAGTAGTTATTATTTTTAGTCTGTCTTCTATTTCAAGTAATGCCCACCATCATCTCAGGAACTAGTTTCAGAATGCATATTGAAAATTAACCACAGTGGTGGGAGCAAGAAAACCACTTTGCATGAAGCAATTTTTGCTACAGTATTTGATACAAACTGAGTCTCTGTGGGTATTCTATAACTTTTCAGAGAGAGACAGAGAGAGAGAGAAAGAGAGAGACAGAGAGAGAGAGAGAGAGAGAGAGAGAGAGAGAGAGAGATGGATGGATGGATAAAAGAGTTCTGCCATTTTAATTTCCCTGATTTCTATCCTTAGATTAAGGCTGATTTAGCCAAATTCCCAGAAATTTTGAGTAACAGAATCCTAGGCATAATTCAGTTTTTATGGACCATATGCAGAAGTCATCTTGGCTCTTTTGCAAATAGACTGAAGGCCCTTAAAAAGGGCTGAGCAGAGCCAATCAGTCAGGCCATCTGCAGAGGAGCAGATTGAGGTCCATGTGGACCATAAACTTGAAAAAGTTCATGATATTACCAGAGCTCCAGAAGTCTGTTTATAAAACAGAATGGAATTTTTTTTGTTAATTGAAGTGTTTTCTTGCAATTCCTTTAAATAAGGTTTAAATCACAGAAAATTGGTAAGCAGTGTTTTTTTGTTTTTTTTTTTTTAAAAGAAATCCACAAAAGATGCTGTGTGAGAGCCCTTTGCCTAAAAGACAAATTCATGAGACCTAGAAGATATGGAACGAGAGTTTATTGGGAAGAATTGATAATGCATTTCAGTTAAATATATTAAGTAGCAGAACTAGCCCTGCTTTCCATGCAGTCCTGTTATGGGACTATCTGTGGCTTTAGGGCGTGTGTTAAGAATGAAAAACTTAAAAGTGTATGTGTGGTGCTTCTGGAATGATTGGGATTGTTTTCCTTGGTAAATTAGAAGTAACACCCTTTGATAGCATCTCTGTCTTAAAGAAATTTAGGGAGCGGATTCCGGCTTCCTTGATCTTGCCAGGCTTTTCATGGGGCAAAGTTGGAAGGGAGGAAACAATACAGAGGAGCCCTCTGGTAACTGCCGGAGCCCAGAAGTTTTATACTTGTCTTTGGCCAGGCTTCATTGTCAAGGCTTGGGCTGAGTCCTCTCCTGATTGGCACTTGTTTTTTTTTTTGGTACCAGATGCCAAGGGCAGTGAAGTTGTAAGAATTGTGGCATTTTAGCATCAGGAAGTCCATGCAGGGTGTTCATGAGTCAGTTTAAAGGTACAGGAACCCCAAAATGCCAAGTTTTAGGGCAGAGTTGTCTGGAAAGAATTCACAGACTCAAGTGGTAAAAAGTTTATTATAATGCTAATAAAGGTGGGCAGAGCTCCATTAGGGAACTCACAACCTAAGAGGAGTAGTGTTAAAGCTTATATAGGAAAGGTACAGTGAATTGTGTGGCAGGTTTGCTAATTGGGTGGTGGGGGTTGGAAGGAACATACACTTTCTGTACCTTGGGCATAGGTATCATTCACTGCTGGCATGACCTACGGAAGGGGGTGAGCTTCTAAGGGATCTGAACATCTGTGTCTGTAACAAGATAGCCTGGGAGTTGATGTCTGTAGCTTGGTCTCTGGATGTATATGGTAATTGTGGGAATCGGTAATCAGTAAGTGATAGTTCTACTGGTACAAGATAGTCCTGTTCATCCAAGGGAAATTCTACAGAGGTCAGCTTGTTCTTGTAACAGGGAGAGATAGTTTGCCTCACTGGACCCACTCATGAGTTATTGCCAGAGAGAGGATCTTTGGACTGGGGACAGATACGGTCCTAGGGCTGTGTTATGGGTCACAGACCACCAGCATAGTATAGTGGAAAGAAAGCTAGATTTCATAGTCTTTGGGTTTTAGTTTCCTCATCTGTAGATTGAAGAATTTAGACCAAGGCCTTGTTCACCTGGTCCTTTTATATTATTTCCAGTTTTCTTAATACCTGATGCCCCTCTGAGCATGTTATGATCCAGCAACATTGACCTTCTGGCTCCTTCTCAAACAAGGTTCTCCATCTCCCTACTTTTGGCATTTTTGCACTGGTTGCCCTCCCCCGCTCCCATCCCAGGAATTCTCTCCCTCCTCAACTTTGATCTAAGGGCTTCCCTGGCTTTCTTTAAGTCTCAGCTAAAATCCCACCTTCTGGAACAAGCCCTTCCCAGTCCTCATTAATATTAGTGTCTTCCCTCCGAGACTATTCCCAGTTTATCTTGTATACATTTTGTTTGTACATAGTGCTTTAAGTCTTCCTCATTAGACTGTGATCTCGTTGAGAAGTCGGTTTTGTTTTGGTTTTTTTTTTTTTTTGCTTTTTTCTGTGTTCTCACTGCTTAGCAACAGTGCCTGGCACATAGTAAATGCTAGTTAACTGACAAATTATGAGTTGTTGAGATATAGAAGGGATTTCCTTGAAGAGAGGGAGTCTGATTCAGTGAATATTTGTGTACAAGGCACTATGTAAGATGTTGACAGAGAAGAGATAGTTTGGATGAGACATGGCCTCTATTTATCCTGTGAAGCTTTCAGGGACATAGGATGGACACCCAAAAATAACTTCTAAGAATTTTAATCCACAGACTTCATTAATATGAGTACTTTGCCAAAAGCTGAATTTCTGAATCACCCAAGCCAACCCTGTCAGTTTGATCAGAGACCTACCTTAGGTCAATAGACCTGTCTTGACAGTTCACCATTGGTGCTTGGGGCTTTTCTCTGGAAATCATATGGATACCAGTGAGGTGTGTGGGCTACTCTTCATTTTTCCTTTATTCTATCTGACCGAACCATCTTATTTTCAGGCAGACATTTTTTTTTTTTTTTTTTTGCTGAAGGAATTGTTGCTGCCAGGTCTCTTTTATATTTCCGTCCATCTGTAGGGATGCTCTCTTCTATTTGGACTCAGAGCAAGACATCCAATTATTACAGTGTCAGGCACAAGTCTCTCTGACTTATTACTCACTAGAAATAAATCATTAAATATGGTGCCTTCGTCTGTCTTTCTATTCTGCTTGAGTTTGACACATGCATGTTGGAGGAGTTAGCCTGTTTTACTGATAAAAATGCTTTTTTTTCAATAGCCACAGACAACAGGGATAGGAGATCTTCTGCAGACCTTCCTTTCAGTGACTTATGTGACATTAAAGATGGGATCTGCAGTAGAATTTTGTTATTCAATCATTCAGTTTTGTTTCACTCTCTGTGACCCCATTTGAGGTTTTCTTGGCAAAGACACTGGAGTGATTTGCCATTTCCTTCTCATTTTACAGATGAGAAAACTGAGGCAAACAGGGTTAAGGGACTTGCCCAGGGTCACACAGTAAGTGTCTGAGATCAGATTTGAACTCACAACAACCCTACTGGGTAGGTGCTATTATTATCCTTGCTTTGCAGATGAGGAAACTGAAACCGAGAGAGGGTTAATCAGCTTTCCCAGGTCACACAAAGTTTCTGAGGGAGGATTTGAACTCATCTTTAGGACTTCAAGTTCAGCACTTGCTCTATTATATACTACCTAGGAAGTTCTCAATTCATTGCTTTCGCTAATTTGTAGATTATTTTCATAAAATGTTGTTCACATGGAAAAGGAGACCTATCAGTAATATAAATGCAATTATGCATTATGCAATGCAATGCAATTATGCGTAAGAATATCACTGGAGGTCTGAGGGTGTGGCAAGGTCTTGTTGACTTCTGGGATCAGTATTCTATCCACAGTACCATGTCAAATCTGCTTTGGACATGTTGAATTTCATTTCTACTGAGTGAGGAGGAGATTTAACAGATGGGTTGGAATTCTAAGTCTAATGAGAGAAACAACGAATTGAATGTGGAGACAGGAAAAGGCAAGGATTTGGTGGAGGATGCTGAGAGATCCAGTTAGTCTAGTGAAAAGCTTTTATGAAAAAGAAGAGATAAGCCTGGAAAGGTAAGATGGGGCCACACTGGAGGAGTCATGGAAGAATGTGAACAGGAGTTTTGGGGAATGAAATAGCCCCCTGTTTTATACTCTCTCTGTCTCTCTTTCTCACATGTACACACAGACACACACACGCGCGCGCGCGGGAAACTGTAGAAGTTCTGGCAACTGCTAATAAGGGTCTCTACTAAGGGACATAGGGACAGATGGAAAAGAGCTGCTGAAAACAGAATTGACTAACTGGTCAATGGAGATTTAGGAAAGGGAGTAAAGGTAAACCCAAGATTTTAAATATGTGAAACTGGATGATGATGCCTGTGATGGATGATGGAAGTCAGGAGAAGGAGCAGGTTTGGGGGAATAAAGTAAGTAATCATTTGTTAAGCACCTACTATGTGCCAGACACTGCTAAATACTTTACAAATGTTATCTTAATTGTTCCTCACCTACCCTGGGAGGTGGGTGAGATTATCGGCATTTTCCTTTTCAGTTGAAGAAACTGAGACAGGAAGAGATTAAATGACTTGCCCAGGGTCACACAGCTATTTAGTGTGAAGTTGGGTTGGAATTCAGGTCTTCTTGACCTCTGGGGTTAGTATTCTGTCCACTGTACCATGTCAGATCTGCTTTGGACGTGTTGAATTTCATTTCTACTGTGTGAGAAATTGCAGTAGAAATGCAAGAAAACCATTTTCTAGTGTAAGATTCATTATTATTTCCTGAAACAAGGCATTTTGCATATCCCTACCCACACTTTCTGGGGCTTTGGGCCTTCACAGGCACACTTATACATAACACAAAATAAATGCTTATGTATTATGGAGAACAGTATATGCATTTATCAGAAACATCATTAAAAATCATTCATCATCCCTTCCGGCTATGCATTGCATACTGGGTATCTGCATGTCGTTCCTATTCCTCAAACTAGGGGTTCTTCACATATTTTGTGCCATCAACCTCGTTGGCCCTCTGGTAAATGCATAAAATAAAATTGATGAGATGACAAAAGAAACTAATTCTATCGATATACAATTATCAAAAATACTTGGAAAGGAAACCAATATTGTGAACCCCAGGTTAGGAATCCTGTCCTAGTCCCAGCTCAAGTGTTAAGGGCCACAATCCATCCATCAGATTCCTTTTAATGACCTGTTTTTATAGCTTTGGCCTATACAAGACATATCTTTGGCCTAGACAAGACATATCTATGCCAGATTTTTAAAATTCCCCTTTCATATATATATATATATATATATATGTCCTTTTGAAAGTATTTTATTGGAACTCGTTTTAAAAACTGTCCACTGGATTTGCCGTTGTTCTCGCACCATTAGAACTCTACCTTGTAACTCCTCTAAAGTTTCCTTCCTCGCCTGTTTATTGCCTCTTGCCTTATTGCTGCAGCTCAGTATAATAAGCAAAGCAAAGCAATGTGTCACCATGACCAAAAACATGCCTGCATCTGTCTTGTACCTAGTCTTTCCACTGAGAGGTAAGAGATGATTTAGAGAAGTCAAGAATGGACCCTGCATGGATCAGTGTTCTTAATTCTCCCTTCCAATATTGTGATTTTATGCTCATCATTTTCCTTATTTTGCTCAGCAAATCCCTTAGACTCTTGTAATATATTAGGACATAGTTGTAAGAAGAAAACTTTGTCATGCATCTTGCAGTCTGTAGAAACACTAAGTGAGAGAAACTAGTCATTCCTGGCTGGTTTTTCTCATCTTGCTGTAACCATTTGTACTTGATTCTTGGACTATCTTCCATGTTTTCACTTAGAATAGATATGCTTGACCTGTCTGGGTTGGAGAGAAATCCATAAGGCTTTTGACGATGATCACAAAATTTCTTCAAAGTTCTCAACCACTTCCCCTCCATTTTTATGTGTTGCATGCAGAGAGATAATTAAGAAAAGGATCACTCTGATAGGAAATTTTGTAGAAAGTTAGGGGTAGGAGAGGTGTGATCTTTCAACTATAAACTAATGATCTGAGTTATTGGCTTAGACTCTGTTGGTACTAGGAAATAGCATGGAATATGTTTTTATTCTCTTTCGACATAACAGCTATTAAATTAAGTGTGGAAAAGAGGCAGTCTAGTACAGTGGACAGAAAGCTAGCCAAAGAGTCTGGAAGGTCTGGGTTCTGGTCTAGTCTCTGACACACATAGACTGTGTGAGTCTGGGCATGTCATTAATTTTAGTGTTTCCATGCAACTTTCTAAGACTCTCAGGAGCAGTGAAGGTGATAATCTGCATTGGCAGAGAAATTTCTTCACTGGAAGCTCCCTCTACCAATAAAATCACTGGTCCAATAGAAAAATGAATGTTGAAACTGGCATTAGATGGGGACAAAGGGTAATATGATATGTTGACACATCTACTTGTGTGTGATGTTGGTTCATTCAGCAAACACTTAAGTACCCCCCCCCAAAACATGCAAGACCTCAAATTTTAGAACTGGAGGCCTTCTCTGATGCTGGAATTCCTTGGATGATGGGGAAGATTCTGAGTTTTCAAAAAAGACAAGCAGGCCTTTTTCACAAACAGTTGGAGCTTTAATGGTTTGGAGAAGGGCCAGCTGAATGAGTCAGACCTGTGGTTGCCTGAAAAATAATCTCTCCTGATGATGACGTTGTATATTAGTGACTCAGTTCTGCTGTAAAATATGTTCATTGGTGGAAAAATTAATGAGTTAAATAATTCTCATGGTCATGGCAGATGGTTTCCATGACCGTTTATAAACCAAACACTTGATGTACAATGGAGACTGTGTTCCCTTTTGTCTGAAATTAGTGTGAAGGCATTTGTAAACTATCTAGATTCCAGTTAAAATTGCAAGCACAGTAGAATATATATATATATATATATTATATATATATATATATATATATATATTTATATATATTTGCTTTCTCTTCTCTAGCTTTCTGTGTCAACAAGGGGAAACAACTGTAGTAAGACTGAGAATTTGGCTTCTAGGTCTAGTACCATGGGAGGAGATAGGGCTGAGTAAATCATCTGCTATATGATTGAATATACCGGTGCTTTCTGCTAGAGTATCTCCTGCCAAACACAAAGAGGTTGCCAAGCAACAGCAGTGATTCAGCTACTAGAAGAACGTCATTCCAGTGAAATTTCTACCTTTTCGGTGTCTCCAGGAAATGTTACTCTCATATGTCACTGGAAAACTGTGATGAGGCAGTCACTTGGTCTTTACAGATATCATCAAATCAAGGGCAACAATCTAGGGAGTAGAAGATTTGTGGGCAGATATTGGGATGGAAATTATTATATACGTTGAAGCTTGTTGTTCACTTGCTTCAGTCACATCCTAACTCTTTGCGACCCCATTTGGGGTCCTCTTGGTAAAGACACTAGAGTGCGTTGCCATTTCCTTCTCCAGCTCATTTGACAAATGAGGAAACTGAGGCAGACATGATAAAGTGACTTGCCTAGGACCACAAAGCTAGTAAGTGTTCTGAGCCCAGCTAACTGCCACAGAGCTGTTCAACGTAGACTTTTATTAAATGGGAAATGAGAGATTTGAAAGATGCTAACCTTTTATATCCTAATAAAAAATTTAAGGAAAGAGTAAAAGAAAAGTCTGTAACTTAAATTCAACAAAATAATTAAGTAGCTGTTTATTAATTATAGCCCCCATAGGAGAGAACAGTAAGAGAGGTTTTTTTCTTTCCCGTTATTCAGTCAGGAGTGTTTCAAGGGATTTATCATTACACACTAACTCTTTCTTCTTCATACTTGCAATGGTTTTAATGTCTCTTCTGCATGGGTATGTGCATATATACATGTGTGTATATAAGTATCTATGTATGAATATACACATTATTTTGTATTAAAACGATTACTGCATATATCACATCTCCTCCTACTAGACAACAAAGGGAGAACGGGCAGAGATTAGATCTTATCTGACTTATCTGTAGTGTCTACCATGGTGTGATGCACATAGTAGGTATTTGATATATTAGTTGAATTTTAGTTTGTTGTACAAGGAAATCAGACTGTGGAGATGTGCTACATACTAGATAAATATGTATTTATCTAGTTCATTTTAAAAAGATGCTACTGTTACCAGACTTAAATGATAGCCTAGTAGGATGGTAGGTCTCTTCAACCCCTGACAAAAAGTGTTTCCCCTGCCCCAGAAATGACTCACCCAGTATTTTTCCAATTTGGATGTCATTAGTTACAAAATAAATAGTTTTCTAACTTGCTTGTACTATGCCACAGGCAGCGTTTCCCAAAAATAGCTGTCCTAGGTACCTGAAATGTTTACAGAATCTTTAGATGACTTTTTGTAAAGCTCATAGGTTTATCTTGGGCTTGCTTGAATTTACTTTAGTTTGTAATATGAGAATATTGCAAGGAGTGATGAGAGGTTGCACAGGTGCCTCCAGGAAAGGCTGTCCCATTTCTACTCAGAGGAAGGAGAGATGAGTCATGGTTGCTAGGGACCGCCCACACCGAGGGGCTGCTGAATCGGCCAATAGCAACTGTGACTAAACAAAAAAGAGTTGAGTTGCCTTCTCTAGGGCTGGGAGAATTGCCTCAATTAATCAATCCTGATAATTGCTCCCCATTTCAGGTGATTCATAATAGAGACAAAAGGCATTGGAATGGAATCTGGAGAGAGCATTTGGACAAATTAGGAAGTCCAGATCAATAAACCCCAGAGAGGTTCCTAATCTGGAGTCAGTAGACTTGGGATGAGGAGAGGGGGTGGTGTAGGGAAGGGCCTATGAACTTGGATGTGGAGAGAAAATATCTTGATTTTCACTAACCTTTAACTGAAACTTAGCATTTTCTTCCACTAATGCACAAGCATCCTTCTGAGTAGGATTTATCAGTCTGACAAAGGGGTCTGTGACAGAGAGCCTTGGCTTTAGAGGCAATGAATTTATCACTGTGGTCTGAGGAAAGTAGAACTGATAAGACCAAAATGGAAAGGTGAATTTACGAAGTGAACAACTGGCACAGAAGATTGTGTTGGCAGAGTGGGGTTTGGGATTTCTGGGCTAAGACTTAAGATACAGAATTTTCCAGGGCATATTATTCTCTTTAAGAGAACCAGGAGTATGAAACCTCAGACTAAATTCTGTCTCCCGAAAAAGCCAACAAACCTAAAAGGGCAAAAGGAAGATGAAGAGATAGGACAGTTGTTGGGCAATAAGAAGGTAGTCCTACTTTCTCTTTCAATAATGATGACTTTTGGACTGAGGAGGATAGAATAAAAACGACTGATAGGGTGTGGAAAATCATAACTGAGGAGATTAGGCAGCACCAAGCTGCCTCTCTCCCTAGGCACTAACAGAGTAAACCCAGAGTGGGTAAAAAAAAAATCTAACCTCTGAATTGTCATTAGTGTTCTCTTGAAAAATTATAGAGAAATTGAAATTTTCAGAGTACTTGGAAGATTTGTTGTTATTCTTTGTGATCCCGTGGACCGACTTTCCATAGGGTTTTCTTGGCAAAGAAACTGGAATGGTTTGCCATTTCCTTCTTCAGTGGATTAAGGCCAATAGATATTAAGTGACTTTGCCCAGGGTCATAGCCGGTAAGTGTCTGAGGTTGGATTTGAACTTAGGTCTTCCTGATTCCACACCAACACTGTATCCACTCACTGAGCCACCTAGCTTCTTCCACTTGGAAAATCACAACGTACTTTATATGACATCTCCTTTGAGCAAGCAAAATGCTCCAACAAGAGAAAGTAGTTTTAGTGGATTGCGAGCTAAGTATAGGTCAACATGGTGAAGTGTTAACACAATCCTTTGGACCAGAATGGGGAGGGTAGGAGTCCCACTGTATCCTGCCTCAGTCAGACACATACCAGATATTTTTAAAAGGTACCCAAGTGGTCCTTTTGTTTTTTCATCTTAATTTTGAATCTTGTGAACCCTGGTTTTGAAATCTCACTTTGAATCAGAATGTGTTCAATAACTTGGCTCAGGACACTATATAAACACAATCAAGGACTCCTAAGGGATCCATTCCCACTTCATACCTGGGAGGGAGTCCAGTTCCAAAGAAAAACATCAAGGCTTTGGCAGACTGAATCACAGAGAGACATTTTAGGAATCATGGGCAAAGAGAGAATGTTTGAGACTCTGACAGGCTTTCAAAAACATTTGCAGTGGGATGTTTTTTAGTTAAAGTAAGGCGAAATATTATAATGTAGCTGCATATTAACTTTGCCCAATAACCCTGGAATTGAAGGCTGTAGTATATGTATATACTTTTTTCTCAAACAAAAGCTTTCTCAAAATAACCATGAAACTGAAAATAAAAGAGTTGATCTATTTCATGATCCAGCTGATTTCTTACCATGACTCAAAGAAATTTCTGCTTCTGTATAATGAAAACTGCATGGGCTTGTTCCTCATAGTTAAAGCTTCAAGGTATAGACTCCTACCAGTCCTCAGAAATGACTCTTTTGCTAGATAGTCTACAAATATAGTTTTCTGGATAACATGGTAATTAAAAAAATGTCTCTTAAGGAAATTTGGCCTTTTGCCACAGGGTAGATAATCTCCTGGTTGAGTTTCATTGTACGTCCACTAAAAATTATTGCCATTACTATTACCACTATTACCACTACTAATAATAGTTAACATTTACATAGCACCTACTATATGCAGCCGGGTGGCACCATAGTGCACACAGTGCTGGCCCTGAAGTCAGAAAGACTTCCTGAGTTCAAATCTGGCCTGAGACACTTACTAGCCGTGTGACTCTGGGCAAGTCCCTTAACCCTGTTTGCCTCAGTTTCCTCATCTGTAAAATGAGCTGGAGAAGGAAATGGCCAAACCATTCCAGTATCCTCACCTCAGTTTCCTCACCTATAAAATGAGCTGGAGAAGGAAATGGCCAAACTATTCCAGTATCTCTGCCAAGAAAACCCTAAATGGGGTCAGAGTCAGATATTACTGAAAGAAACGACTGAACAGCAACAGCTATACGCCAGGTACTCTGCTAAGTGCTCTACAATTATTATTTCATTTTATCTTCACAATAACCTTGGAAGGTAAATGTTATTATCATACCCGTTTTACAGATCTGAAAACTGAGACAGGTTAAGTGGGTTGCCCAGAGTTACACAGCTAATAAGTTGCCTGAAGTTAAACTTGAGCTCAGTTCCTCCTGACTCCAGGCCCTTCTATCCATTTTGTTACCTGGCTGCCCTTTTTTGACTCTTTTTCTATTCAGAATAAATTATATATTAAAATATATGTCAATGTACAGATTACAATTCTTATTGCAATATGGCTCAGTAATTGTGCTTTTGAGTAGGGTTTTTTACCCTTTTGCTATGGCTTGAACCCCTTTGGTAGTCTAGTGAAGCTTCTGGACCTCTTCTCAAAATAATATTTTTAATGCATAAAATACATAAGATTTTGTTGTTGTCCAATTCTTTGTAACCCCATTTGGGGTTTTCTTGGCAAAGGTACTGAAATAGTTTGCCATTTCCTTCTCTGTTCATTTTACAGACAAAGAAGCTGAGGTAAAAAGGGTTAAGTGACTTGCCCAGGGTCACCCATCTGATGCATATTTGAGGCTAGATTTGAAATCAGATCCTTCTTACTCCAGGTCTGGTGATCTATCCATTGCACCACTTAGCTGCCCATAGAAAACTGTTCTTTAAATAATTTTCCCCAAAAATTTATTAATTTTTTTTTCAGTTTTCAGCAATCACTTCCATAAGTTCCAAATTTTCTTTCCCTCCTTCCCCAAGACAGTATGCACTCCTATATGGGTTCTACACATACATTCCTATTAAACATATTTTCACATTAGTTATGTTGTATAGAAGAATCAAAACAAATGGGAGAAATTAGGAGAAAAAACACAACAAAACATAACAAAGGAGAAAATAGTTGCTTCATTCTGCGTTCCTACTCCACAGTTCTTTCTCTGAATGTGGATGGCATTTTGCTTCAAGAGTCCTTTGGGAATGTTTTAGGTCCTTGCATTGCTGTGAAGGGCTAAGTCTATCAGAAACAGTCCCCTCACACTGTGGCTGTTACTGTGTACAATGTTCTCCTGGTTCTGCTCACTTCACTCAGTATCAGTTCATAGAAGTCTTTCCAGGTTTTTCTGAAGTCTGTTTGTTCATCATTTCTTATAGCACAGTACCCTTCTCTTACTAAATAATTGTTTTGTAAAAACCTCCTCTGGTTTTGGATATTTCTGAAATAATGTGATCAGTTGAATTTCTAATAAACCAATTTAGCCAATTAGGATATTGTAGATATGGAAAATGTTTTTTTTTTAAAGTCATAGGAAACTTTTATTTTGGGCTTTTGGGTATTTTTGTTTGTTTTTAGCTCAAGCCTGTAATTGCATTAATATGACAAGCTCTTGGTGTATCAAAACTCTCTCCTCTGACTCAGACCAGTCTCTCCTGGCTAACTTTCTCAGAAAGGTTTCCTGGAGAAACGTTTCTCTCAGAAAGTTGCCTGGGGCACTAAATGATGAGTGAATAGTTTGCCCCATGGTCACTGCCATTATGTACCTGAGACAATTTGAATCCAGACCTTCCTGGTTCTAAAAGTAACATTTCGAAAGTAACTTGAGTGCCCTTCAAATGTTGGTAAAGATAATCCTGAAATACTTTGTGACTTTTTCTTGAAACTTAATTTCTATTTTTCCCTTTTTTTGCCTTAATATTAGTAAATTTTTAAAAAATTGAGAAAGAACTGTACTCTGTGCATTTGACATATAGGTATCGATGTGTTTGGCTTTGGAAAATGGTTTATTAGTATGCTGGCATAGTTTTTAATATTAAAATATTACCCTGTCCCTAGGAAACACATACGGTGGAATAATACACAAGCAAAAGAAATTTGTTCGGATTCTTCTGTCCAATTCAGTTTGATCACAATCTTTCAACAAGCATTCAGCCCTACTGTGTGCATGGCACTGTGTTAGGCAGTAGAGGTGCAAAGACAAAAAATGAAGTTGCTCATGTCCTTAAGGAAATTACATTGAATGGGGTAGGGGTGGAGATTGGGAGACAAGACTTAAATTCAAGGTAAATTGATGTGGAAGAGAGAGCCAATATTAAGGGGAACATGTGTGTGTGTGTGTCTACTGACCAGTTAGTACACTCTACTGGACTCAAGGATTGGGACACTACTCTCCACTAAGAGACTCGTTGATTGTGGGACCACACATGTGGTCCATTTGTGCTCAATCCTGGGGAAGCCTGTTTTTGTTTATTTTAAATAGCATTGTTATTTTTTTCTTCCGCTCTGCACTGTCCCCTCAAAGTCTGTTTTCTGGCTGTTCAGAAGACTTGGGCATCTCCTTTTGTGGATGATCATCTTCTCTGATGCAGAAGTTCCTTTGCCACTTTGGCCAAGGGACTCAGAACTTAGACATCCCTAAAATTCACCGGGTTGACTCTGTGCCTGTTTATAGCCATCTCAAGGTCAGTGTTTGAGTCACCTACACTCAGAAAGGTTGTGTTTGTCCTTATTTGAGGGAAGGAGGGCTGTGCAAGGTCACCAGCCTCACTTTTTCCTCCAGAGCCATCTGGTCCAGTGGACTGATAGTCATCAGGAAGACTGGAGAAGGCCCAGGATGCAGTGGGAGATCCTGGCCATTTTAGCCTAAGGTTTTGTCACATTCTCACTTTGAGTGAGATACACCCATTCAATGAATAGGCTTCTTCAAGTAGTTACTCAAGGGATGGCCCCTTCTAGTTAAAAATAAATCAATCTGGGAGGGGAAACCCTCAGGGTTTCTGGGTAAAAGAGAAAGAGTTACTATTTGGTATTTACACTCAGGAAAGAAGCAGAGCAGAAGAAGCAGCCAGAGATTCTGTGATCCTGTCTCAGGCTCGTTTAGACTGGGATGTTGTTAGCTGCCATGTGTTGGTGGCTGCATGGTGGCCAAGGGGCAGAAAGAAAAGGCTCGTTACCCTTCTTCTATCCCTCACAGAAAGTGCCCCGGTTAGATGATTAAATTCCTTAGTCATCCCCAAAGCATCAAGAGTCTCCATGACCACCTGGATCTGTAGGCTCATAGATTTGGAGCTGGGAGAAGCCTCAGGAGTTAATAAGCCTAACCCTTTCATTTTACAGAGGGGGAAACAGGATCAGGGATGTGACAGTGACCAAGATCACAAAGGGAGTGTCAGAAATGGGACTTGAATTTAGGTCCTCTTTGCTGTTGAACAAGCTGACATGGAGAGCTGAAACCAGGATGCCTGGCTACAGAGACAGAAATGGTTATATATGTAGTGTGTGTGTGTGTGTGTGTGTGTGTGTGTGTGTGTGTGTGTGTGAGAGAGAGAGAGAGAGAGAGAGAGAGAGAGAAAGAGAGAGAGAGAGAGAGAGAGAGAGAGAGAGAGAATGTGTATGTGTGTGTATGAGAGAGAGAGAGACAGAAACAGACCTGTACTTTAGTAGGAAGATCACTTTGGCATCTGAGTGGAGGGTGGACTGGAGATTGATAGTGAATAGAGACTGCACCTGTGATTTCATTGGTATAGGGAAGGGAACTCTTGGGTGAAGAAACTTCCTCTACCAAAACATGCCAACACTTTTTCTGCAATTTATAGCCTTAAAGAGTTGGCTAGGACAGAAGTGTCACACACATAGCCTGCTGGAACCACATTAAAATATAATTAGCAAATGTTGAAGAAAATAAAAGGAGATGATTTTAATTTGTGATTTGTGAAATTGATATGTGGCTGCCAGGAATCTTTATGTATAGTTTGGTGGCCCCCTTTTATTTCACTTTGACCCCACTGGTCTAGGACATTAAGAGGTTAAGTGATTTGCCCAGGGTCACACCAGCAGTGTGTGTCAGACAGAGGACTTGATCTTTCATTTTGTAGCTTTGAATATCTCTCTATCTACTACCTGTTACTGCCTCTTTCTCTTTCTCTCTCTCTCTCTCTCTCATCTTTTTCTCCTCTTCTCTCTCTCTCTCTTTCTCTCTCTCTCTCTCTCTCTCTCTCTCTCTCTCTCTCTCTCTCTCTCTCTCTCTCTCTCTCTCTCTGTCTTTCACACACACACACACAGAGTATATACATACATACACACACATATATACACCTAAAAATACGTTTTTTAAAAGCCAGGGAAGATTCTTTCAGAAGGAAACCATTTTAGTGTAGTAGACTCTGCAAATGTTTTTATGTGTGTCTGTAATCTTTCATTCAGCACCTGATTAGACTGCTTACTCTAAATAAGAATACAGATTTTACCGAGAGATACATGCTCGCCTGTTTGTTTTGGCTTTCCTCTTATCATCTTGGCTTTGAGTCATGAACAATGTGCTGCTCAGATGGGCCTGTCATATTTTTTTCATCTAAGAATATAGTCTTATATCTCCTGAGCTGAAATGTGCCTCAGAGGCAAATCCCCTCCTTTTACAAAATTACTCAAATTCACATAAACAGTAACAGTTAATGATGAAGCAAATCGGACCCGAGTCTCCATTCTTGAAAGTACATTTTTTAAAGTGAGGAAATAGAAAGTTTCCCAAAGAACCTAAACACAGTTAATGTCTTCATTGTTCATGCTGAGGGTTGGGCCAGAGGCAGATCCATGGAAGGAATTGTAAGGAAGAAATTCTTACATGACTTTTCTTTATAAATGTACAAGGTGTTCATTCTGTGGGATTCCCTGGTTGTGGCTGGGAGGGGGACAGGACCAAGGTCCTTTTCTCCAAATGGAAATGGGCAAGTTAGTGAATGAAAATGTCTTACTTACCCTGTTAGAAGGAAGATGATGCCATGCTGGCCCTACTTCTTTCCCCTTATAAATCAGGATGACATGTCATCTTAATAAAAGTTATACTAGTGCCCTGGCATATCACCCAACTGAGTTTTATCCATAACTCGCATTACCAAAGCAAGTATTTTTGTCAAAATGGCATTATGTAAAACCTGAATTTTCTCATAGCTTCCAATGAATTGAGTGCTGGTAAGCATAAACAAATTATCTTACTGTCTCTTTTTTTTCTGTATGCCTTCTTCTATCCAATGTTGGTAAATTTGGGCACTTATCTTCATTGACCCAAGAAGCATGAACCTTAGTGATACGTAAGTGGTCTCAGAAATGTTAGTATGCAAATGAGGAAGATTTCGTGTCTAAGCCATGTAGGAAGAAAATTCTCTGAGGCAAACAAGGCATTCTTGTAACTGGTTTCAAGTTGCATTCGATCTCTGGGGGGAAATTAATCTGGGTAGGTCAGTAAGAATTTTTAAAAAGATGCTGGTGTTGATGATTTTATCCCCTTAGGAAAGCATTTGTTGTTAGGATTGGCCACATGGGTCATAAACCTCATGATTTCCAATTCAGGATATCATGGAAGTTAATCCAAGTTCCAGTGGAAGCCCTACCATTATAAACTCCTTAGATGACCTTTGAACAATACACCTGACCTCCCAACCTTAGTTTCCTCATCTGTAGAATGAAAGAGTTAGATTTGGTGACCAATGAAATAGCAGTCATAATTAGAGGCAGTGAGATTCAGTGGAAACAATGCTGAATTTGGAGCTGTTGGACTTGAGTTTGAATCTTGGCCTGACAATTTACCACTTGTGTGACCTTGAGTCCTTTCGTTTCTCAAATTTTTCAGCAGTTGAACTAGATGACTTCTGTGTTCTTTAATAGTTTTGCAGCTGTGATCCTATGGTCATTGGGCCAATAAAATCAATACTCATTACCAGACAGGATTGTACAGGTATGCTTTGGAGATACAAGTGAGTCCCACAAATTTTTTGGTTTCCCAGTGCATATAAAAGTAATGCTCACACTATATTGTAGTCTATTAAGTGTGCAATAGTCTTATGTCTTAAAAAACAAGGTGTGTACTTTAATTAAAAAATACTTCATTGCTAAAAAATGCTCACCATCATCTGCACTTTCAGTGAATCGTAATCTAAAAAGCTGGTAGAGGGTCTTGCCTCAATGTTGCTGGCTGCTCTGATTAGCACGATGGGTGCTGACGGTTGGGGTCGAATGACTGTAGCAATTTCTTAAAATAGGACAAAAATGAAGTTTAGCGCATGCATTGACTCTTCCTTGCACTTGAACGTTTATAAGCCATTATAGGATTTTTAAATGGCCTAATTTCAATATTTTGTTTCAGAGAAAAGGGAGTCCTGAGGAGAGGGAGAGAGACTGGGAAGGGCTGCTTGATGGAACAGTCAGAACACACATAATGTTAATTAAGTCCACCATCTTACATGAGGGCAGTTTGTGGCTCCCCAAAACAATTACAATAGTATGATCAAAGATCTCTGAAAACAGATGACTCTAACAGACATAATGATAATAATGAAAAAGATTGAAATCTTGGGAGAATTGCCAAAATATGGTCCACAGACATGATGTGAACACATGCTGTTGGAAAAATGGTGCCACCGATACTTACTCAATGCAGGACTGCCACAGACCTTCAGTTTACAAAAGAATACCAATATCTGCAAAACCTGATAAAGCAAAGCACAATAAAACAAGGTATACCTATATACTAGAAAAGAAGAAAGTTGGAGATCTGGATTCAGATCTAGCTTTGACATTTATTCATGGTGTGACCTTGGGTAAGTCACTACGTCTCAAGTTTTGACATCCTTAGTGATTACAAAAAAATGGCTACAACCTTTGCCAATCCCCATTAATAAAATGGGGTATGATAATAATTGCACTAATTACTAAACAGGATTATTACGAGGAAAATGCTTTGTAAATCCCAGAGTGCTGTTTAAGTGTGAGTTATCATTTTATTGTGTCATTCATAGATTAGTTGCAGATTGCATTGGAACAGAGGTGTTCCTAACTTGATTTGTGTTATGGACCCCTTTGGGAATTTAATGAAGCCTATGAGCCCTTTCTCAGAATGTTTTTAAATGCATTAAATAAAAGCCATCAAGTTTCAGAAGAAATCAATTGTAATAAAAGACAGTTATGAAAATGTATATCATTTGGAAAACCAAGTTCAAAGACTCCCTGAATTCTATCCATACACCTCTAGGTGAAAACTCCTACTTCAAAGAATTCAGATTTCAGGATTCATCTTTCTGGAAGCTAATAAATTGTAAAGCCTCAATGCATGCTACCCCCACTCTCAGACAGCATCTTAAAGTCCTTATTCCAGTCTCTAGACAATATTCTGCCTTAAGCCATGCAAGACCAGTGACTCCAAGATATTTTCCAAAACTGTTAGAGAAAAAAAGAGACTTTTCCCTTTTCTAGTAGATTTTGCTGCTAAATTATTTTCGATATTGGGGAATTCTTTTCTGTATTCACTAACCTAAATTGTGTTTGATCCTTGACTGATTCCCTTTTTCAGTGATAAGAGAAAACAGCCAATGACAACCTTTGCATATTTAACAGAGTAAAAATAATAATTCTTCTGTGTCAGAAAAACAGGAGACAGACCCAGAAGGCCAGTGCAGGGGGTAACCATCTTTAGATTGGCCATGGTAGTTGATGTTGCCTAGGGTTCTTGACCAAGTCGTGGACCAGCTAGAAGTTTCTGGTTAGATGGTGCTTTTGAATTATTTGGTGTATTCTTTTTGTCTCATTAGTGCATAAAAAATTTGGAAATCATTTATCTAGTCATGAACTGTTAGAAAAAAACCATTTTTCATGTCCCTAAAAAGAGGAAGTTTCTTCCTGTGGTCAAATACCCTGTTAGATTTCAGTGTGAAGAGGAAGTGGTTTTATAGGCACCCGATTTCTGTGTTTTGTGTTCTTCAAAAGTAAGTGTGAGTATGCTTAGTGGTTCACAATATTGTTAAGCGTGCAAGTACACCAGGAAATCTATTTACCATTTTCTTTCATTAACCAGTGATTGGTCCAAGTGTCTCTTAAAGGGCCCAGACTTGGGGCCCTTATTAAAGCAGGCTCTTTGGAGGCAAATTTTTTAGGGTAACTGCTTTTCATTGTGGGACACTTTACCAAAGCAATTGTGATCATTCATGGTGACCATTTGGGGATTAAGGAAGATATCCTGAAAGGTCATGATGAGAAAAGAAATGTGGTTACTGTTGGTGACTGTGAGTAAACACACACACACATACACACACACACACACACACACACACCCCTTACCAGTTATCAACAAATAGAAATATTCCAATATATACAAAAGAACAAAAAAAAGGGGGGGTTCATAGAAGAGCCCTAAAACAGCTAAAGTATACTTTAAATTGAGCACAGTAGCAGTAATTACTGTTTGTGTTCCCTTCTAAACTTTTTAATCTGTGTTTTTTTTAATTTTTCAATGCCTTTCCCCGTCTTTTTCTTCTCTGTCACTGCCCCGTTGACTTATCCCTTCCTTCTGCCTTGGAACAAGTAAGGGTACATACAACACACAATTGCACTGGGTACATCTAAAAATTAGACTCACATCTGTTTCCTACACAGCTCTGTTTCCTAAATTGGCCAGCATTCCCAACTAGAAGAAAAATCAGATTCTTATCTCTAGTCTAATTTTTAAGCTTTAAGTAGAATTTTTATTATAATTTCCAGTAGTGTCTCCAGCGGGATGACTACGTAGATTTCTGTGATAATCATTGCAATATGGGTACAGTAACCCTGACAAAATCATAGGTTTCTAAGTTATCCATTTTGTGGTAGATATATGAGGAGTTGGGAACGTGGAAAGTGAATAATACCACCACCACCACCACCACCGCGACTACTACTAATTTTTTTTTTAAAGCTCAATTTTCTTAAATTTCCCTAGCGTTAGAGGGCCATACTTTTTGAACTGGAGGGGACCTCAGAAGTAATTTTGTCTACATCCTCTCATTTAACAGATGAAGAAACTGAGGCAGAAGTTAGTAACTTACCCAGGATCATGTGACTAATAAGCAGAGTCAGAATTCAAACCCACCTCTGCTGTCTTCAGATCTAATGTTCTTTATATACCAGGGGTGGGGAACCTATGACCTTGAGGCTACATGGGGTCCTCTAGGTCCTTAAGGATGGCCCTTGGACTAAATCCAAACTTCATACAACAAATCCCCGTAATAAAAGGGTTTGTTCTCTAAAACTTGGACTCAGTCCAAAGGCTGTCCATGAGGACTTAGAAGGCCACATGTGGCTTGGAGGCCTCAGGTTTTCCACCCCTGCCCTACACCATGGTCACATTAATGATGATAATTAAAGAATAACTATATAACACTTAATACATGTTCAGTGCTGTAATAAATGCTTTACAATTATCCTCACAATAACATTGGGAGGCTGGTACTGGAGACAGGTGGAGTTCCAATCCAACTTTAGACACTGACTAGCTGTGCATCTCGGAGCAAGCCACTTAACTTCTGGTTGCCTCAGTTTCCTCATCTGTAAAATGGAGATGATAATAGCAATTCCCTCCCAGGGGTCATTGTGCAGATCAAATGAGATAGTAATTGTCAAGTGCTTAGCACACTGCCTGACACATAGAAAACGCTGTATGAATATTAGCTATTATTTTAAGTAATATAATATGAATATATGTGATTAATAAAATAATTATAGTATGAAGCTAATTAATAATAACTCATCTCTTTCACATTCTCTGTCATCTGTTTTTAGATTTCTGCCCCTCACAGACTGGGGCATTCTGTTCTCTGCTTCTCCTTGTTCAGTTCTCATTTATAAACTGTCCATCTGCCTTAACCCCGAAGTCTCCTGAGACTCAACAGTTTTCTTCCAAAGCACCCTAGGAGTCCCTGTCTTGTGGACAGGAAGTCTCAAAGCTCAAGAACTATATCCTACTAAAAAGAAATTGATCTTAAAAACTCTTCAGAACAAGTACCAAAGCATAGAGAGATATGTCAAATTTAATGAAAATAATAGGAAAGACAGGAGAAATATATTGCTGTAGCCAAGAGGGTCCTGGAGCTAACTCATACTGGCTTGCATGGGTTAAGTGTTACATTTTCAGTGTGAGCACATACACCTCAGAAATCAGGAAATGCTACAAATCAGGGTTTGATTTAATGTTTTATTAGCTGACTTAAGTATGTCCCATGTAAAAAAAGAAATTTTCTCAAAAAGTTTATTGTTAAACATCTACCAGTAGACCCTGACTATAGCTGTAATGCCCTTCTAGGTTCTCAATTTAGGAAACTAGAAAATTTCTCCTTTGGCACATCTATTTCCCCCCATTTTGTTGAACATCAAGCACTTGCTGGATATAGATAAACTTAAATATAAGGCCATGACGGAGATTCTCTTCTGGGAATTGTAGAAGGAGGTTTCCATTTTATCTAGATTTAGCTATATTAATTCTCAAAAGCCATCTTGCTAACTTATTATCTCACTTTTTTGGAACATAGTGAAAATTCTAAAACAGTTGTTCTAAAAATGGTGTTGAAGGGAGGCATTGTTGTATGGGGAAAACAGCACTTTCTTTGGTAGTCCAACGTCCTGGGATTGAATTCTGTTTGTCCTCCAACCTGTCTAACTTTGAACAACTTCACTTCTGGTTTTAGTGCCTTTCCATGTCCAATGAGTAGATTTATTAGATTACCTGTAAGCATTTTTCTGCTCCAAATGAATGATCCTGGGATACTAATCAGAGATAGTTTAGTGTATTGGAAAGAACCCTGGATTAGAAGCCAGAGATTTGAGTTCAGTTTCTGGTTCTGATACTTTACTATCTTTATGACTTTGGGCAATTTTACTGGGCCCTCATTTCTTCAAATGAAGGGGACTTAGATAAGTCTTAGATAAATGAGAAGGACCTGAGTTCAAATCTCACCCCAGACACTTGACACTCACTAGTTGTGTGACCTTGGGCAAGTCACGTAACCCCAATTGCTCATCCTGGGTCATCTCCAGTCATCCTGATGAATATCTGGTCACTGGATTCAAATGACTCTGGAGGAGAAGTGAGGCTGGTGACCTGCACAGCCCTTCCCTGGTCTAGGTGTTCATAACTTTTTTTTTTTTTTTTAAAGAGTATGGACTCCTTTGGAAGTCTAGTGAATCCTTTAGATCTCTTTAAGATGATCTTGAGGAAACAAGTATTTATTAAGCACCTACTATGTACAAAACAATTTGCTCGATTTTTAAGATATAAAAACAAAATAAAAAGTCATATCTGCCTTCCAGGAGCTACGTTTTTTTCCTGGAGGGAATGTAACCCTTTCTCAAATAAGTATGTAAGATAATTTCTGAAGAAAAAGAGCACAGACTGCCAGGGGATTAATAAAAGCTTTCAGTGAGATCACCTTGGAGTTGAGCCTTGAAGTAAACTAAGAATTTTAATAGGTGGAGATGAGGAAGGAGTACCCTTTGTGGGGGGAGGTGGGGAGAAGAGGGGGAGCTGGGGTGGGGGAAACAGCCCATGAAAAGGCCTGGCCTTGGAATGCAGCGTTTCAGGAATCTCAAGTAGGCAACCTTACCTGGAACACAGAGTAGGTGGAGAATAATGTGAAATGGTAGAAGGTAGGTGGGGACCAGGTGGTGCACAGCTTTAAATGTCAGGCATAGCTGTTCACAAGAGGTAACATCAAAAGTTCTTGAACAGGAATCAGACTATGTTTGGAGGTTGCTGTGGTAATGGCTGCCTGTCATACAGGACTTGAAGGTTTGCCAAGTCTTTACAGACATTATCTCACTTGATATCCCCAGCAACCCTGGGAAATAGATCCATTTAATAGATCAAGAATTTGAGGCAGACAGATTAAGTGACTTGTCCAGGGTCACATAGCTAGTAAGTATCTGAGGCAGAATTTGAATTGGAGTCTTCCTGATCCCAAATCCGACAATCTATCTACTGATCACCTGGCCGTAGTCCAGGAAAGAGAGATGGAATAAAGCCTTTAACGTTCCTTCCAGACACTTGTGGAATGATCAGATGATCGAATTTGGAAGTTTTTCAGTTCTTTTCATTTTTGCCCTGGACAGTAAATTTGATGAATCGTGTTAGAAGACTTGTCTCTGTTTTCTCTCATTTCACTTTGTTTAATTATAGGGCAGTACTACAGGTTTATTCTTAGAACAAAGTTTACACAAGTTTTCTTAAACAGTTCGCTTTTCCTTGCCTGATTCTTGATCTTGTCCGTAAGGAACTCAGCACAGCATATTCCAGAACTGCTATTAAAAAGAAATATTTGGTTGGCAAATATAAAACTTCAAAGGAAAAGCATGAATTTGACACATTGACTGCATAACTCCCCCTGACTTTATAGTCCTTCCCCGCTTCCCTCACCACAAATACATTATCTCAGTAGTCCAGTTTTTCCTTAATCATTGGACGTATTGTATAACCTTCTTTGGAATGAAACATGGCTAAAAATTGAGTTGGCACCTTCCGGTTGTTGACCTGAAAAACCCAGAAATTGTAAAGGCTGTCATTCCTTGACAGACATTCACAAAAATCAGATGTATAAGAGAGATGGAAAGCAATTTTCCCATCACTTCCAATATAAACAGGTCAGAGTTTTGTTCTTGTCACGTCCACCACGTAGGTAACAGTGGCCTTGGGAAGTTTCTGTGGGAAAGATTCACTAAGCCTGCTTGTTCCCTTAATGTTCAAAATGGTCATTCCCAGTCTGGTGTTAAATGTGCTGGACAGTGTCAGGCTAGTAACATGGAGCATTGCCATTTAGCACTCCTCACTCTCTCTGGCACTGATAAAGTTAACTTTGTGACCTTAGGCAAGTCATTAGATGAGAGGACCCTAGCCTGAGAGATAGAAGAGCTCTCAGAGTTCCCTGGGTCCAATCTTCTCATTTTACAGGGGAGGAGAATGAGGGACAGGGAGGTTATGATTTAATGGTCTGGGAGGTATTAATTGGGAGAGGTGAGACCTGGACCCACTTGACTTCCTCATCTGCAAACTGTAGAAGTAAAACTTTAATGAGTTTTAAAGGACCTTTTTAGTTCTAACAATGAAACATGGAGGTCATCATCCCCCCCAAAAAAGCTGTTTCAGAAAGGATTTCACCATTACATTATTAAAAAAAAAATACTTGTGATGCTAGAATTTTGTCTACATGATAGGCTTCTGTTTCAATTTCAGTGCTTTTTCGTTAGCTAGACTTGTTTTCCTTGGGAAAGTAGTTCTTCACCACAAGAGTGAGTGAGTAAAGCAACATACCCCTTCACTGGATGGTTTCAGGCTGAGGCATGTTAACTCCTCAGGATGATGTACCTAATAGCCCGTTTGCCTCCTAATAGGAAGCTGCAGGGTAGTTGAACCATAATGTACTTGGGGAAAGCAAATATATCCTCATCCTGAGTGACATATTGTACCTATGTGAGACTTCTTAGACCAGACAGAGCTGTCTGAAGTTGATTGCCACATTTTTTTCAATTGGACATGGGAGGCGAAAATCATAGGAACTGAAAGTCTTTTCAGGAGAGTAGGGTGGGATCTGTAATGGGAAGGGATCCAGTGAATACTTTCAGATGCCATTAGAAAGAAAGCCACTTCATTGTTCTAAAGATGTTTGGATCCTTTATTACATCTGAAGACCCGTTTTACTGTCTAACTGCAATAATGAAATAGCTTTATCTTGATTTGGGAACCAGAAGTGAAATTTCCACCAGTAAACATTACCACTGAAAGGGAAATTAAGGCAGAACCACCACTCTGTATTAGGGAAGTGGCCTTAAGAAGTAAAACTAATATTTTGAGGCAGAATTTCTGCCAAGCATTCTGGAGGGAAAAAAGTAAAGGTTAAATTGTGACAGCTATATTTAACGTTCTCTACCTCAGAGAACTTTGGTAACTAAGCTAGCTTGGAAATGAATACCATCTTAGGTGTCTGTGGTCTAAGATAAATTAAGATTTTGCTTAAAGTATACTTAATAAATACCTTTCTTTTTTTAATGTTCAAATAAGCTAAAACTAGAAATAAAATATAGTGGAGATACCACCCTTTAGGGAAATGCCAAAGCCAGAGTTTTCAGGCACTTTGTACACTGGCTGGCTTGGAGACTGAGAGAGATGCGTAAGTTAAATTGCCGTCACCTTGATTACAAACATCAGGTGCCTGGATTGGTTTGACGCATGACGAATGTGCTTATTGTGCGTTTAATCTCCTTAATGAAATCCCTAGGAAAATATCCATCTTGGCACTAATGAGAGTAAATAGGTTTTGAGCTTGTAGGGCGCCTGTGCTCCCAAGGGCTCCAGCCCTTCACAGGTAATTATTTCACTCATCGTTGTAACAGTCCCACTTGGGTAGATAGCTTGTGCTCTCTCTTTGAAGGAGATATAAGCAGGGAGCCCTTGCTGCATTCTCTCCTCTCTTCCAGGGTCAAATCGTTGGCTAATACATCCTCTAATGACAAAAATATTTATATCCCTTAGTAAAAGGAGCCTTCAAAAGCACATAATGGCTGTAGGCTCAAATTAAGGGGGTCTAAGCCTTTCTCGTGTCATGGCAGTTCTAGTGAAGCCCCTGGACCCTTCTCTGAGTAATATTTAAATGCCTAAAGTAAAATCCATAGGATTACAAAGGAAACCAGTGGTAGTTAAAAAAAATGACACTATTTTCTCCTCATGTAACCTCATGAACCTCCTAAAATCTATCTATAAATTCAGAGGTACAGATAGAGTGGACAGAGCCTCCAAGGTAAGAGTCTCTGGTCTAAATGAAGATTGCTGTTACTGTTTGTCCTTCATTCTGGAAGAGGACTATCACATCAGGAAGATGATGCCATGACTTGTGAGTGAATTGGGTTTAAGTGAGGTAGGGCTGTGCTATGTCACTAGCCTCACTTTTCTCCTCTGGAGCCATCTGGGTCCAGTGGCCAGATATAGCTCAGGATGACTGGAAGTGGTCCCCAAAATGAAGGTTAGAATAACAGTGAAATAGAAGCAGACTAGGGAAGACAGTGTTGGAGAGGGCTCCACCTTTGGAGAACTCAGATCCTGAACTCATTAGTCAAGTTGCATTGAGAGAATTAGACTAGACTTGCAAGTCCAATAAAGTAATAGGAGGAAATGAAGACCAGGCCAGTCCGTGTAGTTATTTTATTAATAACTGCACCCCAACCCCCACTTCGTTTAGGGCTTGTTCATTCTCATTCATAGTACTGAACATTTTTTACCATGTAACATTGATCATCTGTATAGCATCCCAGTAATAACCTACCCAATGGGGAGGTGGCTCTTTATTGTTGCTATTTTATGGAATAGGAAATTGGTTCATTCTCCTGGAATTTCCCTTGAGGAAACAACATTCTTCAAAACCCTCTTCACTCTTCCCATTTCTCACCCTACTTTATGGGACTAAGAGTAAAAGATGGCATACCCTGCCCCCAGTGCCACCTCCAGATCATTTTTTTTTACTGCCATGATCACTCAACAACCTTTCTTCCATTGAAATTATCCTCATCTGATTTATACTAGACTTGTCCCTTCATCTAGAGCCATCTCCAGTCATCCTGATCTATATCTTGTCACTAGATCCAGATGGCTCCAGAGGGGAAAGTAAGGCTGATGACCTTGCGCAGCCCTCCTTCACTTAAACCCAATTCACTTACAAGTCATGGCATCATCTTCCTGATGTCATGGTCCTCTTCAAGAATGAAGGACACAAAACGACAATACTGTCCTCTAGGATATTTTGGATGTTATTGCCCTTTGGGTTACTATCCACTTTCTGTGTTGACTTTAGTATCTGACTCAGATTCATGTTTCCTATTCTATTACCTTGCCATCAATCTATCCATCTATTAATTTATCCATCCATCCATCCACCATCCATCCATCCATCCATACAACCATTCATACATCCATGCATCCATATATACATACATACATAGAGGTAGCTAGGTGGTGCAGTAGATAGAGCACCAGTACAGGAGTCAGGTGGACCTGAGTTCAAATCTCACCTCAGACACTTGACACTCACTAGCTGTATGACCTTGGGCAAGTCACTTAACCCCAGTTGCCTCATCCTGGGTCATCTCCAGTCATCCTGATGAATATCTGGTTCCTGGATTCAGATGACTCTGGAGGAGAAGTGAGGCTGGTGACCTGCATAGTCTTCCCTCACTCAAAACAAAGTCAAGTGCAAGTCATGTCATGATTTCTCTAACAGCTTGGTCCTCTTTGGCAGTGAAGAACAAACACATACCTTATCATCATCCTCGGCAACAAATTGATGACCCAGGACCTCCAAACTCTTCATCTAGCTCTTTAATTCTCATGATTTTCTTTTACACCATACTACAACCACCTGCATTTGACTTTTTCTGGAGGTGGGCCACTTCTAAGATCTAAGACTTTGAGGTTCTGTCTGAGATCCTAGCTCATAGATCCAGACTTAGGAGGGACTTCTAATACTATCTAATCCATCCTCTCATTTTACAAGTGAAAAAAAAAACAGAAGTGACTTGTAAATGAGCATCAGAGGTGGGATTGAAGCCTTCTGACTTCATTGTTCATGCTCTCTCCCCTATACCATGTGGATATTTAGTAGACACCTACTATGTGCTTGTATTATGCTAGGTGTTAGAAATAAAAATACCCAATTGCAATTTCTTTTGTACTCAAAAAGCTTATACTCTACTATTGATCTCTTGTCTTCTCATCCTTCCTGCTTTATCACCCATGCCAAACTTACATGTATCCTTCTTATAATTGTTTCTCAGCCCTTTTTTCCCTCCCACTCTCTCATCTTTGCCCTGGCTTCATTTGTTTCCCTGCCTAGTCAGGGGCCCCACAATGATCCACTCATCTACCTACCCTGAGTCATTTATTCATCTGTAATGCAGGTAACCCATTCAGTATGGAGCATTTAAAAGATTGTAGATTTACAGGAGAAGAGAATTTGTTGTTAAGTTGTTTTAGTTATGTCCCACCCTTTGTGATCCCTAGGGTTTTTTTTTGGCAAAGATGCTGGAGTGGTTTGCCCTTTTCTTCTCTTTCCTTATTTTACAGATGAGGAAACTGAGGCAAACAAGCTTAAGTGACTTGCCCAGGGTCACACAGCTAGTAAATGTTTGAACCCAGATTTGAATTCTGAAAGAGTCTTTCTGATTCCAGGCTCAGCACTCTATCCACTGTGACACTAAAAAATCATCAGCTCCCATCATATTTGAAAACTGAGACCCATAGAAATGAATTGACTTTTTATAGATCATGCAAACGGAGCTGAAATTCAAACCCACGACCCTTAACATCAAAGACAGCATTTTTTTCACCATTTTTTTTACCCAACCTTCTGCCTCTTTTGTGATGGGCCAGCTAACATGACCAAACAGTCATTAAATAAAATAGCACCAACTAATTGCAGACGCACAGTACCTGGTCCAGACCATTTCTACTTTGCTCAATCCCACTGACACCTTCCTTTATTGAGAAACTCATTTGTGTGTTTGTGTGTGTATGTGTGTGTGTCCTTCATTTTTGAAGAAGACCATGATATCAGAGAAATGATGACATGACTTGCACTTGACTTTGTTTTGAGTGAGGGAGGGCTATGCAAGGTCACCAGCCTCACTTTCTCCTCCTGAGCCATCTGGGTCCAGTGGCCAGATATTCATCAATGCGAATGATATGTGTTTGATTAAAGTAAGATGGTTAACCCTTTAAAAGTTGCTTTCCTTTAAGAAAAGTAGACCCAAGAACAAGAACTAGCAGGTATTCTGGGTGCTTGCTGCTACACCTTCATAATTGTTCAATTTGTCCACTCCTTGACTTTAGTGCCAGCTATACTGAGAAGCTCATACCTCCAGTATGAGCTGCCTCAACATCCCTTTCTCCAGGATAACTCACTAATTAATTCATTTAACAAGCTTAAGGGAATCCTTTGTGCATAGGACTAGTATAGGTGCTGAAGAACATACAAGATAAGACATAGCCTTGTGGGGCTTAAGTAGAGGGTAAGACACCAACAATTCTTCAGTAATTCTGTGAACAATACAATTTAGCAGCACATAGTCTCAGACAACTCTGGTTGGCTTAGAGATTCTTCCCCCTTGCAATCAGCCTGGAGGAGGACAGACAGTCCCATAGGTCAAACAGGCTTAGAGTTTGAAGGGATCTTAGAGGTCATCTGTTCTAACATCCTCATTTTGAAGATGAGGAAACTGAGTCCCAGAGAGGTTAATTATCTTATCTAGATAGAGCATTGCATGATACTAGTATTAGAGGCTGTAGAATAAAATATTATGTAAAGTCTGAAGGGGGCAAGATTGTTCCTGTGACCAGGAAGATAAGGGAGATGTTTTGGTGGAGGAGTTGGCCTCTAAAAACCAAGGTGAAATTGAACAGATAAAGATGGGGAAGGCATTCACACAGAGGTATGAGCATGTGTGGTAAACTTGTGGAAGAGAGCCTCTGAAGTCCCTCACAGCTTTGCATTGTATGATCCATGAGAGTTGGCCAGTTGGGATGCAGTACTGAAAATGTAGTCATGTGAGGTAAGCATTGGAGGGTTGGGGAGAAGGGGTGGTGTCACTTGATTGTAGAGAACCTTGAATGCCATACCAAGGAATATGAAGCAGGGAATTTAGAAGGATCCATTGAAGGCTTTGAAGGAAAGCCTTGACACATGTGTCAGATATATGCATATTGTTATGCCAGATGTATGTATAAGTGAGCTTATTTAAGTAGTGATATAAAGAACAGATTAGAACAAGGAGAGAAGAGACAAAAGCCTAGAAGGAGGATATTGTAGTAGTTCAGATGGGTAACAACAAAGGACCTAGACCAGAGTCGTGGCAGCGAGTGGAGAGAGGAGAGGATGGAAGAGGGAGGTGTTATATAGAGATAGAATTGATAGAACTTGGTAATGATGGGTTGCAAAGTTTATCTCTTGACAAATTTCACCACTTTCCCTGTACCCTTGATCTCCCCCTCCTTTCTTCTTCTGGACTTACCTCCATCATTTATACCCTTTCTTTCAGAGTTTCCCTCTCTAATGACACCTCTTCTTCTACTCTACAAATATACTCATGTATTCCCTAGCTTTAAAAAAACTAAGCAAAACAAAGACAAGCCTTCTTCTGAACTTTCTGTACCCCTAAGCTACTGTCTCATCTCTTTCCTCCTTTTCATGACCGACTTTCTAGAAAGAGTAGCCTGTTTTGCTCCCTTTTTTACAGAACATTCTGATTCCTAACCTTCCTACTTCATTAAAATAACAACCTTGTGGACCACTAGTATCTTCCTAATTGCCAAACCCAACAACAATCTCCCCACACTCCCCCATCCCTTTAAGGGAATAAGAAAAAATCTGAGAATCTGTTCATTGGTCCCTTGTTGTGTCAGTCTTTTCCTTCCTCCACCATAGCACTATCCAACTAGACTTACAAAGCATTTTCTTTCTTCATGTCAGTATTCTGTTCTATAATCTGAAATGGCTCCCTATTTCCTGCTTTAATTTTGGCAAACTATATCCCCAAGGACAAAATTTCTGCAACCTTTTTTGTTTTGTTTTTAATAGAAGATTTTAGGATAACAAGCAAACATCAGACAGACCATGGTTTGCCTACCCCTAGGTTGCATCATTTCTAAACTCCTCTGCCTGGACTTGAGAGTCTTCCATTACCCACCTTGATAATCCAGTCATTTCCTACTGCTCCCCCTGGAAGTAATCTCAGGATCAAATCCTAGGTTCATGAAAGTCTGCATATCAGGCCTGCCTCAAAATAACTTGTGTTGTGTGACCACTGGGCAGCCTTTCTGAGCCTCATTTTTCTATTCTGTGAAATGGGAACAGTAGCTTCTCCATAGGGGCACATTGTGAGAATGACATTAGATAATGTGTGTAAAAGGGTTTGTCAAACCTTAAGGCACTTGTATAAGTGGGAGTTACTATGCTTATGTGCTCCTACAAAGAGGTTGTAATTAGTGTTCATTTATTAGTAATTAGTGTTCACTGCCTTCACTTAGACTGTTTTCACCTGATTAGGATCCTCTGCCTGCCCTCTCCCCACTTAATTCCCATCTGCCTAATTCTTAGCAATCCTTTAAGACTGTTGATTCATCCTTTCAGTTATGAAAGTCCCAGCGCAAGTCCTATTTCCTGTATGAAAACTTCACAAATTTTAACAACCCATATTCATTTCTCTCTACTCCAAACCACATGGTTTAACTTTTATTTTGGAGGCAGTCTGAGTCAAGTGACTTGCCCAGGGCTACACAGCTAGTAAATATCTGAGTTCACATTTGAACTCAAGACCTCAGGGCTGGTGCTCTGTCCATTATGGCATCTAGCTGCCCCATGGATTAACATAGTCATTTTCTCATTATATGTGTTAATTCTATCTCCCCAGCTAGACTGTAGAAGATGTAGGATTCACATCTTACACCAATTCATTTACTGAGTCAAATCTTTATTTGATTTTCTCCAGTACTTCAAAAAAAAAATATACTGCTAATATACATTGAGTATATTGGTTTCAAAGCACACTCTTTTCTCCCCTCTTTTCCCCCTTTTTCTTCTCTTAATGAGACTAGTTGTCATCACTCAAGATTCCTTCTTTTATTTCCAGACAGGCGCAGATACAGAGATAGCCTTTGCAAAACCTTAAATGTGAACAAGCATTCTGCTTACAGTGTATAAATGTTCAGGGTGGGGAATAATTACAGGTTTTTGTGAGGGCTGTGGATCTTGACCAAATACTCTTTTTCTGAATAAAGGGGTAGTGATGTTAGCCAGTATAAAAAAGAGATGTTAGTGATGCTCTAGGTCCCAGTGAAACATTTTCACTCATTGATGGGTTCCGAAGCAGCAGCCAGCTGAAGTTTGTCCTTTCCTTACAGACTTTTGGGTAAGTCAGTACTTAGAAGGTAGTTAAAAAATGGGTCTTTTCTGCTCTTATTGTTTTGTGCCCCTCCCCCCTTTTCTTTCCCTTAAAGCATCTGTGACCTTGAGCTTATATTTTTAGATATGAATTACAATATGTCAGGATGAGCATATGTTGGTGATTTCTACTTAGTAACCAAATGAAAGTAAATAGACTTTTTTGTGCAGTTGTTATTATGACTTGCCTGTTGCATAGAGAGGCTCTCTTAGGATGGAAGGCTATTTTTTTAATAAGTAATACTGTTTTAAATGTCTTGCAAAATATGCCTTCATTTGGTTTTTAAATATCTTAAAAGAAGCCCCTGGATTAAGTACCAGTTTGGAGCCAGAAATTGAAGAATTCTGGAAAATAAACAAAGTAACATGTATTTACTGAATATATTTCTCTTAACAGAAATGTTGGAATTTTCTTTATGTCAAAGTAAAATCTAGTCTTGTTAGTGATGTAGTTAATGTGGAAATTCTAGCTTATTGTGACCTCGCTGTTAGCAACCAGTTGTATTGACTGGAGATAAAATGCTTGAGATGTTGGTTATGCCTTTATTTGAAGGACAGCAGATTGATTGCTAGACTATTCTCACTGTATTGACATCAAACCAGAGAAGGACTATAATTCTAAGATATATCTATAGGTTATAAGTAACTTTCCCAACCGCTGATGATATCTTAAGTGATTGGCTTGGTATTTATTTTCTTATTTTGATACTTTAATTTTGAACTGTCAGATGGGTACAGTTTCTGATTGTAATTTTTGCTTTTGTTTTGCAGATGGAATATTAGCATCTCTCAGAGAAAAAAATTTGACTTCTTTTCCTGAAAGCAGGGCATCGACAGTGGATACCTGGATGGGAAGAAAAAAAGTCAGATGGCTAAGCTCTCCTTATTGTACTAGAATACAAAGTCAGCCATAGGCAAGTGTATCATCATCTTAGAAGTACAGAGATCAAAGGAAAAAGAGTAGGACAGAAATCCAGGAGAAATAATAGTAACCATCCCTTCCTGTTTGGGTGACGATCAAGGGAAATGGATGTCATAGAGACAGCAAAACTTGAAGAACATATGGAAAATCAAACCAATGACCCTGCAAATAGTTACACGAGACCTACTGAACCTACTGATGAAGATAACAAAAATGGTGGTGGGAAACCCAAGAGCTTATCCAATGGCTTGCGAAAGGGTGCCAAAAAGTACCCAGACTATATTCAAATTTCTATGCCTGCTGAAGCAAGAAACAAATTTCCCCTAGAATGGTGGAAAACGGGCATTGCTTTTGTCTATGCCCTATTCAACCTAATCTTGACGACCGTCATGATCACAGTTGTACATGAGAGGGTGCCTCCCAAGGAGCTCAGCCCTCCACTACCGGACAAGTTCTTCGATTACATTGATCGAGTGAAATGGGCATTTTCTGTATCAGAAATAAATGGGATGATATTATTTGGGTTATGGCTTACCCAGTGGCTGTTTCTGAGATATAAGTAAGTATCCCTCTTATATATCATTTGGGGCATGCTAGTTGATATGCAAACATGAATGTCTTTGAAATTTAAATTATCTTCCTGATTGAATCTTGGCCCAGATTATTGAAAATAGGGGAAAGGCATTAGATCTGGGATTTCAGTAATCTAGAGGGCTTTTAATAATGCACATTGGCACCCTCTATGTGCTTTATAGTCTAGAGGACTAATCTAGAGAACTGAGAGACTTGCTTGGAATCTTACAGCCATTGTGTGTCAGAGGCGGGACTTGAATGCAGGTCTTCCTGGCTCTGAGACCCGTTTTCTTCACTACTTCGTGCTACCTCTCAGTAACTCAGAATTTTGAAATAACCATTTTTTTTTCAGAAGAAACCACTGTGAGGAACCAGTCAACCCCAGCTATAGAATTTATATGAAGCATCATTCAAGAGATAATTAGAAGAAATAGCATTTAGCTGATGGAGAATGGTTATCTCCTGTTTTTAGCTGCAGAGGGATAAGGAGAAGGTCAGGTTAAGTTCATTATCTTTGCCACACACATGATTTGAGGCCCTGCCCTCTCTCTTTACAGTTTGCCTCTGCCAATTGAACCAGACCATTAGTCAAGGACAGATAAGCAGTCCTTACAACCAGGGCCTGATAGTATGATGTAGGTTCTAAAAGGCAAGTGGGCCTCATGGGCTTGTCTCAGGGTTACCAAAGAAGTGAAATTAGCCAAATTTAACATTCTGGGGGTTGGTTTTTGGAACCACTTTCTTAATATGTAGTACAGCATATGTGCATATACAGAAGGGACTATATCTGTCCTTCCTTGTAGTACACCCTCCAGCTGATAAAATGAAAGGTTGTAAGAAGATCTTTAATTCTTCAGGTAGTAGGGGCTGTCTGTGTGTCCCTTCTCTCCTCTTGTTACTAGCCCCGAGAGAAAAAGAGGAACAGTCAGGCAGATATAGGACAGTCCTTTCTCTCTGAGGTCACTGTGCAGCAGACAGCAAAATATATATATATATATTCTTGAAGAAGCTTTGAGCATCACATCAAAATAAACACAACATAGGCCAAGAAAATTTTCCATAACCCAGGGCTTATGAAAAATTGTGAAAGTTCTCAAGAGAACACAATTAGGAAATGTAAAGGCAGAGGAAATTAAGTTTGTAGTAAAAGCCTAAGAGAATTTCAGAACAAAGCTCTACCCTATCAGTCATGTTTGTGGTTCAGGTTCTAAATTCTCTTAATCTAGAGGACAATGTCCCAATACCTAACCTTACTGTTCAGATGCTCCACCATGCTAATGCTATTTCAACTTACTTCACAAACAAAACCTGTTTTGTAGAGGTTTGTAAGCAATTTTTAAGCTTATCCCATTTTTTTAGTTAATAGAAATGCACAATTCCTGAAGCAGCTATTTTTAGTTGTGTGCTCCTTATTGTGTAAGTGGTCTCTAGTGGAGAGTTGAACTCCTTTGAGAGTTTGGTAAAAACCTGTGGGCTCCTTCAAAGAATAATGGTTTGTTGTCTGCATTCACAAATGAAGGAAAAACCAACTTTCAATTACAGGTTAGTGAAATAAAAATGTAACCCCACCTTCCCCCCCAATAAAAACTCATGGACCTCCTGAAATCTATCCACATACTCCTGTTGTCCTAGACTAAGAGTTCTTTACCTTTTTCGTGTCCTGAATCCCTTCAGCTACAGCCTATGAACTCTTCTTAGAATCATGTATCTAAATGCATAAAATAAAATAGGACTACAAAGGAAACCAATTATGCTGAAAAACAAGACAGTTATAAAAATATATTTTAAAAAAACACACTACAGACCTCAGGTTAAAAACTCCTATTATGTTAAAAACTGAGGTGGGGAGAAGCAAGAAGGGGTTACCCCAGTACATCCTGTTAAAAGTAATTGGTAGAAAAATCTTTACAAACGTTTACAAAGTTCTCAGCAGACACTCTAATTGCTCTCCCAGAATGAATAATATAGAACTTATGAGGAGGACCATTAAGTATCTTCCTCCACTGTATGATGCTGCAGTTGGTACATTCTCCTTCCCACGTGAATTTCTGTATCCTCTGAGCAGCCAAATTCAGAATGTAGGACATGCAAATTCTCATATTACAAAAAATTTCTGCTTAATTACTTCGCTTGTTAGAAAAACATAGAACACAGTTTGACAGAGGATGTTTTCAGCCAAAGCAGTAGATGAATTTTAGAGTGGAATTTATTCAGGGAAGAAAATGGATTGCCTTTCTCCTTCCCCCCTCATTTATTAAGTAAGCAGCAGGACAAATTCAACACTATTAAATGTTGATACTGGAAAAGCAAGCCCAGAAAAGCAGTCCTTTGAAGTAAATACTTTAGGATAAACAAGTACTTTCTTTGACCACAGTAGGTGGTAGGGACACCACCCTGTTTGTGTCCCTGTTAACTTTGTTGGAATGTCCCTACTTACTTTCTCAAAATAACTACTGGACTAGGTTAGTATATTTAGCATGTCATGTAAAATATATTGCATAGGGACTATGACACAAGGAGTTGGTATTTGTTTTTATATATGTAGTGAATTACTCAATAACGTTTATAAAGCACCTACAATGTGTCACTGACTGTCCTGAGTTCCTCGAGATACAGAAAGAATCAACGGCCCATGTCCTCAAAGCAAACAATCTAATGATAATGAAGGGTCCCCATAGCTAAGTTAGCCCTCCAAAATAATTAAAATATGCCATGACATCAATCTACAAGCATTTAAGTGCCTAGTGTGTGCCAAGTATGGTTCCAGGTTTGCCATTTTGCTTGCTTTATCAGAATTTCTTTGCCCTTACTTAGTAACAATCTTGACAATGCCAGTCTTGGATAGAAAAGAGGTCAAAATTGTAAGCTTTGGAGGGAAGGATTGTATATCCTTGTATTTCTCTGTGTGCCCAACATAATGTCTTGCAAGTAAAAATCAAATGAATGAATGCCTCGGTTGGAAGAGGGTGTAATATTTTATTCAATTTTTATGCTGAGGAAGCTTCATTATCCCAGTCCATGAAATGAAGGAACTGGACCTGGTCAGAAGTTCTTTACCTTTTGTGTGCTGTGGCCTGTTAAGGCATTCTGCTGAAACCGTATGGACCCCTACTCAGAATAAAATTTTTAAATATATGAAATAAAATACATAGGATTATAAAGAAAACCAGTTTTGTTGAAAGGCAGTTTTCTAAATATTTTTTAAAACAATCTCATAGAGCTTAGGTTAAGAATCCTTAGACTAAATGGACAGTTTCTTCTTTCTCCATGATTTTAGATTTCCTTACCTTCCCTAAAATGGTGAGTATCAAGGTGCTTAAGAAAGCAGTCTTCATTGTGAATATTTGTGATAGAGTTTACCTACCATGTCCCTTAGCCCAGAGATTCCATAATGGCAGTCTTGGTCAGTATATTTAATGGAAATGAAAATCATTTTTGTGCCCCCCTCCCCCCTTATCCTTACCTATATAATTTGATTTAAATTAAATGTCCTGTATCATTACATGGCCAATAATGGGACTTGGGATGGGAAGGGGACATCCATATTTCACTTTGTTCCTGGGGAGAACTATGAGCCCTGAAGCTATCAAAGCACCTCCTTATATCCCAGCAACAGGAATTTCAAGGGGGTAGAAAGAACTGAGTTCTGTAGTTTCTTTGATTACCAGGAGCTCCCTCTTTTCTTCAGGGTTGGGGCAGCAGATCAAAATGAGTCTGGGACTTTCCCCATAGAAAAACTAGAAGGATTGGTGCTGACAGTCTAAATAAAAGCTTAGGTTAAAACAGAGGCTAATATCAGTATGCGATGATGAGGTGAGGATAGGGTTCTTTAATGTAGATATAAGACAGAAGAAGTCTGGGGCAGGATATGTTTTTTTATTAGGAAGTGAAATTTGTAGAACTTTAGAAAGCACAGAAATTCTAAGTAAAACACCAGGAACAAAATATTTACCCTTCCTCACTTCAGGTTGATAGACTCGACTGGCCAGGAACATTTCAAGCATCTTCAAAACTGAGCTCCCTTAAAATGTAATATTGGGAGGAAAAGAATGCATAATGAAAATGATTTCTTGTGTGCCCTCCCCACCCTCTAATTATCCTTGCCTATGATCTGATTTAAATTAGATGTCATATTTTCCTACATGGCCACTTATTTAATATCACCTTGGTTCATTAGTCAATTCCTTTGTGTCATTTGGGTTTCCCAAGAGAAGACTTGATTGCTGGAAGAGAGCTGACTAGCATTAGTGAGAGCTTCCTTACCTACTGTGATTCGGGGAAGAGATCAATCAGCTTGCTATATAGTGTATCTGGAAAGAATTCTGGAATCCTAAGACCTGGGTTCAAATCCTACCTTTTAGGATTATTTTGTAACCACAACTTTTTTTCCTCTTAAAATTTGGTCCATCTGTCCAAGCCCTGAGTTCAATTATCCCTCATCCTGTTAAATATTGTTTGAAGTAGTGTTATGAATAAAAACACCAACTGATGGTGGTTAATTAGCTGTCTCCCCCTTCTCTCCTCCTCATTCTTAGGTCAATAGTGGGACGCAGATTCTTTTTTATAATGGGAACTTTATACCTGTATCGCTGCATTACCATGTATGTTACTACCCTACCTGTGCCTGGAATGCACTTCCAGTGTGCACCCAAGGTAAGTAACTCCAAACTATCTCCATTTTACCATAATCCTTGGTCAATTTTTCTTGGTAGTTCTTAGTTGTATTAAATGTGTGCAGCCTAAATGTATACTTTTGAGTTTATTTTTACGTTGCTGGGAATGCTTTTTAAAAATGTGTATTTTTATTCATGGAGTATACCTCTTTTGATGCTAACTGTAAACAGCCCTCTGTCTATTTGCTTTCCTTCTGCCTATTTTTACCTCCCTAATTTTGTGTGGCAATGGATATGAACGATGTCTTAGGTGTGACTGCAAATATTTATAGTCAGTCAGGTCTTCAGAGAACTGTGAATTGTCTGAGACCTCATAGTTTGTAAAATAGAAACCAAACCCATCGGTTTTTTTTGACAAGCAGGTAAAGCCTCACATCAAATCTTACTGAACCCTAAGCAGATGTTTGAGGTGGAGGGGGAAAATAGATTGTTCTAAAGAAGCCAACAGTCTTTCAGACCAAATATAGGTGTGGTTTAGAGAAGCTATAATCTTTCAGGACCATCAAAGCCCAAAGCATCTATAATTAAAACAATGTCCATATTGAATTTTAACATTGGCTGGGACTAATTTAAGGAATGAAAGGACATCAGAGCTTTAAAAAAAAGAAAGAGAGAGAAACATGGTCAAAGGGGTGCACTGTGTATATTTTCTAATTGGAGACCACTAAATGAGGGGGTGTGTTCTAGTTAATGAGGAGGTTTATGGGATCACTTGGGTATTTATAGGTTGAAGGAAAAAGAAAGCATACATACGCCTCAGCGTTTAAATCCCTGCACAATCTGGTTTCTTTTCAGCCATATTTCATTTTCCTTTCCTTTCTTTTACTTTTCCTTTCCCCTTCCCTTCTCCCTTCCCTCCCCTCCTCTTTCCTTCCCTTTCCTTCCCAACAACAACCCTGAGACTCCTGCCCCTCCAAGAGTGATTTCTCTATTTTATTTTTCTGTTAAAGGGGCCACCCCACTGAATACTTTTTAAAGAGACCTATTCACTCAATGGCCATCACCTCACTTTAAGTGAGACTAACTAAAAGGCCAAGGTCTCCCATTGGTTACTGGATCCAGATGGCTCTGGAGGAGAAGTGAGGCTGGTGACCTTGCACAGCCCTCCCTCCCTCAAAACAAAGTCAAGTGCAAGTCATGTCATCATTTCTCCAATGTCATGGTCCTCTTCGAAAACAAAGGGCGAACACAACAACTTACTTGAAGTTGTTTTTCCTCTAATTTAAGCGTCCAGTTGCTGCCCCCATGCATTGGCACAAGCCGTCTCTAAAGTCTGGAACAGACGCTATCCTCATCTTTGTCTCTTAAAGTCCTTATTTCTTCCAAGCTCAACTCAGATGCCACTTTTCCATAAAGTCTTTCCTGCTACTCTCTACTTGCTAGGTGGGTGCTTTCTCTTTCTTGAATTACCTGTATGCAGTATTCTCTTCCTTTACCACCCTCAACAACTAAATGTAACTTCGTGAAGGACTCTTTCTTGGTGTTCCCAGAACGTTCTTTGTACCAGTAAGGGTTTAATAAAATATTCTTTGATTTTATATAATTGCACATATATAATCTATATTGGATTGCATATCATCTTAGGGAGGGGGAGGTGGAAGGACGGAAAAATTTGGAACTCAACATTTAAAAAAATGAATACTAAAAATTGTCTCTATGTGGGAGTAACTGGGAAAAATAAAATGCTATTCCTTGAATTGAGAGATGCCTAAAATTAAAGGTTGCACCCCATGGTAAGAGCTATTGTTCTTTGTTTCCATGTTTATATGTGCTCTTCCAGATGTTAATCTTCCAAAGTGTCCTCATAAAGAGGAAAGTCGCATCATTTATCTTGCCACCTTGATATACTGTTGTCAGGATACTTACGGTTAGTAGGAGACACATCTATAAATCAACACATTACCTATACATCTTGTAACTACCAGCTACAAAGTCTTTCTGAAAAGAGAAGCATGTCTGAAAGATCACCCAATAGAACTGGCCTCTAAGACTCAGATGTTCTTTAAGTTTTTCTGGTCCCAAGTTTAATGGGTGTCAACATTGTCTACTTTCCGTAGCCACTTTTTGATATGGCACTGGCTAGTTCCCTGGTGAACTGTTAACTCATTTAAGAGATTTATCGCAGAATTGGAGAGTTGTAAGATATCTCAATGACCGTCTAGTCTAACCTATTACTGAAAAGGAATATTATAGTAGGCAGTTCGGTGGTGCAGTGGATAGAGGGTTGGGCTTGGAGTCAGAAAAAGTCAGTTCACATCCAACCTCCGATATTTACTCACTGAGTGACCCTGGATAAGTTGCTTGACCCATCCCAGCATCAGTTTCTTCATTTGTAAAATGGGGATAATGATAGCACTTTCTTGTGAAGACTAAAGGCGGTTACATGTAAGGTGCTATTTAAATGTGAACTCCTACTATAGCATACCTTATAGGTGAATGGTTTTCAACCTAGAAGAGTCTGGATGTTACCAGAAGTAGCTGTCAGTTAAACCTTCTACAAATATTTATAGAATGACTTCTATGTGTAAGACATCTAATGTTGTTGTAAGTTCTGTGAGGGGAGAGACCTTGGTTATTTGGTGACACAACTATTGTGTTGGAGGAAATGAGTCAGCAAGATAAGAGAGCATATAATTGATGCTAATCAGATAGAAACCAAAGAAATTCCATACACATCAGTCAGCAAGCATTTTTTCTTTGTTCTTTATTTTAAAAAAAATGTTTTTTTTTAATTTTTGGTTTTCAACATTGACTTTTATGTTATTTTCCCCCTCACCCCTCCCCAAGAAGGCATGTAATCAGCTTTAGGTTATTCATGTGCAATCATCTTAAACATATTTCCACATTAGTCATGTTGTAAAAGAAAAATCAGGACAAAAATGGGAAAAACCACTGAAAAGGAAAAAAAAAAGAAAATAGTCTGCTCCAGTCTGCTTTCAGACTCCAAAGTTCTTTCTCTGGATGTGGAGAGCATTTTCCATTGTGAGTCTTTTGAATTGTCTTGGATCATTGCATTGCTGGGAAGAGCTAAGTCTAACGATGTCGGTCATTGCATGATGTTGCTATTAACTGTGTAAAATATTCTCCTGGTTCTTCAACAAGATTTACTAAGTGCCTACTAGGTGCCAGGCCCTGTGTTAAGTGCTGGGGATGAAAAGGCGCAAAAGACAGTTCTTGCCCTTAAGGAGTTCCTGTGTAATAGAAGCACTGTGCTGGTCACTGCAGATACAGAACACAGACACGGACACAGACACAGACACACACACACACACACACACACATATTCCTTTGTAACCAGACACTTACCAAGTACGTACTTTGTATTTTCTTGAAAGTCTTCCTCTTTCTAGAGCAAGAGATAAAAGAATTAAATGCTTTGCTCTTGGCTTCATTGATACAATGATGGTAGAAGAATCCAAACCAGAATCCTAGCCAGAGTTGCCCTCCTTATCTCTCAGGCCATCCAGGTAAAGCAGAGACTAATTAATTATGTGATTTTGTATTGGGGTTATAAAATGGCCTACTCGCAAGTCTGTTTTTTTAGTATTGTGCTAGGCACATTCAGCTACTGATTTTCGTCCTGCCTGAGATATATTTAAGCAGGTTCCTACTATGTTTATGTCTTGTTCTCATCTCATTATTATTAATAATAGTAATGCTAACATCATTGATATTAGCATGACTAATGCCAATTATGATAATGTTAAATAATAAATAAAATAAATAATGGTGATAATATTTAAATTGTATGTTAAATAATCATTAATAAAAATCTGTGTGGCCATTTAGCAAGTGCTGTTAACTTCAATGGTTAACAAAATGTAGGGTCAGAAGTCCAGAGCTGGAAAGAAGCCTTGGAGATAATTTATTTCTACTACCACTCCTTTTCTAGAGGGGGAAACTGAGAGCTAGAAGGATGGAGTGACTTATTTAAGGTTACACAGGTAGTGAGCGTCAGAGGTAGTATCTGAGCTCAGGTCCTTTCACTCTATAGCCAGTATTCTGTTATCTGACATAAGTGAGAACTGAAGAAATGTTTGGAGAAGGAAACATCCAGATACACAGGCAGCCTGTGGTAATGGATGGAGAGCTGAACTCAGGGTCAAGAAAACCTGAGATCACATCTTTTTTCTTATACATCTTCATTATTTGACTTTGGCAGATGATGTCACCTTTCAGTGTAGCCAGGAAACCAGTGATAAAATTAAATTGTAGAGAAGCTGCCAACCTTCATTAATAGAAGGTGCTTTTTCACAGTTTTCTAATCTATGAAATCATAGGCCCAAACTACACCTATACATCCCTTCTGTTCCCCCCTTTCTCCTCACAGATACCAAATTTTGATTAGAGTATTCCAGACACACCCTTGTACATCCTGATTTTTTTAACATCCTTGAATTCATGTGTGGCACCAGCCACTGAGATGAGACCCATGCTCCAAATCATTTAATTAGCCATAATAGATAGAATTGATAATGTTGGAGCACAGAGTTCTGGTTAGGCACCAAGAGACAACACTGCCCTGGAGAAGAAGGAACATTAGGGCACTGCATGGTGCATTTTAATTCCTGAATGGCATTACCATGTTATGATTCGATTCTGGATCCCAACCAACATAACTCAAAACATGATCAGATCCTGGGAGTTTAAAGGAGGGGGAACTTTTCCTTTTTGAATTATTTTTTTAAGTTAAAGATTGGTTTTTTTCTCCCATTCCTGAAAAGAAAAACAAAACCTTGGTAACAGATATGCGTAGTCAAGAAAAACAAATTTAAAAGGACTTAAAACAACTATTGTTTTGGAAATGACTACATGTCCCTCTTTAATTGGGAACACTGTGTGCGGACAGAGCATGTGTACCTACCTCCTTTTGATCTCTGTGTTGGTGGCTATTTATAACAAGAGTTTGGGGGAAGGAACTTCCCAAATGAGTTTGACTCTTAACTTCTTAATTTTGCTACCCTTCTCCTTTCTATTAAAAAAAAAAACGCGTTTGATTCATCGAGTTTATTTATATGTGGTTTCTGTAGCTTTGCTTCAAGTGGATTCGATGGCTCTTCTGGCATTATCTTTTGAGTACCACGTGGATATGAATTCTTTGAGGGAAGGGGCAGGATCCTCCTAATTACAGCACAGGTTTTTTTCCTGGTTTGCCTAATTACGATTTGCCCTGGGCAAAAATAGTTGATTTATTTGGTGTCCTCTGGTTTCCAATTTCTTGCCCTTCTCCCTCTCCTCCATTTTGTATACCTTTCCTTTAAGTACTTTCCTCTGAGATTCCTCACCATTTAGCCTGTCTTTATCTCATGTGGCAGAGTGGATAGAGTGCTGGACCTGAAGTTAGGCAGATTCATCTGTGTAAGTTCAAATCTATTCTCAGACACTTAGTTAAACCTTGGGCAGGTCATTTAACCCTATTTGCCTCAGTTTCCTCATATGTAAAATGATCTGGAGAGGAAATGGCAAAGCACCCTAGTATTTTTGCCATGGTCCCAAATGGGACCATGAAGAATTGGACACAACTGAAAATGGCTGAACAACATCTTGTTTATACATAGTTCTATGTTGTCTCCCCCATCAGACTGTAAGCTGCTTGAGCTTTTTTTGTATCCCCAACCCTTAGCGCAGTGTCTACCTGGCACATGATTGGCCCTTAATAAATTCTAGTTGATGGACTAACTGATATACCAGCATTGCATTACTCCAAATTCTTTCCAGCGGTCCACTAACAGAGTAGCTAGCTTAAAATGTTATCCTTCCAAGGAATATTTATATTGTAATGGAGATCCTTTAGAGAATAGAATATTTCAAGACCTGGCTTTAATGTTATAATTTAAGGTACCATCACATAAATTTGAGACTGAACACCATATGAAGAACTCCTTCAAATTTTATAAGGATTATAACATTTATAAGGATTATAACATTATAACATTATAACATATCTTAATGAAGACTTCCTTCCATATGGCTAATGAATTTAGCCTCCATCTGACAAAATATCATTTCTCAATGCTTCCCATTCTGCTTTTGTTTTCAGAAAGGTTTTCCTTGAGTCAAAATAACTGCTTCAGTCTCCCTGCTTATGGCCTCTGGGGCCAACCAAAAATAAGTGTAGTTCCTCTCCATCACAATAATTTAAAAATTTATAGACAGTTATCATGCTTCTCCCCGCTCCCATCAGCTTCTTCTCCAGTCTAAACAACTCCCCTCTCCACACACACTTCATTAAGGCTCACATAGGATTGTTTCCAGGCCCTCATTGTTCTAAAAGACCTCCAGTTTGTCAGTGTTCCCACAAAAAATGCGTCTAGAACTGAGTATCTCACTATAGATATGGTCCTACCAGAGTGAAATATGTCCCTAATTCTAGATGCAATGCTTTTCTTAACGAAGGCTAGCGTGGCATTGGGTTTTTTAAATTCTGTTGACTCACTTTTTAACTCACACTTGACTAAAATTCTAAATCTGTCATATGAACTGGTTTTTTTTTTAGTCTTTGTGAAGTTGATTTTTTAACCCATCTGTAGAACTTTACATTTATTCCTATGAAATTACATCTTATTTAATTTGGTCGTAGCCAGTTGTTATCTAGTGTGTAGAATTTGAAAGTTGCAAGGAACCTTACCAGCCATCTGGTCCAACTCCTACACAAAAGGAATTTCCAGTATGACATGCCCAACAGGTGGGCCACCTAGACCTCTAAGAACAGGAAACCTACCTACCACTTCCAAAGATTCCACTCTTGGACACCTCCATTTCTTAGGATATTTTTTTCCCAATATTGATCCTTCTTTGTAATTTCTACATGTAGCTCCTGGATCCCTTCTCTAAGACCAAAGAGAACAGAATTTGACTTCCTTTCAAATACTTGTAGCCTGATAGCATTTCTTCCTGGTGTCTTCTCTGTCCTAAAAATTCCATATTCTTTCAATATATCCTCATATGACATGGATTTTTAGCCCTTCACCATTCTGATGAACATTCTCCAGTTTGTCATTGTTCGTCTTAAACTGTGGTGATTAGAGCTGAACATAATATTGAAGATGAAGTTTGCCAAGGGAAGAAGACGATGGGATTATCCCTTCCATTTGTGAAGCCATGACCCTCAAATTAGCTGTCACACCCTACCCTGACAATCCTCAATCCTGATCTTTTGTAGAACAGCCTCCTTTCCCTTCATCCTGGACTTGTGAAGTTGATTTTCTTACACCCAAGTTCAAAGCTATCTTTTCCCTACTGAATTTCAGGCAACTTTGGACGTGGGAAAACAGTATGTTATCCAGAGATAAAGCTACTCAGTTCTTTTAGAGCCCAACTCTGACATCCAGTATGTTAGTGATCCCTCCCAGCTTGGTACCATTCGCCTATTTGATGAGCATGCCCTCTATGCCCTCATCAAAATCATGGATAAAAATGTTAAGCAGTCCAGATGCTTAATGTACCCAACTGAAGACCTGCTGCCCCACTGACAACAAACCATTGACAACTACACTTTAAAACCAACCAGCCAATTAGTACAATTAGCCAACTAGTTCTGATGGTGTTATCTTTTCATCCATATTGTTGCACAAGAATAATTGAAGATAATTCATTAAGAGCTTTGCAAAAATATATATGTCATACCCACAGTATCCTCTCAAATACTGGTTTAGTCATTTAATGTCTTTGGTCTCCTCTCCATGTTCTTGAACGTAATCTTTATTTCCCTATCCCTCCATCAGTACCCAGCTCTCCTATTTTCTCCAGGTCTCCACTTAATTGGATGTCTTGAAACCCTTTGAAATATGGTTTATTTATGGTGTTCATTATTGTTTTCTAAGCTAATGATCATTTCCATTGCCGTGTGAATGTCATTTTATTGATAGTGAATAACTTTATTTCTGTATAACAGATTGTTTCCCCAAGTCTTCTTTTTGTTCCCTGAGTTTTCAGCTACAAGGTGTGTAGCTGAATATGCAATTGTCTTTAGATATACATTTTTATATAAACTGTATGAAAAATTTAGAAATATGTGTGTATATTTCTATATACGTGGGTGTATATACATGTATATGTATATATATATCCTATGTGAGATATACATATATATATTTATCCTGAATATACTCATTTTTGTCTCTATTTTTAGCCCCTTATTTAGATCCTGCTTATTTATTTGAACCTGGATTCTATTAAAAATTCTTCTTAGCTGGTCTCTTTACCTCTCAAAAAAATTTCTGCTTGCTGCTGAAGTAATTTTCCATGCCTTGCTGCATTGCCCTACTCATTCCATTGCTCCTACTCTTTCCAGTGATCTAGAAATTCAATATGAACTCTGATTGGTCTGTTTTCAAAACTCATTACAATTATACTAGCCCTACCGATTTTCTTCTATCACGTTAACTTCTTGACGATAAGGTCAAGCCATGTTTCATATTTACAAAGCGTTGTTCCTTTTGAATGCCTGTCACAGCAACCATGTCCCTTCCCTTCTTTAAATAGAAAAGGCCTATACCTCCTTCCAGGAAGCTTTCCTCTATTTTTTTATGTACCCACTTTTTAATCCAGCAATTGTCAGATTTTGGGCCGTGGGCCAAAGCAGCTTTCTCCAAAAACCCATTTCATCATTGCATGTATGAATGTATGTGTGAAGAGTGTGTATACATATGTACATATATACATACCTACACATGGTTCTACGTTTTTCATATAACTTATATAAAAATGTATATCTAAAGACAGTTGCATATATATGATGTATATTGTATATGTATATACATAATGTAATGGAGCAGCTAGGTGGTGCAGTGGATAGAGCACCAGTGCAGTAGTCAGGAGGACCTGAGTTCAAATCTCACCTCAGACACTTGACACTCACTAGCTGTGTGATCTTGGGACAGTCACTTAACCTCAACTGCCTCATCCTGGGTCATCTCCAGTCATCCTGATGAATATCTGGTCACTGGATTCAGATGGCTCTGGAGGAGAAGTGAGGCTGGTGACCTGCACAGCCCCCCCTCACTCAAAACAAAGTCAAGTGCAAGTCATGTCATCATTTCTCTGATGGCATGGTCTTCTTTGGCAATGAGGATGAACACATAATGTAATAGATAAATATTAAAATGTGTATATATAATATGCATATATATTATAAATATATACAAATATATAAAAACACATAAAATGTATTAGGTACAGACAACCTATAGGATATATACAACCATATTAATTTCTTCTTTCAAGAAGTTTACAAACAGGGATGATGAAGTAACAGTTAATCTTGTGGGTTATCTATACCTAAAATACTTTATCTATACATTATAATATGTGTAAAAACACATATATACATATTATCCTGTGGGTTGTCTATACCTAATACATTTTATCTGTACCTTATTTTACATACATACATATATACACATACACATACATATATATATACATATACACACTCTCTTTTCTCTGTGTATACATATGAGTTGTCTGTACCTGATACATTTCATCTATACATCATGCTACATAATATGATAACTTACCCAGTTGGAGGTCCTATTTATAAACTATATAATTTTTTAAAAACCTCACTTCCCCCCACAAAAATGCAGGAAAGTAGCTTTGGTCTATTTTTCACTTTATAACTACAGTGAAGTCATTGGTTATTAATTAATATTTTAAAAAGCTCTTTTCAAGGTTATAATGTCACGAGAACATTTTTAGTAAAATGCTGAATCATTTTAAAATGTTTGAGTAAAAACTTGCCAAAATAATGAACAAAGCCTATATTCTGAGGACTTTGCCCTGGCGCTCATATTTGTACTTTACTGTGGATGGATGCATGCATTGTTTCCCTTGTCTAGTGATGGAAGTTGGTTCTTTCCAGATGTTACTCAGGGAGGCTGATGAGATTTTTTAATCTTTTGAACTTGTCCATCTCTGCTTTAATGCTCTTGTTTTCCAGCTCAATGGAGACTCTCAGGCAAAAGTGCAGCGGATCCTGCGACTGATCTCTGGTGGTGGATTGTCCATAACTGGGTCACACATCTTGTGTGGAGACTTCTTGTTCAGCGGCCACACTGTTGTGCTGACTTTGACATACTTGTTCATTAAAGAATGTAAGTCTATTGAATTTGGTTCCCTCCCCTTATTGATTTCCACAGGAGAAAAGATCACCAAGACCTCAAACTGATTTGTGTGTAGCCCCTTGGTCTCTTCAATTGTACAGCTCTGAAAGTCACTCTGCAATCAAATTGGTTGTGTACCTGTGGATTACTTTTTTAAAAAAGCCAATTTAAATCTTGGACTTGCTGCCATCTGTCACTCACTTTCTCCTACTTCTGTTTGTTCAAAGAAAGTCAACTCATTTTAGCATTGGCCTAAGCAGAATATCACTAGGAAGTCAGGTAATAGCAAAGAGAAAATCATAGTACATTCCAAGTCAAACAGCAATGACCTTTGAGATTATTTGGATCACATTACCTGCTCATCAAATCAGATAATTGAAAATTTATTTGGTTTAGTTCTAAAATTTATATTTGTCTTAGTATATTATATTCTTCCTCTGTCTCTGCTTCACCAGATTTCCTCATAGAAGATGCCTACTTAAGCATTTAAAATACAGATAGGACTTTTCTTCTAAGAAGGATTCTATACCATTTTAGTCAGAGTAGACCAATGGAAGAAACACTGGATTTGGAGTCGGAAGACCTGGTATCAAAACCCAGCCCTACTACGTGCTGCTGTTGTGAGCTTATGAGAGCCTTGTTTGCCTTATTGGTAGCCTTATTGATAACCTGAGGATCTTGGATTCAATGGCTTCTGAGATCCCTTCCTTTGATCCTCCATTGTGAGAAGTGACTCTATCTAATCCCAGTAGCACTAACTTTGGGATATCTCCATTCTTGTGCCTTGAATAAATGTGCTGTCTGCTACTTTCATGTGAAAAAGTGATCAGAATTATTCTGCTTGACCTCATTGGGCAGAAGCAGCTGGGTTAAAGTTGTATGTTAGCTATATGGGGGGAAAGCCTATTAACAATTAGAACTGTTCACAAATGGAACAGGCTGTCCAGGGCAGGGAAGGCACCACCTTCCACATCACTGCAGATCTTACTTGAACATACTCCAGCAGTGCTCTGAAGAGGACATGCCTGCCCCTCTGAGGCCCCTTCTTGACTTTACAAAATGAATCTCATTATAGTTACTTAATCAGACTTTAAAAATTCTCATATATACACAAATATATGTATATATATATATATAAATATGTATGTGTATATATATATGTGTGTGTGTATAAAGTATAGATAAAATGACAATCCATAGGATAAGATTGATAAATATGTGCATGTGTGTATGTATATGTATGTGTATGTATACACATATGATATGTATAATATATGCATATTATATAAGTAATATATGCATTTATACATACATACAGGTACTCACACATATATGTGCCAAGCTGTATGTTAGGTCCTAGAGCTTAAAAAAATGGAACAGTCTCCGAGGAATTGAAATGATTTGTTCAGAAATATTCTGCCACTGTATGTCAGAGGCAGAACTCGAACTCAGGTCATCCTGATTCAGAGGCTACCCACACACCATGCTGCCTCTTTTCATTTTCGCTGGATTATTACATTTCTGAGTTCTTTGCTCCATTTTCTATCATCTCCAAAATGCCTCCTGAAATAATGTTTGATGTGCCCTTCCTCTGTTTTTAGCTCCCTTTAAAAGCTAGTCAAAATGAGCCTTCAGGTTTAGTGTTGTTGATCCCCAAATACCCCAAGCCAATAATATCTACTTAAAGCTTTGCTCAGACCTCTTTTTGCACATTGTCAAGCATGCCCTCAAGCAGAGAGCTCTCTCCTACAGCATGCCCACCTAGCCAATCCAGAGGCTATAAAAAAAGTAAGAATAGTATATATGCCAACCACTTTGTAACTATAAAATGCTTTGCAAATGTGATGATTATTTTAAAAAATATATATGTGAAAAGTTAGAAAATTTTCAAGTTGGAAAGGTAGAGGTGAACAGATGCAGTTTCCTGAATTCAGAAAAAAAAGTGTACCACTCCCCTCAAGTGTCTCTAAACCATTTGAGGAACATGGAAACAATAACTCACTGACTAATATGGGGCCAGTTTCAAAAGGCATGGGGTTGCTTGACGTGTACAATTGTAACAGAAGTCTTTGCATCAATCTTTGAGGCTGACTGGTATTCTGGTCAGGTTAACCTAGGTCCTGAATTAAGGGTTTCTGTGCAGCAGGTAGAGGTGGTCCAGGTAGAGGGCTAAGTTCAAACAACACCATAATGTTTTCTCCCCATTTCCACAACTAAATAAAGTTTTTCTCTCACGACAGAATTTGGATTAGACCTACAGTTGAATAGAAAGGGAACTGAGAAACATAGAGGGCAAAATGTTTATTTTAGTTTTGTTTAAAAGGTCTTTAAGAGTTGAGAGAGCACTTAATGGAAGATTTATGGACAGTATGGACGAGTCTCCCAGGATATACCATGTTATGAGTGGATTTGAGAGCTCTCCAGGGGTCAAGAAGGCAGCAAAGTTGCTGGGTCCCTGCTCTATCAAAGTGGTCTGCCAACTAGTGTGGTTGGTTTTACATTTAGAATTTAAATATAGGCCATGGGAGATGGGGATGTGTGTGTGTGTGTGTGTGTGTGTGTGTGTGTCCACACCACAAACACCAGTTTCAAGTTCTAAATCAAAACTTTGCTTTGAGGTTGTAGCATAATTTGTAGGTGTTCACATAGGACCAAATTATGATTTGTGTGTTTTTGCCCTCACTCTTGGTGGCATCTGCTCTGTATTTTGTAGGAAATCTTTAACTTTGTAATTAGAATCCTCTACATGAAAAGGTCAACTTAACAGTTAGGCCCATCCACTGTGCAAATATTACCTTCCAAGTTGGGCCAGATGCACAGTGTGTTGCTGCTCTGAATTAGTGGTGAATCTAGGTCCTTTCAAAGGCATGCTTCTAGCAAGAGAAGGAGGTTTCATTTATGTCTTTTTTCTTCCGTTCATTTCTGTGGCCTCTGTCCAAGCTTGCTTCCTGGTCATTCTAGATTTTACTTGTTCAGTCATTATTATGAAAGCAGACCTGCTTGTTAACTAAGTAGGCACCTTCTTTGTGACCGTAAAGCATTACATCAGCGTGTGAGCCATTATTATCGTAAGGTGATAGACATTTTAGTAACATTCCTACTTATCCCAAGTTTTGATATATATGGCGCTGTTGGACACTCACAACAACCTAGTAGTAGAAAGTCAGTATGCAAGTATTTTCATCCCCATTTTATAGATGAAAAAATCGATTAAGGAGCAGGTCTGCTTAGAGCTCTTTATAGATCATTCATTCTAATTCTCTTGATTTACAGATGAGGAACCTGAAAGGTTGACCAATCTTCCCAAGGTCACATAGCTATTAGATAGCTAGGTGGCACAGAGCCTGGAGTCAGGAAATGTTAAGTTGTTTCAGTCTTGTCCAACTCTTTGTAACTCCATTTGGAGTTTTCTTGGCAAAGATACTGGAGTAAAAGGTTTGCCATTTCCTTCTAAGACCCGAGTTCAATTCCAGCCTCAGACACTTACTAGATGTGTGACCCTGAGCAAGTCACTTAATCTCTGTCTGCCTCAGTTTTCTCATTTATAAAATGAGGGAAATAATAGCACTGACCTCAAAATGAAGTAATGTTTGTAAAGCACTTTGTAAACCTTAAAGCACTATTTAAATGTAAGCTAGTAGGGAAAAATGATGGTAGTGCCAAGATTAGAATCTAGGTCTCTTGGCTCAGGCTAATGTCCATTACACCATATTGCAAAGACTCAGATTCATAAATACGTTAAATACACAGGTAAATGCAAAACATTTCACAGCATCAGAACACTAATTTTTCCAGTGTACAGATTCCACATAGATTCTATAACCTATAATGATCCACTACTCTCCAAGGAAAATTAGAATGTAAATCCAAATTTTGCTGCAGACTATGGCCTTGTACAAATCAAGCATCTTCCAGTCCTCAGCGTTCTGTTCAGGAACATGGGGATTTGATATTCATGGGAATGTAATGGCTAGGAAATCAAAACACACTTGGAAATAAAAATGGCAAAAATCAATAAATTACATTAAGAACCTATTTTAGGGATCTGTTCTCAGATCCTATGTAATAGCTTCCTATTAGAAATCATTAAACATTGTGCCTGACCAGTTCTATACTCTCCATTCTCCAGACTACAGCAATTAACCATCTAGGATTCCTTCCTCTCTAACTTGACCTTAACCCTCCTTTTAACAAAGAAATTGTGGATTGTCAGTAAATCAAAATATCTCTAAGTTTTCCCTTTGCAAGTAGATGTGGCCTGCCTTTTAGGATTTTTTTTTTTGAAGGTCAACAGTAAAGAGACACCAAGACAGGGCAAAAGCCCTGAACTTGGGGTCAGAAAACATGGATACTGGGTTCATGTCACTGCCCCAGCACTTACCAGCTCTATGACCTTTAATAAAGACCCCTAAGCTCTGAATATCCATAAAAAAAATCTTTAAATGGGAATAATGTGTGCTACTCCTGACAAACAGTAAACATGGATAGTCAGTTAACCTTTTGAGTTTAAATGATAATTTGAAAGGAACAATTTAGTACCTGAATTGGGAGTTGAAGATGAATTCTGCCCCTTTGGTTCACTCTGTAATAGGACTATGTGGGACTGAAACAAGGTCATTCTTGATTTCCATGCTTATCCTTCTAGATTCTTACAGCTGACGTGTGCTAGTCTAGCACCATCTCATGGTCAGGATGAGAAGTTAGTCAATGACTGGAGAGCAAGAATACTGCCAAGTTTGCAGGAGGTAGCATGGCCTATGAAGGCTACATATTTGCTGGCACAGAAAGATGATTGAGGGAAAATTATATGTAAAATTTCTGTGTACTTAGTCATATAGGAAAAATTATTTTCTGAAGATAATCATAATATCACATTCACCTCATACTTCTTCTTTCTATGTGTCCTCCATCTAACTGCTCTAATAATGAGAAGCTTTTTAGGAGTTAATATAATTTTCCCATATAGGAATATAAACAGTTTATATTATTGAATTCCTTATGATTTCTCTTTCCTGTTTACCTTTTTATGCTTCTTTTGCATCTTGTATTTGAAAGTCAAGATTTCTACTTAGCTCTGGTCAGTAATGCTTGAAAGTCCTCTGTTTCATTGAATATCATTTTTTCCCCTGGAGGATTATACTCAGTTTTGCTGGGTAGGTGATTCTTGGTTGTAATCCTAAGTCTTTTGTCCTCCAGAATATCATGTTCCAAGCCCTCTTATCCTTTAATGTAGAAGCTACTAAATCTTGTATTATCCTGACTGTGGCTCCAGTGTTTCTGCTTGCAATATTTTCTCCTTGATCTTAGAGGTCTGGACATTGGCTATATTATTCCTGGAATTTTCAATTTAGCATATCTTTCAGGAGGTGATTGGTGGGTTCTTATAATTTCTACTTTGCCCTCTGGTTCTAAAATAGCAGGACAGTTTTCCTTTATATTATCTTTTTTTTTTCTTTTTAAAAATTTTAATTACTTTGTTTTCAGTTTTCAACAATCACTTTGATAATTTTTAAATGTTGTCCCTCTCCTTCCCTTCTCTCTCCCTGAGATGGCATATAATCTTATATGGGTTCTACACATACATTCTTATTAAACACATTTTTACATTAGTCATGTTGCATAGGAGAATTAAAATGAATGGGAGAAATCATGAGAGAAACCAAACCAAACCAAAACGTAACACAAGAGAAAATAGTCTGTTTCATTCTGCGTTCCAGTTCATAGTTCTTTCTCTGAATGTGGATGGCATTTTGCAAATATCCTTGATTTTTTCTTGAAAGATGATGTCTGAGCTCTCTTTTTTGATCCCAGTTTTCAGGTAGTCCAATAATTCTTAAATTATGTCTCCTGGATTTATTTTCCAGGTCAGTTTTTCCAATACAGTATTTCACATTTTTTTCTATTTTTTTATTGTTTTGATTCTGTTTGGTTGTTTCATGATGTCTCATAGAGTCATTAGCTTCCACTTGCCCAATTCTAACTTTGAAGGAATTATTTTCTTCAGTGAGTTTTTGTACCTCCTTTTCCATTTGGCCAATCCTTCTTTTCAAGGCATTCTTCTCTTTATTGGATTTTTGTGCTGCTCTTACCATGTAGCCTAGTCTATTTTTTTTTCTGTTTTTTTTTTTATTTAACTTTTAACATTCATTTTCACAAAATTTTGGGTTCCAAATTTTCGCCCCTTTTCTCCCCTCCCCCCACCCCAATACACCGAGCATTCTAATTTTCCCTATCACCAAAGTGCCCTCTCTTCTATCATCCCTCCCTTCTCTTGTCTCCATCTTCTCTTTTGTCCTGTAGGGCCAGATGACTTTCTATTCCTCATTAACTGTTTTTCTTATTTCCTAGTAGCAACAACAATACTCAACAGTTGTTCCTAAAACTTTGAGTTCCAAATTCTCCCCATCCCTCCTTCCCCACCCATTCCCTTTGGGAAGGCAGACAATTCAATATAGGCCCTATCTGTGTAGTTTTGCAAATGACTTAGATAATAGTCGTATTGTGTAAGACTAACTGTATTTCCCTCCATCCTATCCTGCCCCCCATTGTTTCTATTCTGTCTTTTGATCCTGTCCCTCCCCAAGAGTGTTGACTTCAAATTGCTCCCTCCTCCCATTGCCCTCCCTACCATCATCCCCCCCTTGCTTATCTCCTTCTCCCCCACTTTCCTGTATTGTAAGATAGGTTTTCATACCAAAATGAGTGTGCATTTTATTCCTTCCTTTAGTCGAATGTGATGAGGGTAGACTTCATGTTTTTTTCTCAGCTCTCCTCTTTTTCCCTCCACTAAAAAGTCTCCTGCTTGCCTCTTGAATGAGATACAATTTACCCCATTCCATTTCACTCTCTTTCTTCCCACTACATTTCATCATTTACCTTAATTTATTTTAAGATATGGTCCCATCCTATTCAATTCACTCTGTGCTTTCTGTCTCTGTGTGTGTGTGCATGTGTGTGTGTGCGTGCACACATATACATGTGTGTGTATGTGTGTGTGTATAATCCCACCAGCTACCCAGATACTGAGACGTTTTAAGAGTTACAAATATTGTCTTTCCATGTAGGAATGTAAACAGTTCACTTTTGGTAAGTCCCTTAAGACTTCTCTTTGCTGTTTACTTTTTCATGCTTCTTCTCATTCTTGTGTTTGAAAGTCAAATTTTCTTTTCAGCTCTGGTCTTTTCATCAAGAATGCTTGAAAGTCCTCTGTTTCATTGAAAGACCATATTTTCCCTTGAAGTATTATACTCAGTTTTGCTGGGTAGGTGATTCTTGGTTTTAGTTCTAGTTCCTTTGACTTCTGGAATATCCTATTCCACGCCCTTCGATCCCTTAATGTAGAAGCTGCTAGATCTTGTGTTATCCTGATTGTATTTCCACAATACTGGAATTGTTTCTTTCTAGCTGCTTGCAAGATTTTCTCCTTGACCTGGGAATTCTGGAATTTGGCCACAATGTTCCTAGGAGTTTCTCTTTTTGGATCTCTTTCAGGCGGCAATCAATGGATTCCTTCAATAGTTATTTTGCCCTCTGGTTCTAGAATATCAGGGCAGTTTTCCTTGATAATTTCATGGAAGATGATGTCTAGCCTCTTTTTTTTGATCATGACTTTCAGGTAGTCCCATACTTTTTAAATTGTCTCTCCTGGATCTATTTTCCAGGTCAGTTGTTTTTCCCATGAGATATTTCACATTCTCTTCCATTTTTTCATTCTTTTGGTTTTGTTTTGTAATTTCTTGGTTTCTCGTAAAGTCATTAGCCTCCATCTGTTCCATTCTAATTTTGAGAGAACTATTTTCTTCAGTGAGCTTTTGAACCTCTTTTTCCATTTGGCTAATTTTGCTTTTGAAAGCATTCTTCTCCTCATTGGCTTTTTGAACCTCTTTTGCCAATTGAGTGAGCCTATTTTTCAAGGTGTTATTTTCTTCAGCATTTTTTTGGGTCTCCTTTACCAAGGTATTGACCCGTTTTTCATGCTTTTCTTGCATCTCTCTCATTTCTCTTCCCAGTTTTTCCTCCACCTATCTAACTTGCTTTTCAAAATCCTTTTTGAGCTCTTCCATGGCCTGAGTCCACAGGACATCCACCTGGGGTGTCTGGGATACAGAGGCCCCGCCCTCCACGTCTTGCCCTGATGGTAAGAATATTTCCTCGTTATCAGAATTGAAAGGCGGGAACATCTGCACCCCATCAAAGCAGCTCTCCATGGTCTTATTTTTCTTCCTTTTTCTGGGCATTTTCCCAGCCAGTTACTTGACTTCTGAGATTCCTCTGCACCCCTGCCTAGATCCGCCAAGCTAGTGCTTGGGGTCTGAGATTCAAATGGGCTTTCAGTGGCAGGAGCGGCTGCTATTCAATGTGAGCTTAAGTTCTGGTGCTTGGGTGGGGGCAGGGCCACCTCCCAGGCTCAGTTCCCTCAGGTGGTTTATGCAGAGACCTTCAGTAATGGAGATCCTGCCTGCTCAGGGAGTCCCAGCAGCCACTGCCTCTGCCGCTGCCCCTGCCGCTTCCTCCCGAGGGGGCCCAAGTCACAGAGACACCCCACTCCCCTCTCAGCCAGCCCAAAAGTCTCTCTCACTGACCTGGAGTGTCTGTGGGTGGAGGGACCTTCGTGGCCGCCGGAGGTTCCGTCCCTGAAGCCTGCTCAGATCTGCTCCTCTGGGGCCACCCGGCCAGGGCAGGGCAGGTGTGGGCTCCGCTTTCCGGGCACGACAGACCCTGGGGGTGGCTCTCCAGGGCTCTCTGGAACGGAAATCTTTTCCACTGTGTTTCTGCGTGCCTTGCAGTGATCCAGAATTTGTGGGGAGTTCTTCTTGCAGGAAATATATGGGCTGTGGGTTCGGAGCTAGCATACGTGAGTCTTTCTACTCCGTCATCTTGGCTCCACCCCCCACTCTGTTCTCCTAGTCTATTTTTTAAGGTGCTCTTTTCATCAGTATTTTTTGTACCTCTTTTACCAAGCAGTTGCCTCATTTTTCATGATTTTCTTGCATCATTTTCACTTCTCCTAGTTTTTCCTCTACATCTCTTACTTGATTTTAAAAATCTTTTTTGAACTCTTCCATGGCCTGAGACCAATTCATATTTTTCTTTGAGTCTTTAGATGCAGGATTTTTGACTTTGTTGCTTTCTTCTGAGAGTGTGTATTTTGATATTCCTTTTCACCATTGTAACTTTCTATAGTCGATGACTTTTTTTCTGCTTGCTGATTTTCCTTGACTTTTAACTCTATGCTAAAGTGGAGCTCTGCTTCCCAAGTGGAAGGGGAAGTGTCCCAAGCTTCATTTGTCTTCAGAGGTAATTCTGGGGACCTGTAATTTTTTGTCTTTTCCAAGGTGGTATGATCTATGGAGAGGTGTGTTTACTCCTCTCCTGGATTGTACACTGGTTTGTGAGCAACTCTTTTCAGCCCTGAAACTGTGACCAAGGTATCTGCTCCCCTGCAGGCTGCAAGCTCTGCTCTAGGACGAAGACCCAGGACTGTGGTCCAGATCTAAGTATGAGCAATGCAAGAGTCCTGCCCCTGGTGCCAATAAAGGGACCCCTGTAAATCTCCTTCTGACACTGTTGTCCAATTCCCTTACCATCTATGGGCTGAGAGTTCTGGAAACTGCCACTGCTGCCACTGATTCAGTCACTCTGAGGCCTGCTTCTAGTTTGCTCAGGCCTAGTCTGTGCTGGCACAGCCTGAGTTAGACTACACTCCTCTCTCATCCTGGTGCAACAGACCTTTCCTGCCAACCTTCTAAGTTATGTTGGGCTGGAACAATGTTTCACTCTGTCTTTTTGTTTAGAGTCATTACTTAAAGGTATTTGGAAGAGAGCTCAGGTGAGTCCCTGAGTCTCTGTACTCCACTATTTTGGCTCTATCTCAGGAGCTAATTGGTTTCTATTTAATCCTTCTAATTTTATTTTGTGCATTTAAAAACATGATTCTGAGAAGGGGACAATAGGCTTTATCAGACTGACCAAGGATGGGGTTTTTAATGCAACAAAACTGAAGAAGCCCGGATATGGCCTTATACCTTCCTTTTCCAGGTGCTAAAACTCACTAAGGTAGTGTCGGAGAGAGGACCCTGGGCAGCTAGAGTCTGCTGGTCTCCTGGGCCTAGGTTAAAGTCATGCCTTGGGGCACTACTGTAACTTTGGATATTTTTGGCAGCTCATACGTGGCTTATCTCTGGAAGTAAGAGTAATGTGTGTTTTTCTTCTCCTCAGACTCACCCCGTCACTTCTGGTGGTATCATTTAATATGCTGGCTGCTTAGCGCCGCTGGGATCATCTGTATTCTTGTGGCCCATGAACACTATACTGTTGATGTGATAATTGCTTATTATATCACAACAAGACTCTTCTGGTGGTACCACTCCATGGCTAATGAAAAGGTGAGAGCTACAAATACTTTGATATAGGAGGAGAAAAATGCAAATTGATGTGAGAAATAAAATAATCCCCTAATTCCATGTGATTTTAAATAAGCACAGCCTTAGAGAATGTGGCTTTGTCACTGACACACCTTATGGTTGTGATGTAGCCACTTAACCTCTGTGTCCATCACCCCTTCTCAAAATAAGGCATAATAAAGAACTTACGAATATGACTGACTCTTCTAGGATCTATGATTTCATCAGTGTGGGTAGTATCCCTTCCATAACTGGAGATTGAAATCCTTAGAATTTACCTCCTGGTGACCTAACTTCTTGTGGTGAGTCCCCCTAAACTTGGGGCAGCTAGGTGGTACAGTGGGTAGAGTGCTGGGCCTGGAGTCAGGAAGATCCAAGTTGAATCTGGCCTCAAATATTCCTTAGCTGGGCAGCGTAATTAATCTCTCTCTGTGTCAGTTTCCTCATCTGTCAAATGAGGGTGATGATGAGAATCACATGAAGTAATCTGTGTAAAGTGCTTAGCATATTGCCTGGCACATAGTAGGCACTCAATAAATGTGTTTCCTCGCTTCTTCCTATAAGTATTCACCTTAATAGGTTTTCTTTACATTGTGGCTGTGTCTGCTGAACCTATGAATTTATTTGCTTACATATAATTTTTTTCAGAGAATGAGGGGCCAAAGAAACAATGCTTGTGTATTAGGAACCATGTTCAAAGTAATAGCAATTTGGAATGAAAATATATTTTAATTTCAGATTCATTAAACCAGTTTATCAGCTTGCATATTAACCAGGTAGGAAGTGTTTGAGACCAGATCTAAGCTCAGTTTTTCTTGAATCCAAGCCTGGCATTCTATCCACTGAGTCACCTTAGGGAAATGTTTCTACAAGACTGGTGCTGCCTGGGCTAATGTGGCAGTAAGCTAAGCTTTGATATTTGGGTCAGATTATGATAGCTGGAATTAGGTGAAGGGGGAATGTTTGAATAGAAGTGCTGAGATGAGAAAATAAGACATGTTGAAGTGGGAATTAGCAGATAAATCCAAACCAACAAACATTTATGAAGCACCCATCATATGTGAGGGACTGTACTAGCCACAAATGATACAAAAAATAGTGGAATGAGTGTGTCATCGTCCAGTGATGACTGGCCTCAGGAATACCTGGGCTCTGGTCCCTTCCCTATCACGTTCCTGCCTATGTGTCTTACGTACCAAATCACTTTCCCTCAGTGCCTCAGGCAGCCCCTCTAATACGACTAGAAATTGCAGAAAAAAATATGCTGCCATCGTCTGGAAGAAGGCATTCTAAGTGACAGCTCCCAGGTCTGGTTGCCAAAAAAGAAATACAAACATAAGAATTAGAGAGAAGAGTGGGAAATGGAAATCAATCAGTGTGCATTTATTAAATGCCTGTTGTTTGCTGAGACTATACTTGGCCCTGGGGATTCAAAACCAAAGAATTCAAAAGTATTTTATTCTTATGGAGTTTATATTCTAACGAGGGGCTTAAATTCTAAATTAAAAGTTACTTCTCTGAGAACTAAAAGTTCTTTATTATAGTGAAATTCAGATGTGACACTAATGAAAACAGCTATTTCTGGAAAGTGAATATTGATTTTATAAGATATTATTTTCTAAGATTTTATTTTTCCCATTTTCAGCTTTTTTAATTTTTTAAATTAAATATTAAATTAAAATTTAAAAAATATATTTTTCTATTCATTAGATTGGCTCTCCTGGTGGATGATTATAGTTTTGTCCATTGTGTTCAGAGTTATTCATTCACTGTTAAATTTCTCCATCATGTTTTCTTCTCTCCACATGCAGAACTTGAAGATTTCATCACAGAGTAATTTCTTATCTCGAGCATGGTGGTTCCCCATCTTCTATTTTTTTGAGAAAAACATACAAGGCGCAATTCCTTGCTGCTTTTCCTGGCCATTATCCTGGCCACCTGGCTGCTTCAAATCCTCCTGCAAAAAATATTCACGGGTTCAGAAAACAGGAGAGGACAATGAAAAATCCACTTGAAAGGAAGAATCATCAGGAAAAAGGCATAGGTTCTAAGACCAAAATGTTTCATGCTATATAACCAAAGGTAGAGTTGTTTTTTTTTTTAATAGGAGGATTGACTGATATGTGAAGTGGACCAAATTTTGTGTAAATGATTTGAAAGATAAACAAAATATTGTCCCGTGACATGGTGTTTATTTGTCTAGGAAAAAAAAAGACTTCTGCAGCTCTATACCCATTGATGATGAGACCCAGGACTGTGACTGACCGATGAGGTTGTAAAAGAGGTGCCAAAGAACACATCCCTTCCATGCCTGGTCCCATGCCATCCTTTGCCCTCCTCCAAAGCCCTACCCACAGAACTCAGAGTGCATTCCCAATCTTCCCCTTTCTCTCACCCAGCACAGCAGAATTTGGAGGTATTTTAAACACATTATCAGGTGATACAGCTAAAGTATAAAGGGAATAGTAACCTGATGTTGGGAAATAGTTGATAGCATTCTCAAGGCTTCTCTTTGGAGCCTGTGTGAGGGTGATATATCCGTCATTCAGGGGATGAAAAATGTTGGGCAAGCTGCTGCTGTTTTCACTGCTTTTGGGGAAAAGGGATAGCTTAGAAACCTGGAACGGTTATTATTGCTACGATCCAATGAATGACATACCTACCACTTTATACATTTTTTTTAACTGATGACTTTATTTTTTAAAACAATGCTAGGCTAATGTGCTCCAGCTGCAAACATGTCTGGCGATATCACAACGGTTTTACAAGTGTGTAAATACTGCATTTTTAAAGTGTATTTAATAGACATCAAGAAAACAATATAGGAGATCCCTGACAGGACATAAATTTTGCTTCCGTGTTCTGTCCGCTAGGGTGTTTGAACTGTCCCCATGTAGCAGAGGTAGATGCCATGGATTAAGAAAGCATTTGTGTGTACCATGCTGGTGCCACTTGGGGCTCACGCCTCAGGTCAAATCCTGACCGTAAATTTATTTGTATGTGGACTAGGTATAGACTCTAAGAATGATGAAAGATCTTTGGTCACATTGAATTTTGAAGGATCCTTGTTCTAAAATATTTACCTCGTTCTTCTGAAAACCCAAAATAGATGCCTACAATTTTGACATCTTCTTGCCTTTTATCAAAAGACTCCACTAGCCAGAATATATATATAGGCAGACACTGTAGTTCCTTACTCTTACACAGTGAGAATGGTTATACATGGTGCTGAACTAGTCAGAACGAGTGTGTGACTGTTACATCTACACAGTGATGTAACATAGTATTTATAGATTTATTTAATGAGGTAATACAAAACAGAATGGATTTTTCTTTTCAATCTTAGCATTATTTTAGCATGATAGCATCTTTGACTGAACTTTGAACTTATTTCCTCAAATGCTTGAGGGCTATTTTTAAAGACTTCCAGTAAAACCCAGCAAAAAGAAATAACCAAATTTGCAGTAATACTAATTGTTAACACTGGGGCAAAGTAATACTAAGTAGGAAAGAAAAAATGTTTCCTCCCTATAATGATGATGGAAAGTTCAATCAAATTTTAATCATTAGCAAGATCAGTCAGCCTTTATAGATATATGTAAACTTTGAATTATTTCAGTTTATCGCAACCAAGCACAAAATTTCCCCCACTTTACAGCTGTCATCATCCTTGGTGCTAAAATTCTCTGAATGTCCTTAGTGTTACTGCCTCTCTATAGTGGGAAATGCAGATTAATTCAAAGCGAACTTACTGTCCTCCAGTTAGCTCACTTTAAATAAGAATTATAACCTAAACATTCTTGGTAGGATTTTAGACGCAAGGGTTTGGCCTCACTGAAAATGAAGCGAACAGACAAAAACTCTGTAGTCTATATGGATTTGTGTCCAGTCTTAGTTCCACAAAATTTCCATCACAATTTTTATTTATTGACAGACTTGTTAAGGGGATGTGGTAGTCTGCTCAGAAATCCTTTCTCTCCCTAGAAACTAAAAATCACTGCTGCCCAAATAAAAGAAAAACAGACAGTCCCAGAAGACTTGTAAATATTTTGCTGCTATCCAGACACTGGGGGATCAATTTTTTTCCCATTGGACCTCTAATGGAAGTAGAAAACAGCATCTTATGTGATATTTGGTCCTGATCTTAATTTGGATCCCCCACTTTTTCCGGGTGACTTATAATTACTAGAGTTAAACAAACTCAGTTTCAGTTTTAAGACTTAACATTATCTAACAACAGCCTTTAGAGGTCCTTTGAACAGATCTTACTGTTGGGTCAATTCCAAGTAAAAACTCTCTTGTAAAGACTGTTAAAAACAAGTTCCCATTCCCTTTTCAGTGCCCTCCTCACCCCTGGATATTTTACCATTCAAAAGCACTTTGTGTATGTTGTACTTTAATAGATGAGGAAAGGGCATGTCTCAAACATTAAGCATATGAAATGTTTAGGGAAGCAATAGATGAAAACTGGCAGGTGCTTTGCCCAAAGGAACCACAGCAAGGAAAGCTTAGAATTTAGCCCCAGATGTCATCTTTGCAATGGAAAACTTGGGTGCGCTGCCCTCACAACATGTCTGTGTCACTTCAGTTCTATTTATTCTTATCAACCAACCAGCAAGGTGGAAGTAACTTTTCGAGTGGAAGTCCCATGCACGGTTCCTGTACAGAACTTCTGGAATGGAATTTCATATGGGAAATAGATGTTTCAACACTTCCTACTATCTCTGAAAGTGGAGCCACCCCATGTTTCCTCAGATCTCATGCACTGATACATTGAGTTCTACCTGCAGTAATCATAAAGTTGAGGAAAAATGTATTGAGCTCTGGGAAAATGAGTTTTACAGTAAAACTGGGCTATCTTGGGAATTTTGAGACACATTGGTCACTTTAGCTTTGGCAAAAGACACTTGGTATATATTCTACTGCCCTCTTGTGGAAATATCACATATAACAAGATCTTCTAGTTTTGAGCTGCTGTTTAAGAATCCCAATGAACCAGATATTTTCTTTCCCCTCCAAAGGCAGCCAAACCATCTTTCCAACCCTTTATTTATGGTTTTTTTTTAATCAAATGAATCTCTTTAATTGCTTCCATCATTGGCAGCAGCCCCAGAGAAGAGGAGAAGTTCTAATGGCATGTTTAAGATAGATGGACTCCTGGTATGCATCATAATTCACTTTCAAAACATTCAAACCATCTTTAACTCAGTGTTGCCAAGACTCATGATTCTTTGAAATAGTCAAGACAAGCTCTTATTGTCTTTCTCATCATACTGGGTTTCTTTTGTTCTTATCTCACAACATATTTTTTTTTCAAATTGAAATATATATATTTTTGTTTTGCACAGTTAGAAAAAGGTTACAGGTTCAAGCTGGTCTTACCACTTACTGCTATGGGTTTTTAAAGGAAGTGTGAAGATTCTCTTGAAATTTGAAAATACATGACTAAGTCAAACATGTTTTACACAAAATGCTATATTTTGATGGCTTTGCTCTTAATGTGCCTGTGAAAGATATTTTCAGGATATTTTATCGATGCCATTTCAGTGCTGTAACACATCTTATTATTAGCTTCAAAGGGACATCTTTGTTTATAAAGCAGTGATATTGACATAAGTACCCCCTAAACAATGCAAATCAAGTCAGTGACCCAATCAAAGTTGTGTTTGGCACAAGTGCCTGCTTTGATATTTTCTTACTGCTTATTAGGACCTATTGTACCCACTTAATGCTGTGTGTTCTAAATGAATCATGAATGGAAATAGATCTTTATTGTGTCTAATGGATTAAAATCATGCTGTTTTCAGAAGGAAGACGAGAACCATCCACATAAGTTAATCTAATTGCCAAGTTGGAATACTTTATTTCATTTACCTCCTATGCAATGAATAATGCTGCAAAACATATGGTTATGTTACAGTATACCCATAAAAAAGATTTTCAGAGGTAGCCAACTGTATTCTTTTGGAAACGTACTGTATGTTTCAATGTGTTAAGTGCCTTGTAAAAGTACAATTTTAGGTCTATTCTAGAGTATGTTATTTTCCTGACAAATATTTTTCATTATAAAAAGGATAAATATATCTATATGCTATTATATAACTTATAGTTTTATTAAATGTGCTCACATTTTAATCAAAAATCATAATATAAATGTTAGACACTCATGTTTCCTACCTAAAAGTACCATAAGCATTGATCTAATGATTAGAATTCATTTTCAGGGTTTTTTAGAGAAGGGAATAAATAGAAAAATAGCTCATTATCTTTAGAGGTGCATTTTTTCATGACTGTGCATTTTTTTTTTGTATAAACACATTTCAGTTGTAATTTAGGGGTGTGAATGTAGTGCACACATACTCCTAAAATGCCAAAGTTTCACTTTTATTTTTAAGTGCCTAATGGTGAGTTAAACTAATTTATGTTTCTACACTACAGAGGATAGATAACATGCACACCACATCTAATTCCTTTGGTTTCGCTTTTCATTTGTTTTATTTTTTAAATGAGATGGTATACTTTGTATTTACCCAATAAACTGCAATGAGAGATGAATGGTGTTTTCAAAATTAGTATTGTGATTTGTGTTTCTTTCTGCATAAAGTGATTTGAAAGATTCCTGTTTACCTATCCAATTTTGCAAATGATTACTCTGTCTCTTAAAAACATGCCATCGGAGATTTTGTATAACCAAAAAAGGAAGAAAAATGGCCTTAGAGAAGAGGGCAAGGGATTCTAGGATGTATCCTGGAATCAGTACTGAATTGGCTCAACGATGTGTACTAAGGTGGTTCCCAAGGGGATCTGTCTTCCAGACATACACAATCATGCTGACATAGGGCACCATATTAATAAACAAGGCAGTGGCAAGACTGGCTTGAACTGTAGGTTATATGCTTGAAGAGGGTTCCCTTTGAGGAATTATCTTCAGTGCCCACACAAAGGGGTCTCTGAGCATCACAATTGGTTAAAGGGATGAAAAGGAAACTGGACCTGCCAGTGTTTACCTCACAAATTATCATGACAAAGAGGACCTTTGCCTGGCCTTATACTCACTTATAGGATGGGTACTTTATAAAATGAGATATTATAGGAAATCCAGAATTTTAACAAGCAAGCTTCAGTGTTATAGGGTTTCTTTCTTAGAGTTTACATATGATCAGAGCTCATGGCTGACTTTAGACACCCATCTAGGCTACAATTTGCACACATATAACCGTAACAGATAACCCATGTATTCCATTGATTCCCAAATAACATCAAGACTTGAAGAAGACCACACATGAAGCAGACCCTCTGAGAGCAGGGACAAAAGTCACAGTCTTAAGAAGTCATAAATGATGAGTTGAGATTTACATTATTGGAGGAAATACCCATATGCACTGAGATCAGAGACTTATGGAAAATATGGGGATGTAATAGAGAAAAGAGAGGCAACAGGTTTGTTACATTAGGCCAAAATCTGCCCCCTTTCAGTTTTATCCATGTGGTTCTGACTTTTGGGACCACTGAGAATAAGCCAAACTACTTTTATTTGTGCTAGCCACTTCTAATAAATATTTGAAGTAGCCATCATGTTCGTCTCCATGCTCCCTTTCCCATTTTTCCCCATATCTTTTCCAGGTAAAATATCTCTATTTTCTTCAATTGACCCTTCCTTATGCATGATTTCCAGACTCTTCACCATTCTGGTCACCTTCCTGGTCTACCTCGTCAATGTCCTTTCTGAAATGTGGCACCTAGAATTGTACCGAATACCTCTTCCCTTTTTGAAAATCAGATCACTTGTCAATTGCCAGTTCCATGTGTGGTTTTTCAGAGACACTAAACAATCAGATGATCTTAGTATTTCCATATCCTAGCATGTAGTTTGTGCTTTATGACTCATTCTTTCCTAATGTCTTCCCCAACTTTGGGCTTTAATCCTTTGTTAGCCATTTTTCTATCCTCCCTAGTTCAAAGATTAATGAGATGAAGCTGAAAATGAGTTGAATAATATTGCTTTATCTTCATTATCCATTATCACCATCCCATCTTTTGTCTTCTATCCTGTGCTTTCCCCAGGCATAGCTTTAATGTGTGTGTGTGTGTGTGTGTGTGTGTGTGTGTGTGTGTGCTTCCCTTGGCAGTTCATTTTTACATTAACTTTTCTGATACAATTCCCATGAGACCTTTCCCTAGGAATAGCTTTAAAAAAAATTTTATGTGGTCATTAGCTTACCTTGGCACTTCATTTTTACATTAGCTTTCCTGATACAATTCCCATGAGACCATACTGTTTTTATTCTTGGCTGACCTTATCTGCCTCTTCCATACCCATCCATCAAAAATGTCTCTGAATCTATTTTGGCTTCTTTAAGTAACTCCTTTTTTCATAGAAATAAACAAATCACAGCATGTCAGAGGCCATCCAATCCAACCAGTACATGAATAAAGACAATAGCTAACACTAGGTTAGGAGCCAGTAGAAGTGAGTTCCAATCTAGACTCTCCTACTAAGCTTTGTGGTACCAAGTCTGCTAGGTGGCATGGTAGATAAAGCACTGGACCTGAAGTCAGGAGGACCTGACAGCTGTATGACCCTGGGAAGATCATTAAACAGCTGTTTGCTTCCTCATCCACAAAATGGAGATAATAATAGCCCCTACCTCCCAGGGTGGCTGCAAGGGTCAAATGAGTTGTACATAACACAGTGCCTGGAACATTGTGGATGCTACATAAATATTAACTGTGATGATATTAGACAAGTCACTTAACCTCTTAGAACCTTGGCATATTTCCCTCCATCATATTTTTCCTCACTGTCCTCACCCTATTTACCCCATCCCCTCTCCCTAGTTGATCCACTATCTTGCCTGCCTATTCCTTACTCTACCCCCTAAACGTTCCTCCCTGATCCTCTCCCCCTCACTTCCACCTCAGTTACCTAAGAATCTCTCCCTTACCCCTCTTGCTTCTAATTCTTAATCTATACCCCTTTCCTTCTCTAATCCCCTGACCCTTTTATTTTTATCTAAATTTAGACTTTTATACTCTTCTGGATTTATATGTAGTTCCCTTTTTAAACCCATTTCCAATGAGAATAAGGTTCCAGCACTACCAAGCCTTCCCCCCTACTTACTTCTGTGCTTTTCATGCTTCATTTGTATAATTACTCCCTTTTCTCTCTCCATGTACAGTTTTATTTTTTAGAATCACCCCATCGTACACAGCTCAGCCCAAGCCTTTCTTTCAAACCACCCAAATAATGATGACAGTCATAAAAGTACTGAGAACATTTTCACATGTAAAAAGTAAACAATTTGACCTTACTGAGTCTCTTACAATGCATCTTTAATGTTTACCTTACTTTTCTCCTGGATCTTATATGTCAGATTTTCCATTAAGTTCTGCTCTTTTTATCACAAATACCTGAAAGTCAGTTAATTAAATGTCCTTTTTTTCATTCAGGATTATACTTAGCTTTTCTGGTAATTTCCATTGGTCATAACCCCAGTTCTTTTGCTTTATAAAATATAGTGTTCCAAGACCTATCGTTCTTCAGTGTAGAAACTGGTAGGTCTTGTGTAATCCTCATTGTAGCTCCATAATTAATTTTTTTTTCAGTTTTGTTGCTTGCAAAATATTTTCTCCGTAACCTGAGAGCTTTGAAACTTGACTATGATCTTCCTGTAAGTTTTCCTCCTGGGATCTCTTTCAGGTGACAATCAGTGGATTTTTTTTTTTTCTCTTTCTGCTTTACCTTTTTGTTCTAGAACTTCAGGCACTTTTCCTTAATAATTTCTTATAAAATTGTATTAAGCTTCTTATTTTGATTGTAACTTTCAGATATTCCATTTATTATTACATTATCTCTCCTCGATCTGTTCTCCACATCAGTTGTGTTTCTGATGAGATGTTTCACATTCTTTTCTATGTTTTCATTCTTTTGATTTTATTATTTCTTGGTGCCTGATAATGTCATTAGCTTTCCCTTGCCCAATTCTAGTTTCCAAGGAATTATTTTCTTCCTTAAATTTTTGATTCTCTTTTCCTTGTTGGTTGACTTTCTTTTCATTTGATTTTCTTGGATTGCTTTATTCCCCCCTAATTTTTATTCAGTTTCTCTTGATTTTTAAAATCCTTTTTATGTTCTTTCAAGAACTCTTTTTGGGCTTGTGGCTGTTTGACATTTCTTTTGGAAAAAGGAGTGGACTTTTTAAGCTCTACTATCTTCCCCTGAATATGGACCCAGATCTTCTCTATCCCTGTAGTAGCTGTCTATAATTGGGCTCTTTCTCCATTGCTTATTCACTTTTATTTTTATTTTGTTTTATTTTTAACAAGTTATTATTAAAACCAGATTCTAGTCCCAAGGTGTGGGGAATGATGTCCCCAACTTCCAGTACTTCTTATTGTTATTTTCTGAGCTCTGTCTCTGAGTCCAACCTTGGGTACCCCTCTCCACCTTGAGCCATGGCCAGCCAAGCTGTCCTGCAGATGCTGTTGCTCCCTGTGGTCCCTCTGGTGGCTGCATACTTCAGCTGTCCTCTGTTCCCTGGAACTGAAACAAACCACTCTGCTCTTTTGCAAGTGCCCAGAAGGGTCCCCACCCTCTGCTACCACACTCATCCTGGGTCATCTCCAGTCATCCTGATGAATATCTGGTCACTGGATTCCTATGGCTCTGGAGTAGAAGTGAGGCTGGTGACCTGCACAGCCCTCCCTCATTCACAACAAAGTCAAGTGCAAGTCATGTCATTATTTCTCTGATGGCATTGTCTTCTTTGACAACGAAGAAACACACCTCAGATGTATGCTAGCTCCTTTTCTCCCAAAGGCTCAGCTGGGAGTCTCTTTTGGTCAGTACAACTGTGCTTGACATCCCTTGACAATGGAAGGTCCTTCCATCAAAACTACTTGGTACTGGCTAGGAAATAGGGTGTTGGGTCAGTTAAACAAGTTAGGTACACAAGACACCTTAGTATATGACTATAGTAATCTACTGTTTGACAGTGGAAGTCAACCATCCAAACCCCTCCCTATTCTTGAAGTGAAAGTTCTTGAGACTGAGGCTGCCTCATATCCTAGCTGCCAACAGGGCTTATTGTTTGTTTATCCATGGAGTCAGCCTGGAGATGTTTGCACTTCATTCAGGTCAAACCTCCACCCTTGGAAATTGACTCTTTCCTGGGGTCTTCTCAGGTCGTCTTAGGAGGATAACTGCTGTACCCCCAACTTTTTTTTTTATTTCTGCTGCTCTATGTTTTGTCTCTTTCTGTGAAGGAAATTTCATCAGGAGGAAATCTGGAGAGTCAAAGTTTTCTGTGCAATTCTTCCATCATCCTCAGAATCCTTTCTAAAAGTTATTTCAATTAGCTAGCACCCTTAAGGATACCTTGGTGACTGAGTGGCACTGGGTCTGAAGTCAGGAAGATGTATCTTCCTGAATTCAAATCTGGCCTCATATACCAGTTGTAGATAGCCTAGTTGTATGATCCCCAGGCATGTCACTTAACCTTGTTTACCTTAGTTTTTTCATCTGTAAAATGAGATGGAGAAAGAAATGGCACACTGGTCCATGTTCTCTGTCAAGAAAACCCCAGATGAGCTCACAGAGAGTCAGTCACAACTGAAAAATGACTCCACAACAGTAAAAAGCATCCTTAAAAAGGCCTTTAGAAAAGATTAGTTCTTTGAAATTTAAACATGGTAAACAGCATTTCTCTTTAGAGAGTAAGCAAAGTTCATCAAACTGGCTATTCCTGGTCTACACAGGCCAAGACCAGCTAGATCTGCCAGGCACACAATCGTTTAATATTTTATATAATATTTAATATTTCAATAATGTTAATATATTTGTGTATTATATATCTAATATAATATTTAATAAATGTTTGTGTATATATGCTCATATATAATATATAATTTTTATATATACTTATTTATGTAATATATGAGTAATTTATGTCAATCAATGGATTGACTCTTTAAACCAGCTCCAGGGGCATCAAAGCAGCTGCAACGCCCCTTCTGTTTTTTTTCCTCAAGGCAGAGTGGGCAACAGAGAGTAACAAGGACTTATGGAAAGCTTTGCCTTCCATTAGAGGGCCATCTCCACTTGTCTTGATCTGATCTGTATCTGACCACTGGACCCAGATGGCTCTGGAGGAGAAAGTGAGACTGGTGACTTTACAAAGCCCTTCCTCACTTAAATCCAATTCACTTGCCAGTCATGTCATCATCTTCCTGATGTCATGATCCTCTTCAAGAATGAAGGATAAACAAAACCCTCTCTAAGCAGTATAGGAGTTGCCCCATAAGGACCCAATTGGAACTGTCCAGTTGGGCAACACAGCTTTCTTTCTTATTTCCTTCCTTCCTTCCTTCCTTTCTTCCTTCCTTCCTTCCTTCCTTCCTTCCTTCCTTCCTTCCTTCCTTCCTTCCTTCCTTCCTTCCTTCCTTCCTTCCTCTATCTCCCTCTCTTTCTCTCCCTCCTTCCCATCCCTCTTTCTCCTCTCCTCTTCTCCCCTTCCAAGTTCACCCTTCTGAGTCCACTTTCTTTGGTGCTCTTGAAACTATGTTTCTTTACATTCATATTTCTCTAGTTTTTAATAAATAAAAAGACTTATCTGTCTCTTTTTAAAGCTAAGTTGTTCCCACACAAGCAAGCCATTGCTCCAAAAGTGCTAATAAGGAAATCCAAGTCTTCACAATTACACCAGAGATGATTTTCTCTATAAAATTTTTCAGATCCTGTCTGAAAACAATGTTCCTTTGTACATATATATTGGCAATGTATAGGAAAATAAAATTATTTTTCTCACATGGAGTATCAAAATGTTCATCCATAATATTGACAGAATCCCACATCATTTGACAACATACATCTTAGAAAAAACACTTTTTTCCCCTGTCCTTTTGATTACCAAAGCACCCAGTTATCTTTAAGAGAAGTATGCCTTATGCTAGATCAGTAACAAGCTATTTTTTAGTTCACAGTTTTAGGGCAGTCTGGTATAGCTGAGTTAGTTTTACACTCAGGAAACAAGTTCATGTCCCAACTCTTCCTACTGATACTCAGAGTGTGTGACTCTATGAAAAGTTCACTTAACCTCTCTCTCTGTTTTCTTTATCTCTAAAATGGGAGTAATTATACAAACTACTTTACAGGGTTATTGTAAGAAGATGGCTTTCTACACTGTGTTACATTTACCTACTTTAGAGGATTATTGTGGCAACCCAAGTTCCCTGCTGGTTTTCAAAGCTCTTTTTAATCTGGGCTCATGCTTTCTAACTGATTTTATCTCCACCTCCAATCTTTTACCCCCATATCCAATCCTACATCCCTAGGGGTTCCCCACTCTATCTTATAAATGCCAACTTCATGCCTACCTCTTTGCCTTCTTATCGAGATGTTTCTCCCCCATTTGGAATGCCCTGTGCATAATTCTGATGGTCCTGCAAGGTCTAGTTCAAGTTCCACTTTCTCCTTAAAGCCTTGAATACTGCAGCCACATTGCTATCAGAGCTTTATCTGGATCTTTTCAGCATTCAAACATCAGAATCTTCATTTCATTCAATTACTATTCATTTTTTTAGGCACTGTTTGTAAGCAGGGAAGGGAAAGAGTTGAAGCTGAATTATTAAACCAAGTTAATCAAATTTGTGAGGGCTAAATGTGGAGCCCAGAAGACCTGGGTTCAAATATTGTTTAACATTCTTGTGCGACCCTGGTCACATCACTTGATACCCCTCTCTTCCACCTCTAATTGATGATCTTGTGAACCAAGAACTGTATTAGGAACTGTGGGTGATGCAAAACGAGGGTAAGATAGGCTCTTTGATCACAAGAACTTAAAATATTTTCAGAGAGGTAAGATTAATACCCATAGAATAATTATTCCCCCCCCAAAAAAAAGAAACAACAGCAGCAATACAAATGCCCACTAAAATGTCATGGTACACACTTTAAGCAAAAAGCATTCGAGGTGTAGAGTGGGGAGATAAGGGTAACCAGAGTATTAGAGAAAGGTTCCATGGAGCTGGCTTTGAAGAATCAGTAATATTTGAATACATAAAGGGGAAGATGCAGGGATATTTCAAGTAGGAGGAACTAAGCAATTGATAAGCATTTAATAATGGCTAATATTTACGTCATGCTTTAAAGTTTTCAAATAGCATCCCATTTGATCCCCACAGAAACCCTGTGAGATCAGCATGATTATTATTCCAATGTAAAGATGAGGAAGCTATGAGCCAGGAGCTGTGCTAGGTGCTGAGAATGCAAAAATGAAAGTGAATATATAGATATACACACATTTTACATATATATGTATATATATACACATACTCTCACATGTATATATACATACATATGATTTAATACATATATAAACATTTATTTATATTATATATAATACATTCAATATATTAAATGCTATAATATATTACACATATTGCATTTAATTTATCATACAGACTAATATTAATACAATTATTGCCCACAATTTATGTTAATATATTATGCATAATTTATAACTATATAACATGAAATTTGTACATATTTTACATGTTTATTGAGTGTACATATTATATGTGTGTATATATATTATAAATGAGTATATGTGTATGTAATAAAAGGCAGGGAAGTACTAGAAGCTGAGGACAGCTAGGTAGTGCCATCGTGCACAGAGTGGCCAGATGCATCTTCCTGAGTTCAAATCTGGCCTCAGACACTTATTAGCCATGTGATCCTGGGCAAGTCTTCCTCATCTACAAAATGAGTTAGAGAAGGAATGACAAATCACTCCAGTATCTTTTCCAAGAAAACCCCAAATGGGATCATGAAGAGTTAGACATGCCTGGAAAACAACGTTAGTAGCTGTGTGGAATCAGGAAAGATCCCCTGTAGGAAGTGGTGTTTGAGCAGTGCTCTGAAAGACACTAGGGATTCTAAGACATAGAAGTAAGGAGGGGGTACTGTCTAGACATGGAGAACATCCGTCATCAAAAGCACTGAGATGAGAGATAGAATGCCATGTTTTTCCTGGACTTTAAAGTGCTCAAACTGGAAAAGTAGGCTGGAGCCAGGTTGCCAAGGACTTTAAATATCAAAGGAAATTGTATTTTGTCCCAAAGGTAGTAGAATGCCTCTGGCTGTTACTGAGCAGAGGAAAAGAGTGGCATGATCAAGGCTTGGACTTTCAGAATATTGCTAAGGCAATGGGGTAGAGGTTGGATTGGAGAGGGGACAAATTTAAGGTAAGGAAGCTATTGTAGAAATCCAAATGAGAAATTCTTTTTATTCACCCTTAGTTCTAGAAGAAGACCGTCATCATGAGGGTGATGCCTTGACTTGTACATGAACTGGATTAAGTGAGGCAGAGGCTGCCCAAAGTCATCAGCCTTGATTTCTCCTCCACAGTCATCCAAATCCAGTTTCGAGACAAAAGTCAAAATGACTGGTGATGGCCCAGGATGTAGTGGGGGATTTAGGCACCTTCTAAATTAGGACTTTCCTATCATAGGTGAGAATTGATGAGATCTTGAGCTAGGGAAGTGGTTGTGTGAGTGGAGAGTTAGGGACAGATGTGAGAGATACTGTAGTCATAGAATTAAGTAGCTTTGGCAACTGACTGAATACGTTGAAAATCATGGATGAGTCCAAGGTGATGGATGAGTGGAGGACTTGGAAGCATAGTGTTGCCTTTGACAACAAAAAGGAATTTCTAGTGAAGGGTGGATTTGGGAAGAAAGATGAGTTTTGTTTTAGATATGGTGAGTTTGAGATGCCCATAGAATATGCAGTTCAAAATAGCCAATAGGCATTTAGTAATGCACAGCTGTAGCATTAATGATGGAGCATATAGAGAAGAGATGAGTTTGTGGCATCATGAATGAGTTTAGTAAAAAGGTTTTTGTTGTGGTCATTGGCATAGGTTGAATAGGTAGAGAATGTGGCTACATTATGGAGAGCTTGAAACCTAGGCAGAGCAAGTTGGCTTGATAAGGGAGGCAGTAGGCCATTGCAAGCTTTTGGGATGGGAAGAAATATGATTGACAGTAGCATTTAATGAAGGTTACTCTGGCATCATTCTGTAGGATGGTCTAGAAGACAAAATGATGAAAATTGTGGAGGCTACCTTCCCAGGAATAATATATATATATATATCCTATAATAATATAATCTAAGCATGAGGTGATGAGGGCCTAGATTTATAAAGAAGAAGGGATGGAGATGAGAAAAAACTGCAAAGAATCAATGAGATTTATTGAGAGATAGAATATAGGCAGTGAAAAAAAGGTATGACCCAAAGACAAATCAATTGAAAGAGAGAATGAAAGGAGATAATGAGTTCACATTTTTTTCTCTTTTATCCCCAGTCCATACCACAGTGTCTGGCATACAGTAGGTGCTTAAATGTTTATTGACTGTCTGACTAATAATAGTTCACATTTATTTTCCAATACAAAGTATGCTCCTTGAAGGCAGAGATTCTTTTGGCCTCCACTTCTATCCCCAGCCCTTGGTATAGTGCCTGGCACATAATAGGTATTTAATAGATGTATTTTTTTAACTGGCACACAGAGGTGTGCTAGCAAAAAGAGACATGCATTTTGGGATGCGGCCACCATGTGGATTCATTTTGCTTGAAATGATCAGTCATATTTTAAAAGGACATAGAATGAAATGTCACCCACTTCTTGACAGAGAGGGAATGAAGTCAAAATGCAAAAAGAGACATGCATTTTTGGACTTGGCCACCACGTGGATTCAGTTTGTTTGAATATGCTTGGAAGGGAGTGGAGAGTTAACAAAAGCGATTCCAGGGCCACTGGAACTTTTTTTTTTTTTAAACACATAGAAGAGAACAGAAAGATGTTCAAAAGGAATCACACTGGCCCTGGAGTCAGGAGGACCTGAGTTCAAATTCAGCTTCAGACACTTATCAGCTGTGTGACCCTGGGCAAGTCACTTAACCAGATTGCCTTTAATAAAAAAAAAAAGGAAGCACAGACAATTAGGACAACTTTGAAAGTAACAGGTAGAGTCATTATAAACTTTTGTTGAAAAAGGAGCTGTACAAAATGGAGATTCACCATTTCATATATAATCCTATCCTTTTTGTGCTTATATATGCAATATGTAGCCTAATATCTATCTATATAATATATATTTAAACTTAAACATTCTTCCCCCAAAAGAGCATTTATATATAATATATGTGTGCACATCTGTATTTATATATGAAATACATAACATAGTATTATAGTAGGATAACATATACACAAACCCTTTTGGGATGGAGGGAGTATTTAAATGAAGAATAAAAATAAAATTTAAAAAATAAACATAAAAAATAAACATAAAAATCATATGACAAAACAGAAAGATCAAAGATTGAACAGGTAGGCTCATTTCTTTTTTGAGAAAATGAGATGGCACAAGGGAAGCAAGGGACAGGAGAACAAGAATCACCAGTTCCATCTCAAGTCAAGTCAACAAGCATTTATTAACTGCTTACTGTGTACCAGGCACTGTGCTGAGTATTGGAAAGGCAAATAATAGCAGAATGAGTCCAGTGTTCTGTGTCTGCCTGCCCTGAAAGTGGTCTCAGCTCGAATTCCCATTGGCTGGTGGGGATTCTTATTCTTTCTGCAACATAACCCTCAGTGTCCTTAGTAACATCACCTTATCGAAAGCTTCTGCTCTTCTGCTTTCTCCTCCCACAGGGTGCCTTTCAGACCCAGTCCCTGCCCATTCACTAGTCTAGGACACACTGGGATTTTTGTTCTGACCAGCAGGTATCTTTCTCTAGCATCCACCGCAACTCCTTGGCAACCCCCAGGGGTGCTATCAGTATATTTTTTTGTATACTTACAGATGTTTATGGCTCTTCCCACCCCCTTCCTCCCGATAGAATGAAAATTCCTTGAGAGCAGGAACTATTTCAATTTTATCATGTTCTTAGTGTTTGTGATAGTCCCAGGGACATACTTGGTGCTTAACAAATTCCTGCTTGCTTAAACATGGCAAAGTGGGTAGAGAGTATATAGTTATTTTCATTTTACACAGGCAGGAACTGAACCACAGAGAGATTAAGACTAGCCCAGAGTTGTGTGGTTAAGGGGAGAGTACAGCAATCTAGCCTTAGTTGTATGACTGGATCCTTTTCTCTTTCCATTATAACACACTGGCTTCCAGGAAGGGATAACACACAAAGGATAGAGGAGTCATTAAGCCCAAATTAAGAGCTGCCTGGTTGTAATGATGCAAGACAATTCCAAAGGACTTGTGATGAAAAAAACACCGTCCACCTCCAGAGAAAGAACTGACAGATACTGAATACAGACTGATCCATAATATTTTTCTTTATTTTTCTTGTTTTGGGTTTTTTCCTTTTTTGGTCTGTTTTCTTTTTAAAACATGACAAATATGAAAATATATTTTGCATGACTACACATGTATAAACTATATAAAATTGCTTGCCTTCTCAACGAGGGGATAGGGATATAAAAGGAGTTTAGAACACAATTGTTTTAAGTCAAAAATAATTTTTACATGTAACTGGAAAAAATTTTTAAAGTAAGAACTGCCTAGCATAATTGTCCTCAATGGCCAAAGTATAATATGCAGGATCAGGTTTCCCCAAGAAACAGAGATCTTAGAGGAAGAGAAGGTGCTGATTTCTTTTTTGTTTTTGGACGACCAATGGGCAAGGTATACAGAAACAGCATAAAAAAAAAAGTTTACGATCCTTTTAAACCAGTATTTTAAAGCCTCTCCCAACTGTAAGTTCTCTCTTC